>JAJKFI010000031.1:7353631-7393881 GCA_029204185.1 Lerista edwardsae
CCTTCCTTCCTTCCTTCCTTCCTTCCTTCCTTCCTTCCTTCCTTCCTCTATACTTAAGTGACCATGTGAAGAAGGAGAGAGGTGGGTAGGTAGGGAGGTGACTTGATGCAGCTCTGTCCACAGCAGGCTGGAGGGAGGCTCAGGGTCAGTGATGTCATGCAGGGGGTACGCGGGGGTACGCGAGTACCGGTTTCTAGGATTACAGCTGGCCCCGCCCATTTGCTTGCCCACTCGTCGACTCCGCCCTCTGCAACGTTTGAATTTCCTGCATGTTTGAGTTGCCTGCATGTTCTCAGAGCCAGGCAGGCAGGCAGGCAGCGAGCGGAGCCTTTCCTTTCCTTGCCACTGAAAAATGAGTTGCTCTGGGGTTTTAACATGATGCCAGGCCTCCTTAACATGTTCTGGGGGTGCTGTGGAATACTGTTGCAACTGTTGGGTCAGTTTAAAATCATCTGAGTCCTCAAAAAGGGCTTTTTTCATGTCACTTCCTGCCACGACATCACTTCTGGCTTATGACGTCACTTCCGGTGGGTGGGTCCTGACACGTGCCAATCAAAAGTGAGTACCTGTTCTTAAATCATTTAGATGACACCACTGCTCAGGGTGCACCCAGCCGAGCTCCGCCCTTGGGTTGGGTCGACATCTCCCTGTGCCAGCTCCCTGTGCTGCCCCTGCCACGCTACGCCCCATTTGGGAGCCTTTTCAACAGAAGGGCGGGCCAAACCCTGCTCACACAGCTCGCCTCTGCCAGAAGTGAGCTGCCTCCAGGCCACCGGCATGCTGTCTGGGGGCAAGTGAGCCGCCCTCGAATAGTTAGGCTTGCCACTGGCTCAGGGTGATGGTCGTTCCTCTTCCGCCACCTGCTGCTCGCCATGAGCCACATTGTTCACATCATGGACGGGCTGGCCCTGGCTGGGCGGGCCTCCCTCAGATGCCCACAAAGTCCACCCCTTTCCGCGTAGGCGAAATGGAACACATGAAGAGTTCGTCCGCATGCTCTGCAACCCTGGCTTATTTTTTGCAGAAAAAGAGGAAGTTCCTCCTTTAAGCCTCTCTGTCTCTCTGGAGGAAGCTTTGCTGCACACACGCAGTTTGAGCCTCACTCAAGAGTTCGTTTCTGATGTAATCGTCTACATGGAGAAAAGCCAAGTCCTTTCCACTACAGATAGCACCTCAGATTTTTTTTGCTGACGTTTAATTTAAAAATATGACCTTCTCTAGGTCAAATGTTGAAAGCCTGGTTTGGTCCATTGTAGCTATGAGTGGAGGACTGGGTTTGATACTGTGATATGTAAGGAGGGCAAGAGAGTATTTAACCCTTTCATCTCATTGGCTGCAATGGGAGCTTCCCAAGTCTAATAGCAGCTTGGAAGTGGGGGCATCTTCACTGGGCCTGCAGCATGAGGTGAAAGGGTTAAATACCAGCTCCCATTTGCTGTAGTCCCAATTCTGGGTGCTGTCCTACAGCTGCCTGCTTCAAACTAGCAAAACACCAACATGCAGGGCCAAACTACAAGTTTAGTGTGCTGTGTACAGTAGTTTGGCATCTGTCTTCCTCTTAAGTCCATTGCAAAAGTTATTTATTTCATCCTTAAGGCTGTGTTCACCAGTAACACTAGTTCTGGAAACAAAAGACAAAAAGTATGTGAAAGTGATGGTGGTGGAAGTAGCCCCTAAATCCTTATTCTCAGTGCAGTTTGATGCATTAGAATTACTTTGTTGTGTTCTCTTAATTATCTCCAGAAACATACATAATGTGCTGAAATCATGCATGAAAGATCAAGGCTCAGGGAGCCGAAGACAACACTGATAATGAGTCCCTGATTGATGCATGAGACATGTAAATACATTTTTATTCAGAGAAAGGGGGCATTTGTTTCCACAAGTGCTTCACCTTCCTACACAAATATGCGTTACCCTTACATTTACTCAGGGATTATTGCAGCACTACAACTTACTTCCCAGCATCTCTTGGCCTCAGGTTAGAGACAAGCCATTCCTGACAATGTGTGGAATTAGTTCATGTAAAAGGGGCCTGGAGTATCATTTCTCTGGACAGATAGCATTACCTTAGGAAAATTCCTATACATCCTGTATACAGCTCAAAGAATATATTTCGCACATGCAGAAAGGCAGCTTCTAATACTGTTTTCCCCAGCTCAAAATTTAAAATATTAATAATGATAATCAAAATGCAACTCTACCTTCACTTAAATTGTAGGAGTTTGTCAGACCATTTCCTGAGTGTGAGTTTGGGCAATAAATAGACATATTTAATTCTGCCATTTATGAGACAACAAATATAGGCAATTAAGGTGGTGACTGTTTTTTTCTGGAATGGCACCCATGCCTTTAGAATTAGAATTAGAATTAGAAATTTATTTGTCATTGTACTCAAGGTATGAGGACAACGAAATGAGGTGCTCTTCACATCATACACTGGACAACACCAAATAACATATACAAATAACAATTAAAACAACACTAATAAAAAAATACAAATATGAATACCATACAAACATGAGGTATACATTTGTTAAGACCACCAGATTCAGAACTCCGCATTTAGCCTGATCACAGCACTTGGGTAAAAACTATGTTTAAATCTACTTGTCCTAGCTTTCAACACTACTTTTTTTAAAAGCTACACAAATGCACTGGGTGCGGCTTTTCCATCACTGCCAGTGCAAACCTATGCATGTCTACTCAGAAGTAGTTGTAGTTTTGCTTTTTGTTTTTCAATGATTTTACTTATCACTGCTATGCATTGTACGTTTTATTATGGGGCTTTGTAAGCTGTCTTGGTCATTTGCTTGACCATGGGAAGGGCAAGATATAATTTTTTTTAAAAATAAATAAATATGTCTCATTTAATTCAATGGGAGTTACTCCTTTGTAAGGTTATATGGCAGTGGTTCTCAAACTTTTTAGCATCAGGACCCACTTTTTGGAAAGACTGTTTGGGACCCACCAGAAATGATGTCATGGCCAGAAGTGCTGCCATTGTGACGCCAGAGCCTGCTCCTTCCCTGAGAATGCAGCAATAAGATGGGCTATTTTTCAGCCATTTTCCGAAAGCAAAGTGAATCAGAAAGGAAAAAAAGCCTATTTACAACCTTGACATGAGCAAAACAACCATACAGCCCTCCCCCTTTCCAGCATCCCATCTTTCCATATTTTCAATATGGCTGCTCTAGGTGCTTTGCGACCCACCTGAAATTGGCTTGTGACCCACTGGTGGGTCCTGACCCACAGTTTGGGGACCACTGGTATATAGGATTGCAGCCTGCATCTCAAAGAAGTGAGATTTGAATGTTCAATGATGGAAAAGCTACACCCGCTGCATTCCTGCAATCATTGCAATTGTTAAAAGTGTTTGCACACCAGAAGATAAGGGAGCAAGATTCTACATCAAAAAATATTTTGGTATGTGAGTGCAAAATCCAGATGATGCTCCTTCTGGTGAACGTAAACCAAAACTGAAATGTTGACTGCACTTGCCTACTGGCAGAGCTAGCCATGGCAAAACGTTTTGTGCCTTTAGCTTTCTCCCAGTGCATGTTTTAAAAATATACATCAGGAAAAGTGATGTGGGAAGCAACCTTCTGAGAGTGCCAAGACAGACAAAGCAAATTGAATTGAATGACCTTTAACTGGTCACCCTTAACAACTGAGTGCCCCCCACCCCACTGCATACAAACTGTGTATTTGATTATTTTTCATGCCACCAAGATTCTTAAGCAGACTTCTTCTTTGTCATCAACCCTTGGCTGCCCCAAGAGTTTGGGAACCTGACATGCAGATGTCTCCAATCCTTTAATTGCTGTTCTGCTAGATTTACATTATTGGACTTCCTTTTGAATTCTTCTGACTCACGCTGGCATTGGAGGCCAATGTGTCTGATGCAGATGTTCTCTTTGAATCCTTTGGTTTACTGTTACTTGCCTTTTCTTTCAGAGTACACTAAATATTTTATTTATGTACAGTATTTACTTATTCTGCTTTGACTCCCATAACTTTCATTGTAACTGGTGTGCTTTTTTAAATTTTAAATCCATATGCATTGACACAGATTTCTGTTTGTCATCTCTTCCTGTTCAATATGATTATCCTGTACCTACTTGCCCCCTCTTGCTCTGTGCCTGCCACACCCACCACTGTATCTACTCTAGTGGGTGTCCAGGATCTGCTGGTGGGTGCATGGAGCCTCCAGCTATTCACACCAGTGGCTCTGGAGCTCACAAAAGCAGTGCAGTTTTTGCACCACTGTAACAAGACTTACGACAGTGGATCATAAGATCTGCTACTGTAGGTCCTGCATAGTATTTGGTCACCCATGTGGATGTTCCTCCGTGGTACAAGCTGGAGAGGGATGGATCACCCATATAGACTGATGTTAAAAATTAGGAAAGGGTTTGAAAGAGAGGGTATAGTAAGTGTATATGGATGATCATGTTTTCATTTGTCTACATCCTTTTGAGCTGTTATGTCAGCTATTTTCAACAAGGGTGCTGTGGCACATTGGTGTGCCACAAATGACCCACAGGTGTGCTGCAGGAGTTTGGGGGAAGGTCATTTATTAGTGAGACCATTGGGGGATGTGAACCCCTCACCTGCAGTCTGGTGTGCCTTATTAATTATCCAAAAACAGATGTTGTGCCTTTGCAATTTTAGCACCTTGTCAGTGTCTGTGAGATGTAGAGTGCAATCCTAACCTGGAGTTAGGCTGGCACAGTTAGGCCAATAAAATTTGGCCAGCACAAAGGACACAAAGTCAGGGATGATGGTGCACGTCTGTGTGCTGGCCTCTCTGACTCCAAGAGTGGTCCAAATATACTTTAAGGTATCCCTTATGGCAGCCAAACTTTGCTGGCCTAACTGGGTCTGCCTAACTCAGGTTAGGATTGTACCCCAAAAAGGTTGAAAATTGCTGTGTGAGATTATGGGCGATGTACTCTCATGATTGTGTGAGATGTGGTGGTGCTGCGGGTTAAACCGCTGTTGCTGAACTTGCTGACCGGAAGGTCAGCTGACGGAGTGAGCTCCTGTCGCATGTCCCAGCTCATGCCAATTTAGCAGTTCGAAAGCACGCAAAAATGTGAGTAGATAAATAGGTACCACTTCAGTGGGAAGGTAACAACGTTCCATGCGCCTTGGCATATTGTCATGCCGGCCACATAACCATGGAAACTTGTCCTCAAGACAAACGCCAGTCATGGGGAAAACTTTTTACTCTTATTAAAAGGAACTGGGTTTTAGAGCCTGGTCTGAATTTTCAAGCATGCCAGTTTTGGAAAGAGTATCTTTATTTCGAAATTAAGACTAAATTGCTGTGGGCGTAAGCTGCAGCTGGATTGATTGAGGTATGAGCTCAGGCTCTAAGGAAGCCTGTTATATCTGAGACTCACAGTTCACAGGACCGGAAAAATCAGTCTGCAGTGAAGGTGGTCCTTTCCCAAAGGTCATGTAAATATAACATAGAAACCCTTATCACTTTCAATATATTTACTGTAAAGCATAAAGAACATTTGCTTATTTACACCAGATTCCCCCCTCAAGCAACTACTGCAGAAGTACTATAATAACACTGTTCATTACTCATGGTCAGCTAATACAAACTTGCTTTGGGGTGCAATCCTAACCAACTTTCTAGCACCAGGGTAAGAGCAATGCAGCTCCAAGATAAGGGAACAAACATTCTCTTACCTAGAAGAGAACTCTGTGACTACTACTCCACTGCAGGATGCAGCACAAGCCCCATTGGCACAGCTGTGTCAGTGCTGGAAAGTTGGTTAGGATTGTGCGCTTGGTGACATTGGTGTGTGCCTCTTTCAAACACACAGGACATATGCCAATAAATAAGGAGATAATAATGTGCTTGTAGGAGATTTACTTGTGCTTGTAGCCCATGTAGCCTGAAGCTACAGTTGAGCCCCTGTGCATACATAATACCCAGGGGCATAGCGAAAGAAGTGCAGGAGGGGTGCAATTGCACTAGGCAACAAGCTGGGGTTGACACTAGCAGCCAAAATTGTGAAAACCTTGGTATGTATGAATAATGCTATCATGTTGTATATCATCCAATGTGGAATTTAATGCAGACTGCAATAAAACAAACCAGATATCTTCATTTTTCATTCTATAAAATGTAATGTCTTTATTCTATAAAATGTAATATCTTCATTCTATAAAACATTACAGCCAAAAAACCAAGAAAATTAAAATGCAACTGTGATGTCACTTCCTGTTGTAACATCATTTCTGGGGCATCATTTCGCTCTCTGCACTGGGCTACACTTTCATCAACCAAGCCAGTTACAGTACCAGTTATAAGGGTTATGTGGTGCTTATGGAATTGGATCACTACCTTGCAGTGAAAATAAACTGACAACACAATCCAATGCAAGTTCCATGGTGTTAAATGGGGTTTATTCCCAGGAAAAGATGCATAGGATTGCACCTGAAACACTACAATGTCTCTTAACCTTTCATTTGCCATTTGATGTGGTTGAATACTCTTATTTTCATCACCACTGAAAAATAATAAAAATGTTGAACTAGAATACTTCCAAGTAACTCTCAGCGAGTTGTGTGCTGCACCCTTGCATCACACTGCCGCTGCATCACTGCATCACACTGCTGCTGAATATTGAAAGAAGTGTAAGACAATTGTGCAGCGAAACCCACAATGATACTGAAGGCAGAAGCATTTCTGTAGCTCACTGACTTCCAAAATGTGTTCAAGGAAACCCTGTGGTTCCTTGGAAGATTATCAGGATTCCTCATGAGAAGATCAGTAATTGAAGACAAGCTGTTCAAAAGACAGCTTGTCCACCACTACTAATTCTCCTGCAATGTGCTGATACAGAGGAGGGTTGGCTATTCGCTACACAGCATACTCTTACTGTATTTTGCTTGAGTGACTGTGAGGACCCGTCTAGCTAATATTCCACAGGAACTCCAGATATACTCAGTACCTCCTCAAAATTGTGTCGATGCTTCATCCAAATCTTAGATGGTAGAAGTAGTGGTCCAAAAGCCCCCCGAAGTTATTTTTAAGGCTTCAAGCAATTTTGCCAAAAACACTTGGAAACGTTTGCATAGCTTTCTCCAAAACTGATTATTAGTGCTGAAGCAGTTGTCAATTTATGCATAGTTTGCTTGCTGGTTGGATAAAAGACTCTCCTTTACTGCAGACTTCCATAGAAGTGTACAAACTGATGTAGTGTTGTGGTTAACAGCACAATCCTCTGCATGTCTGCTCAGATGTAAGTCCCATTATGTTCAGTGGAACTTATTCCCAGGTAAGTGTGTATAGGATTGCAGCCTAAGAGACAGGCAATGCAATCCGAAACTGAGTTGGAGCCGGCAGCAGTGGCGGCATTCAGCCGGTACGCTGGGCGGGACTTACCTTTGAGTGGCAGTCCGCCCGTTGCGTCACACCATGTTCCGCCGCTTTCCCGCTTGCCCTGGCGGGCGGGAAAGTGGTGGAACATGGCATGACGCAACGGGCGGACTGCCGCTCAAAGGTAGGTCCCGCCCAGTGTACCGGCTGAATGTCATCGCTCGTCGGCAGGCCTGCATGGCATCCAACACAACTTGGGTGGCCTGAGCAGCCTCCCTGGCGCAAGGGCACATTCCGTGAAATAACGGGCGCTGAACTGAGGAAGCCGTGTGACTTCACTTGGTCCATTCAAGTCAGCCTTGACTGTGCAGGCTAGTAGTGGCTTTCAGATGGGTCTTTGCTAGCCAAAGATGCCAAGGATTGAACCTCGCACCTTTTGCATGCAAGACATATGCCCTTCCACCCGGTTACAGTCCATCCCTCTGTAGTGCTAAGTTAAATTTATCCTTTAAAGCTGTAAACACCACAGCCCCTCTTGTCTATTTTTTGAAGTGTTAGGCAGTCTTGTCTCTGAAACAGTTTTTTGTTGTCTTAGTTAAAGCTGTTAATTGAGGTTGGCACCAATACGTCCAAATAACCCGCTCTGCTATCATTTCAGCACATCTTAGTTTAGCTCCCTGTTTTCATCCTGTTAATTTAATTTGTGATATCAAGTCATGGTAAACACAAAAAGCGATCGGTATGCAGAGGAGGAGGATTGTAATGAGTCTCATGTACAAACACGACTTGCACTCAGTGCTGTGATGCTGGACTGAGACAGAATACACAATTGGGCTGTGTTGTTTCCGCGGGATGTCCCCGTGGCTCACAGAGTGAGTGCCACGACCTCTCCCCTCCTTCTGATACACACGGCCACAGCTTAATGGCTGAAACGGCTCCGATGCTTTCCCAATAGAGCCAATTTTCACCCTCTGCGACTCGAAGCCTTGGCTGCTCAGTGTAAAGAGCTTTGCTTGGTGATGAGTTAACATATGAGGCCAGCATGAGAATAAATTTGTGACTCTCTGCCCCCTATGGCAAGGTTTTCACATTGTGATGAGTGGATGTGATGTAGGGCTTTCTTGGAAGACACACACACACACACACACACACACACACACACACACACACAAATAATATAGACTGATGGGATATTTTGTCACTGAGAGAAAGATTTTGCTACTCACAGCTTGCAAGGCTGCTGCCGACTTCTCAGGCATTCACTGAGAAAAGTATTTAGGACAATCATGGCCATTATGACCCCAGGCCTCTGCCGATAATGGTGTCCTGGTAATTCTGGGCCAGAGCTGGATGTTAATACAGCTGTTTTGATCTCTTGCAGAAAGCGTTGCCATGGAACTGGCCATATAATAATACTCTAGATCAGTGATCCTCAAACGTTTTAGACCAGGACCCACTTTTTAGAATGGCTCTTGTGCTGGAACACACCAGAAGTTATGTCATTAACCTGGAAGTGATGTCATAGTTGGAAGTGGCATCATCAAGCAGGAAGTGCTGTCAATGTAATCAAATGATACTTCCAGAATGTAAGCTGGCATTCTTGGACTGCAGCAATTGCACAACCATAAAGCATCTGTGGCAGAAAGCAAGATTAGGTCAAAATATTATGTAAAAGCACTGAACTGAACAATTTTTTTTTAAAAAAGAACCTCAATTGGAAATTCAAACTGTTAACACTCACAACAGGAATATAGCAAGAGCAAGGTCTGCAGCTTCCAAGATGGCTGCTCCCAGGTTTCTGTGACCCACCTGACATCAGGTCATAACCCACCAATTGGGTCCCGACTCACAGTTTGAATAACACTGCACTAGATTAGGGTGGGAAATTTTTATAGCGAACCAAAAATTATCTTTTTCCATGGAGTGTGAGAGACAAAAAGCCTAATCTGAATTTACCCAGCACAACACAGTGTGCCATTGCCCAGGCTTGTGTACTCAGCTGTGACTCCCATGATTGCATGCCGAAGGTTCTAGGTTCAGCCCCTGGCATCTTCAGGTAGCACCTGACCCTGGAGGGCTTGTGCCAATCACGGCCCAATTCTATGGGTTGCTGGCACAGGTGCACATGCATATTTTTTTATGACTTAAGAGTAGGCAGTGCTGGCAGGAAGGCTTGTGTCATCCTGCTGATGCTGAATCCACACTGACAGCTGCCAGTGCTTTTAGTCGAGCACTTGGCAGCACAGGGGTGGGGGAAAGGCAGGGGGAAGGCAAAATGGAAGCAGAAAGGGGTGTAACAGGCAAGGAGAGGGTGGAATGGGATGCATCAGGTCTGGTAGAGGGCGGGATCAGTGGAAAAGGCTTGCACCATATCGTAGTCCCCTTCCCAGGCTGGGAAGCCTTTCTCTGACTTGTGTCAGTGATACTACTGGAGCAGATCCAAGTACAGGCATGCCCCAGTATTTGTTCGAGTTCTGTTCCAGACCCCACCATGGATACCTAAAACCTTGGATATTGGAGATGCCTTTTTAAAGATAGAGGAACATCAGTGGTTTACCTGCAACAAGGTAAAAAAAACAGATTTGTTTAATGCTCCTCTATCTTTTTAACAAGGGACGTGGTGGCGCTGCAGGTTAAACAGCTGCTGCTGGGCTTTCTGACCAGAAGGTTGGGAGTTTGAGACCACGCGATGGAGTGAGCTCCCATCGCTTGTCCAGCTCCTGCCAACCTAGCAGTTTGAAAGCACGTAAAAACGCAAGTAGATAAATAAGTACCACTTTGGTGGGAAGGTAACAGCGTTCCGTGCGCTACAGCGTACAGTCATGCCGGCCACATGGCCACGGAAGCTTGTCCTCGGACAAATGCTAGCTTTACAGGCTTAGAAACAGAGATGAGCACCTCCCCCTATAGTCGGTCACAACTAGACCATTCGGTCATGGGGAAACCTTTACGCTTTTATCTTTTTAATAGGCGTCGTAGTATTCATGTATCCGTGGATAACTGAACCAGTGGATACTGACTCAGTGGATACTGGGGCATGCCTGCACTGCTTTGCTTTTGCTGTGTCTTATGCAGTATCTGAGTATGATTAAAAAAAAACTTCTGAAAATGAGACATTCCTGAAGCATGGAATTTTGGCAGCTGGCAAATTGCTGCCTCTATTGATGGCTGAAGGTTCTGCTGCCTACTTCTGCTTTAAAGCTCAAGTGCAGAAGATCTCAAGGGCCATGTGAGAGAGCTGAAGCAACAGTTTCAGGGCACAATCCCAACATGGATCCCCTCAGCAGCCTGAAGAGTGCCAGGCCCAGAGAATCCAGAACACAGAGAAAGTCTTTAGATAATGTTGTGTTGTTTATTTGTTTTTATGCTCTGGGTTTTCCCAGTGGGTTGTAAGCAATCCACCGTGGCGTTATTAGAAGTGGTCTGGCCCGTGGTGCTGTTCTCACACATCCAGTAAGTTCCCTGTGACCTCCCCAGTGGCGTTATTCACCCGGTACGCTGGGCGGGACTTACCTTTGAGCGGCAGTCTGCCCGTTGTGTCACGCCGCGTTCCGCCGGGGCGGGCGGGAAAGCAGCGGAACGCAGCATGACGCAACGGGCGGACTGCCGCTCAAAGGTAAGTCCCGCCCAGCGTACCGGGTGAATAATGCCACTGGGCCTCCCATTGTGGAGAGACCCCAGAAAGCCATCTTGGGGTGAAACCACCATGGACGTGTAGTGCCCTGTTGAAACGATGGTACACAAGCATGTGAATTCTACAGCCGATACTTGAACGTCTCAGGGTTATGCATGAGCCAAGAACCCAAGACCTATCAATTCAAAAAATGAAGTAGCGCCGTAACAGAAAATACAGCCCCCTTTGCTAAAATGGGATTCCCCCCGTACCGTTACAAATGGGCTAAGAATGAATGCCTGACCAAAGAAATGTTATACATCCGCAAAATTGCCACATACAACATAATCGGGAATCTGACCTGGCTGCTGCTGTTCCAATTGTACCGTATAAATAATTAATTGCCGCTGACAAGGTAACATATATAACACCAGTCAATTCTTTACTCCTTGTTTTCTACCGTGGGCCTTGATCTTTTTCTCTCCATTAACTCTGGCAGAAAGAAAAACGGAAAGAGGGAGCAGGGACCTTTGCTACTTAATAGTCAACCTCTGCTTTTGGAGGCTGTTTTTTAAAAGCAATTCTTGATAGGGAGTAAAATATCCCTACGATGCAACATAGAGCCGTATCAGCAGAAACAATAATAATAATAATCTGGGCCCTTCACCTTGATAGGGATGAGCAGTCCTGACCTGCTTAAATTAGTGACAAAACTTCCATGGACTTCAAGAAATTAGAACTGGAGCCAGGCAGCCTAATCCGGAGGTGCCTGGATCCTGGAACAGCAGCAGTACCAAAATAGCTACTGCTGCATCCTGTGGGAGTCATGGCAGCTGCAGGAGTCTCCTTTGTCCCCTTCCCCCAGGGAAAGCCCCGGCCTCCACAATGGGGTTACTCAAGTCTTCACAAGCTATGTTGCCGGTGGAGACTGGAACAGTCCCATGTTGGACTGCCCAGACCAATGAGGGGTTCAGGACAGTGGTGGGATTCAAATAAATTAACAACCGGTTCTATGTCCTTCAGGGCGGCCTTCAGGGCCATCCGCTGTCTTTCTTTCCTCTCCCAACCTAAAATTAACAACCAGTTCTGCAGAATAGGTGAGAACTGGCTGAATCCCATCACCGGTTCAGGATCCGTTGGATCCGCTGCAGCTACCCACAAAAGAAGCATGTCTATTGGTATGATTGCATATACAAAGTTATAGCTAAATATACAAATATAAATTTACAAATACACACGCATACACACACAGAACGCAATCCTAAACTGGAGTTAGGCCGGCATAAGCTAAGACAGCACCAGGGGCCTTGAGCCAGCCTTGGATCCAGTGGCATACCAAGGTCATTTGTCATCTAGGACCCTTACATTTTTGGTACCCCCATTATTTTCAGTAATAGTCATGACATGACATGACATAGATAATAATGATGGCCAAAGAAGTGCAAACAATGTTCATTTATTGAAGTGTGGGCGCAATCCTAAAATTAGTTAGGCTGGCATAAACTAAGCCAGCCAAGTTTGGCCAGCACAAGGGCCACCATAAATCGTTTTTGGACTACTCTCCGAGTCAGGGAGGATGGCTCACGTCTGTGTGCTGGCCTCTCTGACTCTGAGAGTGGGCAAACATACTTTACAGTGTCCCTTGTGCTGGCCAAACTTTGCTGGCTTAGCTTATGCCAGCCTAACTAATCTTAGGATTGCGCCCACACTTCAGTAAATGTACATTGTCTGCACTTCTTTGGCCATCATTATTATTCATGTCATGTCATGACTATTACTGAAAATAATGGGGGTATAAAAAATGTAAGGGTCCTAGGTGCCAAATGACCTTGGTACGCCACTGGATCCAAGGCTGGCTCAAGGCCCCTGGTGCCTGAGGCAAATGATGTCTACTCTTCCTGCTGATGCATCTACAGCTACTGCTCCTTCTAGCTCTTGGAATTAAAAAAGGAAGAGGGGAACACAGAGGACCACTCTCCTTCCCTTGCAAATTGGGTATGTGTGTGTGGCAAATATTATTATTATTATTATTATTATTATTATTATTATTATTATTATTAATTAGATTTCTTTCCCGCCTTTTTGCCTGGAGGCACCCAAGGCGGCATTACAGTATAAAAATACAATATAAAAGTTAACATTAAAAAGCAATTTAAAAACAATATTAAAACAATACAATAAAACAAAATTAAAACAAAACAATACAATTTAAAAACAACAAGCCCAGTGGATCATAAAATAAAATATAAAAATGTAACAAACCAGCCAGCCAGCCAGCCAGCCAGCCCACCATTTTTATCTTCCACTCTGTCCCCATCTTCCTTTTTGAATCAAGGGAGCAGAAGAAGTAGCAGCAGTGCAGGCAGGGAGATGAGTAGAGGCAGACTCCCCCTTTACTTCTTCTGTGCATTTGCCACCTGCGGCAAGCATCTCAAGGCCATATCCTATCCAGTTTTTCAGCATCGATGCAGCTAGGCCAACAGGACAGGCACTGCATCCTGCAGTGGAGACACAGTCATGGAGGCCTCCTCAAGATGAGGGAATGTTTGTTCTCTTACCTTGAGGTTGCATTGCAGTTGCATTGGCACTGGAAAGTTGGGTAGCATTGGGCCCTCAGTCAACCTCATGGACAGCCTGATTTGATCCAAGGTTCCTTTGACACCAGAGGACATGAATAACCGCTTTGATCGCAAGCGTTTCGTTTTAGCTGGCTTGTGGGTTAGGCAGTGAGAAGGAAATGAAATGATGCTGGCAAGGAGGAAACTTTCCTGGGAGAGCAGGACGTTGTACTCCATAGCTCTCTGCTCTCGACAAAGCTGCTTGAAAGGGACAGGACTGGTCCCAGGGTAAATTCCCCAGGAATGATGAATGTGGATTCTCTGAACTTTCCTTAGCAGGTTTACTCCCTCTACCTTCCTCATCAAAAGCAAATACAACCGAACACTCAAGGCATGCTGCGCTGAATTCTCTGTCTGCTGCTTGAGTCACAGTGCCCCTGGTAATGGTCTGCCATCCAAACTGCGATCAAGTGTGTGTGTGTGCGTGTGTGTGCGCGCGCGCGCGCATGAATGTGTGCTTTTTCCTTTTGAAAGATGACAGTTCCCAAGCGAAAGGACACTTCAACTCCAATAAAAACTTTCTTTCTATTGTCTGAGTTTTGTTTGTTTTCTGGCAAACCCCTCACTGCCTGTGCGTTGTGTGCCATCGTGCATTTCCCACTTTTGCGCACAGAGGCCAACGCGAGTCTTTGGAGGCTTCTCCGCTGTATTGCCTGAAGCAAATACTGCAGCTCAATAGCAATTTAATATTGTAATCAGGAAGCAAACTGTGCAGTTTTGGCACATGGTGATAATTATTAACTAGCTCTGTTAGTGTTCAGATTCTAGTAACTAATATTTACAAAAGGTTCCCTGTGTAGGGGAGACCTTACCTAGACACAAATGTTTGACATGTTCCTGAGTGATTGTCAGTGGACCTTTGAGCCCCCGTTCAAACTCACTGTTTAAAGATGAAACATCAATACTGCAAAATTGCACTTCAAAAGACCTATTTCATGAATAATAAATCCTCAAGATGTAAAACTATACCAAGCATCAGGACATTTTTGTGAATTTATGAGGAAGGTACCTGTGGAAAAAAAAATCTGGAAAATCAGGTTTACAAAATATATATGGAATTCCATTTAAACACTAATCGGCTGTCTGCTCGCTTTCTTCATGCTTCTAAATGGTATATAATTTTGATCTCTTAATTTCATAGCTCAGGGATCACACACAAGGCAGCCAAAGAAATGGCTCTCCAACAGAAATAAATTTTTTTAAATAAGGGTGTTCGTAGTGAGAGCACAATCCTAAACTGGAGTTTGGCCGGCATAAACTAAGCCAGCAAAGTTTGGCCAGTACAAAGGCCACCATAAAGCATGTTTGGACTACTCTCGGAGTCAGGGAGGATGGCTCACGTCTGTGTGCTGGCTTCTCTGACTCTGCGAGTGGTCCAAACATACTTTACAGTGGCTCTTATGCTGGCCAATCTTTGCTGGCTTAGTTTATGCCAGCCTAATTCCAGTTTAGGATTGTGCCCTGAATCAAGTAATGTCAGACCTTTCCTGGCTTCTCCCACCAAAATCTAAGCCAGACTGTTCCCAATCTTATTCAATTTCCTGTGCCAATGCAGATGTGCAAATGGGGCATGCACTGCATACTGCGATGGATGGGGGAGCAAACATAGAGACTTCCTCAAGGTAAGGGAACATTTGTTCTCTTAATTTGGGGCTGCGTTCTGGCTGCAGCACTGGAAAGTTTATTTTATTTATTTAAAAGATTGTTATCCTGCCTTTTCCCCCAGTAAAGGGGATTCAAGGTGGCTTACAAATGAAATAAAAACAATATTAAAACTGTGTCTTCAAAAACATTAAAATAACAACATCAATTAAAACACCAACACTGAAACCATTTCATTAAAAGATGCCAGCTAACCAACTATTCACACAAACACCCATCAAAATAAAAAGGTTTTAAGGCCCCACCGAAAGGTCTCCCGTGAGGATACAGTTCTTAATCCCAAGGGAAGGACATTCCATACCCGGGAGCCGCCACCGAGAAGGCCCTATTCCTGGCCGCCACGCCCTTCACCTCTACTGGTGGCGGCACAGTCAGAAAGGCCCCCTCTGATCTGGGGCAGAGGGAGGGTGTAGCCAGGAATGCGGAATGCATGGGCGCCGGCAGCGGGGCGGGGGCACCAGCAGCAGCCAGGCAGCATCGCGCGGAGGAGCCGGTGTGCTTTCTGGCCCTCCCTCCCTGGCGCTCGTTTTGCTCCAAAATGGAGCAATTCTGGGTGCAGGGAGGCATGGCAGGCTGACGAACGGGGGCGGGGCGACATGCCAGGGGCACGGTTTCATTAACTTGCCATGGGCACGATCCTGGCCCCTTTTGGCACTGCCTCTGATGACCTGAGCATAAGGATTGGGCTGTAAGACAAGCAAATAAGTCACCTTGGACAGCCTGAGAGTGATTGGAACACTCTGCAAGGGTGGCCCACCTAGGAAGCTCTGCTCCATGCAGTCATTGCCCCATCATTTTCTTGTTAGCTCTCCTTTTAGAGTGAACAAGAAGATGAGGAGGAGGCTTCTCTCCTCCTGCAATGCTACTGCTAAAGAACACTGTGATGGAGCCGGAGCAAAGAGGTGGGGGAAGCACTTCAATTCTGTTCCTGATTATCTCTCTCCAGGGAAGAGGTTTTCTCCTTTGTACAAGACTTCCTTTTTTCCTCACTTGCCTTTTATTGCTTTCAGGACTTTGCTTTTAACCACACTGGCATTCTCTTAGACTTGGTGTTTTTCCCTGATCTGTGGTATACATTCAATCTGAGTTTTGCAATTTGGGAAGTGATATCTTCACTGGCTTTATTTTTGTTGCTGCTGCATGCATGAGTCCTTGCATGCCACCACTTCTGTCTCCTCCGCTCACTGCCTGCTGATTGGAGCCCATTTACTTAGGAGTGATGAATTGATATGAAAGGAGAAAGCAGGCTGCAAACTGGGACACACTTCAGGAACCAATCCTGTCCTTGTCCTAGGCATGGGGCAGGTTTTGCCATCTCAACAGTGTCCCAGTTTGAGCCTTTTCACTTTCCCCTATCGAATGATTGTGCAGTTCTCACGGACACATGCTCATGTCTATATAGCCAGATCTGTCCAGTGGTGTCATCCAAATGATTTAGGAACAGGTACTCACTTTTGATTGGCACTTGACGGGGTCCGCCCACTGGAAGTGACGTCATAAGCCAGAAGTGATGTCATGACAGGAAGTGAGGTCTTAGCTGGAAGTGATGTCATGATTGTTGCCATGGATGTGATCATGTTTGTAATAACTTCAGCTTGTGGTTAGTGTTGATTTAACTTCTATTGCTTTGCTTTCTAGAGATGTGTATATACATATTTTGCTTCAACTGTTCCCTGGTTAAATAGCAGGCTACACTGTACTATTGGGAGCCCTTTTGGGACAGGGAGCCATTTAAATTTAATGTTAAATGCAAGGAGCTGGCAAGGAGCAGGAGGGAAAATGGGCGCCCACCGGGCCGCGCGACCACGTGGGCGCCCGACCAAGTGCCGGGCCGGCCGGCAAGGAGCAGGAGGGGGAACGGGCGACCAAAAAAAGACTGCGTGGGGGCTGGGCTGGGGGGAGGCTGCAGGAGGAACTGGGACGCTGGATCTGCGCGGCTGGAGGGAGTGGGAGCCCCAGGCAGCCTACCTTCTCATGCTTGCTGCCTTATTCCCGGGTCTCCCTCGCTGCTGCTGCTGCTGCCACCTCCGGTCCTCTTGCTCCGCTGCTGCCGCTGCTGCCACCACCACCACTCTGCCTGCCTGCCTGCTTCCTCACAGAAAGTGCAGGCAACGGCTGCGGGCATGCAGTACGCATGCACAGCTGCTGACCCAACCAGCCGATGGGGCCAGCTTAGAGTGGGAGGGGCCAGCTCAACTTCTAGGAACCGGTACTCACGTAGTGGTGCGTAGTGGGTGCATGACATCACTGGATCTGTCCTTCTGCACAGCCATGCCCTCAGTTCTATTCTTTGGGCACTCTAGAACAGTGGTCCCCAACCTCAGGGCGGCTGCGTTCCCAAAACCCCTTCCCCATTGCGAGTGGCACTTATCATTCTGTGCAAGCGCCGCTTCATTTTCAAGCAGAATTGCTGGCTGTGACACTCTGGGCAGTCATATCTATATTCAGCATCCTGTTGCACGGCTTTCTGGGATGTCCGGGCATAGACATGACTGCCCAGAGCATCCCCGCCAGCAATTCGACTTGAAAATGGAGCGGTGCTTGTATGGAACAGTAAGCACCACTCACATGGGAGAGGGATTTTTCCAAACCCTGGAACCAGCCCACAGACTGGGGTTTGGAGACTCCTGCTCTAGAATGTGACAAAGAGAGGGATCCAAGATTGGGCTCTTCTATAGAGTACATACATGTCTTTCCTTGCTTCAGCAGAACATGTTAAATCTGTGGCTCCCACCAGAGGCGGATCTACAGGGAGGGCAAAGCTCTAAGTGTTGCAAGAAGCCTTACCCTGTCATGTAAATCCCTCCTCTCCCTTGCTGCTGTAGCCAGTAAGCAACGCCAAGATGTTGCTTTTCCCTGTGAGGATTGGCTAAAACGGTGCAGGGGAGGAGTGATTTCCACTGCAAGGTAAGGCTTCTTGCAAAACTTAGAGCTTTGCCCTCCCTTAGATCTGCCTCTGGCTCCCACTTCCTATTTACTCAAAAGAAGTTCAGTAGGACTTGCTTGTTAGAGTGTCTAGCATTGCATATATAGCTTCATAATAGATTCCAAATAGCAGCCATTAAAAGTGGAAGATATGTATAAAGTGTGTGTGTGTGTGTGTGTGTGTGTGTGTGTGTGTGTGTGTGTGTGTGTGTGTGTGTTTCCAAGAAGGTAATGTTACTATGCCTAAATATTACTATGCCAGAGAATTTGCTGCTTTTAAGTTTCCCATCCCAGGGCTGCAAAAAAGGAGAGAACTTCAGGTTTAAAGAAAGTTTAGTACTAGCCAGGCCAAAGTGCAAGTTGAAAACAGATGTCTGCTGGCCATTCATTGTTATTTTGGTCATAGATCGGAAGATGAAAGAACAAGTAGAAATAATGTATATAGATTTTAGTAAATTGGATTTGAGGCTACACTTAAAGCTAATCACATTTAATCACGCGAGCTGGAGCCTGAGACATTAATTTTTTTTTTCTCATAGGCAGCCTCTGAGCAGGCAATTAACAATAATTAGTAATTAATTATAATTATTGTCTACACAATTAGTGACACTTTGCACATTTACCTTTGCTCCTTGTGAAGTGCTCCCTGTGACATAAAGACGCACATGTGCAGAACAGGGCAGCAGCTGTGTTGCTTTTCACGGGTGCCATCAATAAGAGCATGTAGATAAAGTGCCCCAACACATGAGTGTTCTGTGTGTGAAATACAGTTGGGTGTACCATGCCCCCCACAGAAGCTGAAAAATGAATATGTGAAGTATTTTTAATTAGTATCTGCGTCTAGAAATAACTAGTAAACCTCTAGAAACATCTAGAAATAACCAGTAAACTGGCATGCAGAAAGAATAAGGGGTTTGTGTGTGTACGTTTAATAATAATAATAATAATAATAATAATAATAATAATACATGTATTTATATACCGCCTTTCTTAAGATCACTAGATTTCTCTAATGACTGTAACTCAAGGCAGTTTACATAGGCAGGCTTTTATTCATAAAACCGAAGGTTTTTACAATTTACAGAAATGTTCTATCTTTCAAGAACACTCATACGGATCTTTCTTTCTGGATTTAGCCTTCTTTCTTAGCCATCCATCTGTCATCTGCTGGCTGATAAGAGGCTTCCCTGCTCCTACCAGAGATGCAGCTGACTTCAGCACACTCCTCCTCCCACAAGGTAGCTGGAACTCAGCTTTTAATCAGCCGCAGTTTGCAAGGTCTGCCGCTCACAGAGACTTCCGGTAGTCTCGAGCTCACGACCTTCAGATCTTCAGCTGTTATCTTCAGGCAAATGGAGGCATTACCCTCTCGACTAAATCTTCTGCCCAAACCTGATTATATTCCAAATTAGTGGTTCCCAAACATTTTAACACCAGGATCCACTTTTTAAAATGACTCTGTTGGGACCCACCTAACTTTACAAGACCAACAGCACAATCCTATACATGTCTACTTAGAAGCAAGCCCCATTGTGTTCAGTGAGGCTTACTCCCAGGAAAGTGTGAATAGGATTGTAGCCTAAAAATATTTCACTCTACTAGCCGCTCAACTCTGTTTTATCCTTTATACAATGGCAGGGGTGCGCCTTTTGGAGTGTTTGTTGAGCTCCATGTTAATAGGATTGGGGCCATTCTGGTGGCTTTGCGATCCCCTTAGTAAGTCTTTAGTAAGAGCCAAGGCATGGTTGCCTGCCTGTGAGTAAATACACACACATGTGGCTCTGTTTTGCTTTCCATGGGGCTAAATATATTTTCCTTGTCAGCTACCAGCTTGCCAGTTCTGCAACCCGTCAAAAATAGATCATGACCGATTGGTGGGTCCTGACCCAATGTTTGGGAACCACTGTTCTAAACCACAAGTTGCTATTACTGGCTTTGCACAATCTTGCTTGTATTTTGCATGTTCACACATGTGCCTTCCTTCCAAGACTTCCAAGACTTCTACATTTGGAGCAGAATCCGCAATGGTTCTCCACTATACTGGCATTACTTTCACCTGTTCCATGCCAGCCCAAGCAGCAAAGTCCCAGCAAATTCTTGATGTACCTGAAGAACAGAAACTGTATGGCCGGATCACTGCTAGCCCAGCATTGCTCTGTTTCTGATGGAAGCTTTTGTGATGGCTCTCTGATCTCCAGGACCAATTGTTGATGCACAGAGTATAAATTGCATGGGACTAAGCTTCCCAGGTATGCTTGGGGTTTGCCAGGGTCTGAGTAAAGCCATCATGATGGTGGAGGCATACCTTCCCCCCCCCAGGCAAATGTTTCCTTGGAGACCTCCGGGACTGCCCCGCCACCAATGCATCTCATGCTCTGCTGGTGAGGCTGCCTTGGTGGGGTTGGGAGCTTAGCTAGTGTTGTGCTGCCAATTTACCAATGCATCTATTAGAACAATGCCAGCCTAAGAACATTCCTTATGGGTCAGGTCATCAGCATCCTCTTCTAACAATGGTGGCTTGAAGCTGCTGAGCAGCCCTCAACCTAAAAGGCACTTTAGCCTTTTCTAATATGAAAAGTGCTCCTACACCTTGGTCACTCTGGTTATGCAGTATCCCTTATCCAGACTGCTTGGGATGGGAAGATGTCTGGATTTCAGGATCAATATAATGAGAAACGCTTCCCCTTGCTCTTTTCACTGTGACCCATTTCGATGTCTGCTGGCCTCTTCTTCCAACAATATCTGTATAGGCACACACCACAGAGCAAAGAACTTACAGCCTGGATTGAGCACAAAACCTTCTAGTGTTCACACTACAGAAAGGTTTTTAAAGGTCTTGGATAAATATATCTGGATGTCAAAATCGTCTGGATTTTGGAGGTCCGGATAAGGGATAATCTATCAGCACTTTTCCGTACCTTTTCAAATTTTAGAACCTCTGTGCTGTTTCAAATGCTCAGAACTCTATTTCAAATGCAGCCACATCATAAATTTATAAAAAGGCATTGCAATTTGGGAAGTAATATTTTCCATACTTTCTCAAATAAGTCTCAAAAACTATTTTTGTCACTCTGTTTTTATTTTACCATTGTTTTCTCTTCACTTGTGCGCTTCTTTATTTTTCTCCTTTGTACAAGACTTCCTTTTTTTCTTCACTTGCCTTTTATTCCTTTCAGGATTTTGCTTTTAACCACACTGGCATTCTCTTAGACTTGGCGTTTTTCCCTAATCTGTGGTATACATTCAATCTGAGTTTCTATTCTTTTCAAACAATGTCCTACTGCTGTGAAGAGACTCGTCTGCTGAGCTCCCTGTTCAAAATTCTTTTCACTAATCCCATCATTTTTTAGGAATTTCCTCTTTTGAAATGTAATATGACTCTGTTGGACTTTCTAGGCAACATTCCAGGCAGCACAGGACATTACATCCAGCGGTGTCATCCTGGCAGAAATGCCCGGTACGCTAGTTCCACGGACGGGCCCGGGCCGCGCCGCCTCTCCCAAGGACGGGCGAGCTGCTCCTGGGCCCGCCCGCCCTCCCGCGCATCCGAATCGCTCTGAAATGGAGCGATTCGAGGCGCAGGGAGGCGTGGCTGGCCTCCACCATGGGGCGGAGGGCTGCCAATCATCCAGGCATTCCGGTTCCTGGTGCGCCCGGATGACGTTTCTGATTACATCTGTGTTAGCTATCATAGCACTGCGGTCCTGTTTCTAGTGGTTCAATAACACTTGCATCTCACACCAAATCCTGGGCACCACTGAGAATTAAATCCAGGGTCACCCAGTAGTGGACCCAGCCGAGGATCCTCCCTGGACCAGGTCGACAATCGCCACCCTTTCGCCAGTTCCCCACCCCCTGCATTGCCGCCGCCATGCCCCCGCCATGCCATGCTACATTTTGGAGCTCTTTCAGCGCAGGGGCAGGTGGTGGGCCAAACTCCACTCACACGGTTCACCTCCACTGGCGACAGCTTGGGCGGGTGGGAGGTGTGCCAGCCTGGGGAGGGGGGTGGAGTTGGGATGCAGCCGTTAGCTCCCATTCCCAGGCCCTGGCTCTACAGGTGAGATCTGAGGAGCCCATTGGGGTGGCTGGCGCCTACGCCGGGATAGGCTCCAGCCTGCTCCTAAGCTTTGCTGGATACAGTGCAGGCCCGCTGGCAGTGGTGGGATTCAGGGGGTTCGCCCAGGTTCTATAGAACCGGTTGTTAAATGGCTGGGCCCCACACACTTGCTTACCTCGGCTGGCTTCGGGTTTTTTTTTACTCCGGCTATGACGTCATAGAACCCGTTGTTAATTTATTTGAATCCCACCACTGCCCGCTGGCCAGCCTATTCCAGCACAGTTTAGGATTGCGCCCTAAATCCTTTTTTCAGGACTGACATTGCCGCCCGCATTTATCCTGTGGAAGAGTTAATCCTCCAGTTTTCTAGATTATTGGGCAGTATGCATTCATCAACATATATAGAGCAATGCTCTTCCATAATGCCCTTTTTGGTTTAATTCATTGTATATTAAGAATTGACTGTATCCCATTGATATTCTTCATTCCATCAGATTTCTGAAACACCCACTATTTCGATTCTATTTTAGAACCTGTCCCTCCTTGCGGCCTGGATCCAGATTGAGATCAAGATCAAACAACCAGCAGAAGAAGAGTATTCATTCACACAATAAAGAGAAACCAGAATAGATTTCTCCAAAGAAACTACTGCATGGAAAGGAGCGGGTAAAACTTCACCATTCTGGAATATACCATATCGATAGAAAGCTGAGTAAGAGACAGTGTGCCTAATAAAATCTCAGACAATAAAAAAATTATTGATATTGTAAAGCATTCACTTTATGCCTAACAGGCTTAGCATATAAAGATAAAGTTTTCTTGCTGGGGGAAAGCAGTAGGGGCAGCTTCTCTGATTAAATATATCTCAAAGTCAATCTCACCCACTTGCCTGCTTTTGCCTGAGGCATCGGTGTGTGTTTTTCTCTGCCAAGACCAGCTGCTTCCTTGCTGGCTAGCTGGCTCCTCGGTGCCCTAGGGCTGCTTCTGAGGAGCCAGCTCCTCCGAGGCAAACGGGGGCGGGCAGCTGTGCCTCTCCAGGCTGGGTTAGTGTACAGTAGTTTATCAACCCACCAGGCCTGGCCGGCAAGGCAGAATCACGCTCCTCTTTTGACTCTCTTTTCTTTTTTCCTCATTTTTACGCTAATAATGACCTACATCACCTTGCCTGAATGTATATTGGTTTCTACTGGGACTTATTGAAGTAAGTTGTAATAAGGTGTTTTGCCCATCATTGCTTAGCTTCACAACCATTCCTTTGTGCACAACTGCAAGCTTTCAAGGTTGTGCTGAAAGCTACAGAGGGTCATGAGTTGGCATTGAGGCAGAGGTGCTCTGTATAGATGACCCCATCCTCTAATGGATAGCAATGATCCATAGGTTCGAAGAGAAAAAATTCCTCTAAGGCATGTAAAGGTAAAAGCTGAACATCCCCGTTAAAGCCACAAGCGAGCCACAAGCAAGACAAGAAAATGGTCTTTGAGCCGCTGTCCATTTTGTGTTAAACACAAACAAATCGGGGTTGTGGGAGGGGGCTGTAATGATCTGGTAGGGTGCTTGCCCAAAAAGCACATGTGCAGATTGTTGTGCATGGAACAAACACATGCCATGAATAAAACTGTTATTTTTAATGTTATCACAAGTCCTGGAACAGGGTATACAAGTGAGAGACTTATCCTAGAATGTTCAAAAAAGTGATGTAGCATTAGAACATTTGCTGCTGCATTAAAACAATTGACAGGAAGTGTGATTCATGTTTCCTGTTACAGCATTCAGGTAAGGTATGAAAGGCAGGGCTGTCCTAAGGTCGTCTGTATCCATGGCAGCTCACCAATTCCCCTCCCAGGCCTGGTCCAGCCAATTGCTACCTCCATAATTCCTTCTCAGGTTAGAAAAGGAAGAGGGGAGAGAAATTATGGAGGAGGGTGGTGGACCAGAATGTCATGGAGGAGAAGAAATTGGTCCTGAGCTAGAGTGTGATGGAAGAGAGGAGGGTGGTGGTTTAGCACTGCTGCAGAGATAAATTTAAAATGTTGGTAAATACTTCAGCCAACTCTGTGGCGCAATCTCTAAGCACCCATACCGAGACTCTATCTGGGCCAGCTATCTTCCAAATGTTGATGTTCTGGAAGGTACGACTCACGTCAGCAGGTTGCACATCAGCAGTATGCAACAAACTATGTTCTCAAACTATGAGTCGGGACCAGAGGCAGAGGGAGGGTGCTGCTGGGGGTGGCAAGCAGGACAGGTGCTGGCTGTGGCGAGGCAGCGCAGAAAAACCCATGCACTTTTTGCCCTCTCTCATCCTCCCATGTGCTTGGATTTCGGGTGCAGAGAGGCGTGGCTGGGCAACGCATGGGAGTGGGGTGGTGCGATGGGGGTGCGGTGATGTCACCCGCCCCTAGGTGCACTGAGAGCCGGGAACAGGTCTGGTTGGGACCCACTTGGTGGATCTTGACCTAATTACTGGAGGGTCCACAGAGGCTCCAGTGAAAACATGGCTGAGTCCTGAGTAGGCGCAAATGGGCCTTGTGACACTCTTGGCCGGTGCGGGGATGGCCACATTAAGACTGCAGAGATGTTTGTGAGATCAGTTGAGAAATCAATTCTGCGCACCCACTTCCAAGGATCAAAAAGATTACTAGAAAAATGTGGCATATATGGCAGGACCTTTCCTTGGTATAACTTTTGGTTTTTGTTTCAAATCGTGAATTAAATCATAAAGGCATCTTCTCCACACCTGCTGCTTCTGTGTTTGGGGCAGAATTCACTTCACTTTGCTGCTACAAAACCTCCATTCCTTCCTATGGTGCTTCTTGCGTGAGACTTGTGGAATTCCCTTGAAATCAACGGGACTCCATGTGAGTTCACTCTTTCAGTTTGAACAACAGCCAAGATGAGGGATGGGTGCTAGCCAACCCAAAATAATCTTCATGCCTGCCTCCTTGGCTGCTGTTGGGTAATTGACTACAATGATCGATTATGACTAATGGCTGTAATTTCACATGATAATGTAATTAAGTGAGAATGACATTTATCATGTGAATAATATGCTTACTTCCAAATAAATTGGTTTGTTAGCTTCTAATTTTTTCCCCGTTAAAACTAGGAGATGGAGTAACAAATGTAAAATCAAGTATTTATTATTCATTGCGCTGTGCTCTTTTTGTCATTGATTTAATTTCTCTTTCTCTCTTTTTTTAAGTTCTGCAAACAATGACCCCAACTTAAGGATTTGGATAATTATGGTGCTCCACTGGGTTTATAGCTAGATCTGGATTTGAATCTTTTAATTGTCCCATATTTGTAAATAAATAGAACATGCAGTTTAGCAAAGCCTAAATGGTTATAAGCTGCATGAAATTCCAGCAATTGTAATATGCCCCTCAGTAGTGTCCCTTTGTATCCTTGGTGCTTCTGAGGTTCTCATGGATGCTTCATCACAGAGCCATGTCTATGTTCTCCCCCTACAACATATACCGTCAAAGTCCAGTATTAACCAATTAAATTCACCCTGGGTGAACTGTAACAGGAAGTGGAAGATCACCTCTACTTGACTATTCCCCCAAGCAATGATTAAAGGAGATGCAGGTAGTCAGTCAGGTGACACCGGCTGATGTGTATAAACTGGATAGCACACTGCTCTCTAAGAGTAGTTGCTATGGTAACAGAGACCAGGATGGAGCAGCAGTAAAGGAGAGCTACTCTGAAAGTGGAAGTTATTGATTAAATGAGCGCATTTTTTTGTGTGTCGGGGCTGAAAGGGGTAGTCAGGCCCACAGCAAGGGATGTATGGTGGGAGCTATTGACTAATTCTGACAGAGCTCTTCACTCTCCCTGGAAGTCCACAGTTCCTTATTTCTCCAGATATTTCCCCCCCCCCAGTGCTGAACTCTGGTATCCTCTTCTCCTCATGCTCTACTACATGCATTGTTAATGAACGGCATTGCTTGATACCAACCCATTGTGTGTTAGAGTGAGCATCCCCAATATTCAGAATTCAAGCAGAATGCATTTGCTTTTTGTGCCAGTCGTCTCGGGCGTGATAATCACTGAGTGAATAGACAAAGGCAGTGCCTCGCTCACCTGTTCTCCAGCACCGATAATGGAGGAGGCTACTTTCTCAGATTATCCAGAATGACTTTCATTTTCTGTGGTCTGTTCAGTTCAAACCACAGGGATTCGTTGGCTGGTTGGTAAGAACCATTCTTTTTGAGGAAGGGTTGCTGTAATATTCATTATTCTGAGCCTGACCTCAGATGAGGATGCAGTGACCTTGCTATAATAATGGATACCCATCACTCCCAGGCCTTATGACCCCTCTTTTTTCTTTTTGGTCCTCTTCCTTCCTCCCCTGCCCCCCCCAAAAAAAAGAAAAAAAGAAAAAAAGAAAGGCAGCACAATACAATGCAGTCCTTTGCCAGCAGATTTGTTTCAAAAGGAACTCATGCATCTTGCATCTTGAAGATGCATTATTAATGCCTGGACAAATCACATCAGGTGGAACGCAGCAAGTCCCTGGCACTGAAAAAAGGAACAAAGACTGGTTCTACAAGCGAGTGAAGGATGAGACAAATTATAACAGCTGGGTGTTCCTTGTAACTAAGATGGCACAAAAACAGGAAAGCTCAAATTGTTTGCACATACTGTAAGTCTATATTTCTTTTTTTCAATTGGAAAGTAAATTACTCATTGCACTGTTGATGAAAAGACTTCGTCTGCTGCTAATAAACCTCTGTTGTTGGACTTCTTCAGATTAAGTGATGTGGCCAACGGGGCTGATTTGCTGGCCTCCAAATTGCTTCCCAAAGGAGCAGGGAGTATGGTTTTATGGAGTGCCTGGATTTGCTGTCAGAGGACCCTTGGCTATTTCCATGGTGTCCAATGACAGTAGAATCAAATTTTGAATGGTAGTTTGTACTGGAGAAGAACATTTTGTACCAGAGAAGAAGGTGTGAAATGGAGTTAGGAGCACCAAATAGTTTAATCAAGAGACCTGTTGCACCTTAAGACATAACACAAGCTTTCTTGGACCAGAACCCCCTTCATCAGGTGCATAGTCACCTGAGTATTACCAGCAGTCCTTTTTAAAACACAATTAACATGCACACCTGGGAGAAACCAATCATTTGCGGGAACCCAGTGTATTGGCCAGTGGCACATCTATGCAATTTAGGGCACAATCCAAGGCCCGCGCTGGGACAGTGCATGTGGCCTGCATTGGCCCAGTGCTGTTGTGAAAGTTCCGTGAGCGCTTCTGGTGCAGGGCCGCCACAGGCACTTGCGTCTGTCCTGCAATGCCACCACTACGCTGGTATGGGTAAGTCGACCCTGCACTGGCCAAATTAGGCCAGTGTGGGGTCTTTTCTGGATGAGGGGAAGGCAGGAGGGAGGGCGTTCTGGTGGGTGGGACAGCTTGGGTTGCGGGGAGGAGCCTGGATCTAGCTGGCCTGCCTGTTCCAGCCCATGTTAGGTTTGGGCTGCCCATGGTAAAAGGATGATTGAGGCAAGAGTTAAAGTTTGCTGGAAAGTGCTCAAGAATCCAAACAGGGTTTGAACTGGGACGCACTATGCTAGCAGACACACTCTTGAACTATACAAGGAGAATTGTACCACTAACATCAGGGACGAACTGAGCCCCAAGTGCGCCCATGGCAGGGTGACGAAACCACGCCCCCAGCATGTCGCCCCACTCCCATGCGTCGCCCAGCCACACCTCCCTGTGCCCAGAATAGCTCCATTTTGGAGCAGAACGGACGCCAGGGAGGGTGGGCGGGCCAAAGAGCACGCGGCTTAGTCCGCGGACTCAGCACAACGGCGCCCCGCCACCCTGCCGCTGCCGGCGTCCGTGGCTTGCGCCACCCCCGGCTACACCCTTCCTCCGCCTCTGACTAACATGCACTCACAATGGAGCCCTAAGGAAAGCTGTTCTTAGAAAAGCAGAACAAAGAGAGGGGTGGAAAGAGGGACTCCTTGGAAGGTGAAGGTACAGTGTAAAAAGCAAGAAATGTGAGGGGGAGAAGGAATGTTGTAGGTATATTAGCTGTGCTTCCCAGAAGAACCGAGGAGGAGGAAGGGAAAGTTTTCTGGTACATGGAAGGATGCTCCCAATCTTCATAGAAAGGAACTCTTGTGTTCAGCACAGCCTCATCAATGACCCACCAAATCCCCACGATCTTTCATTTTCCCTGTAAAATTGACTGCATGCGTAGGGATTGTCTCTAGCTCTGCCTGTTTGTAAGTGTTGTGGTATGTGTACGAGAGACAAAAGGCTTTTTTTGTATTTTTCACCTTTTTGTTAGACACCTGAAACCAGCCTTGACCAACTTAGATTCCTAAAGTTTGTTTGGTGTCAGAGACTAACTCCCTCACTGCAAGTGGGTGAAGCATTTTCAAGCCGGTTCTTAGATTCAGGCTACAGCCATTCCAAGTTGCAGCCTCTTTGCCATAGTCCAGAGCAGGGATCTCCACACCCTGGCCAGCAGGCTGGATCTGAGGTTTGGACCAACCCCTTCCCGGTGCGAACTGCTTTTTCTGTTCTGTGCAAGCCAGGGCTACGCCCTTCCTTTAGAATGAATGGGAACGCATTGACTCCTTAGCGGCCATGACAGTATGTCCAAAACATTGCTCATTCCAAGCATTTCCAATGGGTTTTCGCATGATGTTTAGGGCTGAATCGTTTACTCCTGAAGTAAAAACTTACCAAAATAACAACGTGTGATCGTGGAGAAACATCAGTGGTAACCTTATTATGAGTTAATATGCAATTCCAAGGTTTAATTCCGCGTAATTATATTACATTAAAATCTCTTCATAACACAAGTAGTTGTCAATAGGAGAGTAATTCTTTTTTTACTTCTAGGCTATTAAGAGTATTTTTTAAAACTTCTACACTCACCCCCCCCCCCATAAAATTAACTTTCACACGCACGCCGAGCGAGCGAGAGAGCCCTTCCGGCGGCAAACCTCGTCGTTCGCAGCAATGATTCAGTCAGCCATTTTAGTAAATCCACGGCTTCAAGTCTGTGACGTCATGGCATATCCAGCTATCCAAAATCCTTGGTGCAAGCGCCACTCCATTCTGCAGCCAATCAGATGCCATGGACACTCTGAGCAGTTGCATCTATGCCCAGTGTCCAGCTGCACAGCCTTCTGGGATGCCAGGGCATAGAAGCGATGGCCCAGAGTGTCCCTGCCAACCAATAGGCTGCAAAATGGAGGGGGGCAGGGGGTGGCCGTGCCTATGCAGTTAGATAGGGAAGAAGTGAAGCTACGGGGCGGGCTTAGCGGTGACGTAATTATACTCAAAACAATGCTGATTCCAAGCATTTCAGATTGGTTTTCGCATGATCTTTAGGACTTAATAGTTTACTCCTGAAGTAAAAAGTTACCAAAATAACAACGTGTGATCGTGGAGAAACATCAGTGGTAACCATATTATGAGTTAATATGCAATTCCAAGGTTTAATTCTGCATAATTATATTACTGAACACACCGGACGAAATGCTGCTTGCTGTCTATTTAAACTCGGATTGCACTGTTTTGACAGACTTATTTTTTGAAATCTACACAAGCAGGAATAAAGTGTGAACGGGAAGGAAAGAAAAAAAGGGGAGGGTGGGCAAAAATCAGATAAATATGTAGGGAAATTACATTAAAATCTCTCAATGTATAACACAAGTAGTTGTCAATATGAGAGTAATTCTTTTTTACTTCTAGACTATTAAGAATATTTTTTTTAAACTTCTACACTCACCCCCGCCCCCATAAAACAAATTCTGTTAATGTTCAGAATTTCAAAAATATTACATATTATTATTTTTATTTTTATTTTATTTCTTCATATCTACTTCAGTTTGTGAAGGGCTGCATACTTTATGAAGTAATATTTTTCTGTAGCAACGAATCACAATGATTTTAAGTACCTGTGCAAAGTAATCCCATTTTTCGTCCAGCGATTCGCACACCCGTATGCAGAACATGCAGGCATGCTTAAAGACGTTGAGATTAACTTTTACACACGGGCAGGGAGATTTTGATTCGTGACTCCGCGGCGGCAATCCTCCTTCGCGGCGATTATCTCAGTTTATACCCATGGCTTCAAGTATGTGACGTCATGGCTTCTCCATGTAAATTATACCTTCATGGAGGGGGGCTTGCACGGAACAATAAGTGCTGCTCAGGACAGGAAAAGGATTTCTGGGACGCAGAAGTTGCAAGTTTGGCAACTGCTGGGACTGTACCCTGTTCCTTGCTTCCCTGACTTCCTCCTCTCTTTCTTCCTTCCCTGTACCATGGTGCCAATGCAAAATCAGAAATGTGGCCTTCCTGGCCTGTGGATCTGTGACCCCAGCCAGCAGTCCTTCTAACAGTCTCATTACTGGTCTGGGCATTTGTTCTCCAGGCGGGTGCCTACATGGTGTGAAGTACACGTGCTTAAATGTTGGTCTCCTGCATACATTGAATTAAGCAGAAATAAACATAAATAAAATATTCACCATGTAACAGTATTCATCCTCTTCTGACTGTAGCATCTTGACATTTGCACTACAGCCTACACTATTTCAAGTTAAAAGGCCTTAATGTTTGTTAAAACACAGTGGAAGAATCATAGCTGATGTCAGTCAACATAGTAGCAGCCTATGCTTGTGTTGGTGAAAATGGACTACCTGGTATTATAGACAAAGACGATGTAAAAAGTTGATTAATACAACTTCTCAGGAACCTGGAGGATTCCTTCAAAGTGGATTTAAGATAGTTTAATTATTCTGTATAGCATTATAGCATATTGTGTGATTTTTTCTTCTTTATCTTCCAGCAGATGAAGCTGTTGCTTTACTTTGTTTTAAGGGATGCTCTAGTTAAAAGGGAATTCTAATTATAAGGAGCTTCAACAGGAAAGTATCCAAACAGGCTGTATTTAAATGTATTGTAAACATTTGCAATTGCAATTTTTTTTTATTTTGTGTGAATGCTGCTTTGTGAATCAGCATTGAAAATGAGTGCATACACAGTGTGTTAAATTGATAAACATTTGTGAGGCAGGGATTTGGCCCCTCATATTCCATTCTGTCCTTTTGTCCTTCATAAGGACATACAATAATCAGACCAGTGATGTCATTCAGGGGGAACGGACCAGAACGGGCATTCCGGATCCTAACGGGCTCCGTGGCTGGTTCCGGGTTCTCAACAAGTGCCAATCAAAAGTGAGTTCCTGTTCCTAAATCATTTGAACGACACCACTGAATCAGACCCAATGTCCACCCAGCCCAGCATCCTGTTTCCAGTGATGGGATCTGGGAATGAGGAAGCAGAACGCTGGGTGGGACTTACGCATGATTGGCAGCCCGTCCGTTCTGTTCTGCCACCTGCCCTGGCCTCGGGGGTCTGCCCCCGGTTGGCACGCCCCACTGCTGCTCACCCAGGTACCCGGCGCACCCCCCCACCCGTCCCCCCTCGCAAGCAGGCACCCCGCTGAGGCCAGGGCAGCCACGGAACGGAACGGACGGGCAGCCAATCACGCTAAGTCCCGCCCAGTGTTCCGCTTCCTCATTCCCAGATCCCGTCACTGCCTGTTTCCCTCTCTGGCCTGCTGGAAAATTCACGGGTGCATCTGGGAAATCCACAAAACAGGAAATGAATAAATTAGCCATCTCCCACCAGTTGCGGGCCTGGCTCATTTGCAGTCCAGGGGCCAGGACTGCAGGCTGCCATCCCCACCCCCATGACTAGCACTCCCTTTCCCGCAGCAACTGGCACCCCCACTTACCGAGAGCTCACAGCCTTCCACAACCCCCTGCACTTCTCTCCCTTGGCCGAGGCAAACTTGACTCAGCCGGGGCACACTGGATCCTACTCCAGCTGGCGACCTACACCAGACTTTGCCTGCTCCAGACTGGTGAGGGAGGGGTGTTGTTTTCAGTAGATTTCATGTTTTTTTAAAATGGTCACTCATGTTTAATAAAGTTAAACCCAATAAAGTTACATAAATTTAAACTTTACTGAATGATAACATTTAATACAGTTAAACTTGTAGTCTGGTGTCTTCACTGGGGGGTGCGAGAGCAAATAGGCTACCTCAGAATGCCAGGAGCAAAGAATGGCTGCGAGATACAAGTATTTTGTAGTCTTGTGTGCTCCTGAGGCATCTGGTGGGCCAGGAACCTGGACTAGACGGGCTCTCGGCCTGATCCATCAGGGCTGTTCCTACGTTCTTATGGAGGCCAGCACACAAATGTGCACTGGCCAATCCAACTCCCAAGTCAGATAGGGGCTTGTGCCGGCCCGGCAAGCACTTAGCATTGCACTCTGTACATCACAACTGTGATGTACAGTTGTGAACATTCAGAATGTAAAATAGCCATTCAGCCACTGAAGAATGTCAAAACAATACAAAACAAAGATACCCACTAATAAAGATGGCCAGGATACAAAGGATTACAAATGGATAAAAAATCACATTACATAGATCCATGTGCATATGCGCAGTCATGAGCACCAGCTGAGCCATATGTGAGCCACTAGAATAAATAGCTGTCAAAGTTAATCAGAAATAACTTACGCAGGCACAGCAAAATCTCTGGATAAAGCTGAATGTTTCTCACTCCAGGTTCTATTACAAGCTGCTGGTGTGAGGAATAAAGATCTCCCACATGCAGCAGACAGCTATCAGAAGTGGACGATCTCTGGACCCCAGCCCATAGCGTGATGTTCGGATGCATACCAAGAATGCAACTTGACTACGCAGGTATTTTGCCAGTCAGAATATTTAAGTAGCTGGCTCAGCAGCAACACTCCCAAGAACCGTAATACAAATGGACTGAACATTCCATATGTAGTAGCATCTTGCCCTTTGGAGTGTCAGCTACCAGAATGCACACTTCAGGCCCCTCAGGAAGGAGAGAACAAGAATAGGAATGAAGAGGGCGCTAAGTAAGAAGAGAGCCTATGCACACATAATGTAATGTCAAATGCTATTGTATAGCTATGATATTAGCCTGAATAAATGTTTTAACATAACAGCAGTATGAGTATTGTGTGTCTTCTATCAATGTGACATGTAGATTTATTTAAAACCATTATACAAAGGAAGCAGGATGGACAAATATTTCTTGTTTCCAAGGACTGTTGAGAGCGTGCAAAGAAAGGGGTAGCCTAATCTTATGTGGGCATTGCACCACCAGGGCTAGTATTCCGCTGGCATATGGTCCTTCATGGCTTTCCCGAAATACGGCATGCCATCTGGGGCAGCCGGGCCACCACTGCAAATGACAAGTGGCAGCCTGCCAGTGGGTTCTTCACATCTCCCAGCACTGGTAAGGGAGCAGGGGTGGGGTGTGAGAGGGAGGCAGGGAAGGGGTGGATCAGGACAGGGAGGGGAAAGAATTGGGAGGAGATGGGGCAGAATAGGGTGGGACAAGGATTGGAAGGGGTGTATTGACAGCAGCAGCACCGTAGATATCCTATCCACCTTCCAGGCCTTGACCTGCCTTCTTAGATCGGCTTGGATATGTGCCAGTGAAATCCAGCTTTTGGATGTCCAAGTAGAACTGTTCTGGTGCCAGAGATTTACCCAGAGGAGATCTCCAGGACTCCCCCCCCCCAGTAGAATCCAGTGCACACGCTAGAGTCATGGCTGCATCAGTAGCAGAAGGAAATATAGAATTGGCGCCAAATTGGTTCCCCTTCACTTAGCACTGTGCAGGCTCAACTTCCCATTTCCCCCCACTAGGGGTGTAATTCTAACTGGTTCGTAGGCTGCCGGACTACGAGTTACAAACATGCTGTGAAGCAGAGGATGTGCGCCGTGCTCCCTGCGCCCGTCCCAGTGCCAGATACGGCCAGCCTACAAAGGCTGGCACATGGGCCCAGGGAGGGTGAAGGGAAGGCAGAACAGGGAGGTGGGGAGGGCAGAACCATGGGCGGACTGGCCTAGGGAGAGGGTGGAGCCAGGATCTGGCACTTAAGCTGGATCCTAAAGCCTGCCCCAAGCACAGTCCACACTACATGGGGAGAAGCCTGATAAGAGTGGCTGGGGCTTTACCCAGGGGAAAAGGGACAAACATCTTACTCCGAGTTGCACCACAGCCACTTCCTAACCTAATTGCGAATTGCCTCCCAACCATTCTAGCCTGCCTATTCCAGTCCTGGTTAGGACTGGGCTATAAGGCTGCAATCCTATCCGCACTCACCTGGGAGTAAGCCAAGCCCCATTAACTATAATGGGACTTACTTCTGAATATATGTGCATAGGATTGGGCAGTAAGTTACTGTGCACTACAAGTTTTCAGATTATCTTATCTGTGCTTCATTACCCATCATGGGTCTTTTCCAGGAGCCTGCTAGATTTTGAGTTCCTGGCCTTGGATTATCTCCGCACCTCTGCTCCTGTTCAACAAAAAATTATTTCAGCAGATTAACAAGAGGTACTTCACACTATCTTCCAGTTTTCTATATGCTGCCCATTGGCAGTGTGGCTTGCTCCTCATACCTCCTATTCCTCTAGAAGAGCCTATGTTTTAATTCTTCATTTAAAATAATTCTGTACCCTAACTTTTCCCCCATTTACCAGGATGCCAAAGACGGCTTACCATTCATAAAATCACAATAAATTTGTGATACTTTTGGAATACTTTTTGCTTCATTAAACCCGAAATACATTTGGAGGGGCTTGGTCTAATAGACCTAAAATCAAATAATCCCCCCATTCTAATCACCAGTTAATGATTTGCAGCATTTTTTTTTTTAAAAGGCATTTTTTGACAGACACTGCAGTAGATTCAACATTTGTTAAATAAAAATCCTTCTGGAATTTTAAAGCAAATGACATTGTGTTTAAGCACATTACCTGCTGATCTACTGATAAAGCAAGCCGAGAATACACATTTGTGTGTACATCTTTTGTGGTTGGGTCTTGGACGTATTTTTTCTGTTCAGAGAATCACATTTCCCTGCACATTCACCAACTGACATGAAACCACCTAATTGTATTTTCATGATCATGATGAAAAACCATCTAAATTATCCTGCTTGATGTACTCCAAGAGTTTGTTGATTGCTTTTTCAATGCATAGTATAGCTTTTTGTTGAACCACAACAAATGGGTTGCTTGACACTGAATCTCGATAAACAAACAAACCTGCATTGTACATATATTGAAGTGTGTGTGTGTGTGTGTGTGTGTGTGTGTGTGCGTGTGTGTGTGTGTACACGCTCACATTCCCCCACACATGCATACATGTTTAATTTATAAGCTGCTAATTAGGCTGCATCACAACCAGCTCTACTGCCATGAAATAACTAGCAGCAGCAACAACAAAAGCTTGCCTATTAAAGTACATTAATTTCCACTTTATGGTTTTCTTTTTTTCTAGTTATTGATCTCAAGTTATTCAGATACAGTTCTGGGGTCTGGAACCTCAAAGTCTCAGAGTTTTTCCCCCCTCCATATCTAGAGACAGATTACATTTTAAAATATGAAATACAATAATTTTTTTATTATTGCGAACATACCTAATGGGTATTCTTCAATAAATAAACCCTTCAGCGTAATGGATCAGAAACATTTTAACATTATACATCAACCAGGAGCCCAATTCTGTTTCTATGCCCTGTAAGTTTCTTCAGTGTGGCTGCTCTGAAATGATGGTCTGTGTAAAATACTGCACACCCTGGAATTGCTAACACCCGAGCTTTCATTCAAAGAACAACATTTCTGGCCTTATGCTGTGTTGGAGAATGGAGGATACAAATAGTTCATATTTCAGTGAATAAAATATTCTACCACCAATTAAGTCACAGGGTCTAATGAAGTCACACCAATGAAGCCTGTGGCATTTGATATTTTGGGTCAAATCAGATGATAAACATACTCTTCAGATGCTTCATATGTTTCACTTCAGGCTTCATATGTTTTGCTTATCCTTTACTACAGTGTGATTGGGTGCAATCCTTCAGGTGCTATCCTAACCAGGAGTTAGGCTGGCGCAGTTAGGCCAGCAAAATTTGTCTGGCACAAAGGCCATCATAAGGCATAGTTGGGGCACTCTCAGAGGATGGCACATGTCTGTGTGCTGGCCTCTCTGACTCCAAGTGTGGTTCAAACGCGCTTCACCGTGGCCCTTGTGCCAGCCAAACTTTGCTGCCCTAATTGTGCCTGCCTAACTCCAGGTTAGGATTGCGCCTTTAACCATCTCTCCCATGTTTGTTTTTTTTCTTTAGAAACTGAAAAGGATGGGGGGAGACGATCCAGACGAGAACTACAGAACTTGGGGGAATGTTACCCCTTTCTCTGTTCAACTTTTTCAATTGAAAGCCCGCACCCACTCCTCAAGCTGCTAGTAGCCTCCAGAAGTCCCATTTGCTGCAATGACATCTTTGGGAGCAAATAGCTTCATGGAAGATTTACTGTGGAAAAATGGGATGGAGGGGAAAGAGTTACTCCTCCCACCACGCCAGTATCAATCACTAGTATTTATATACCGCTTTTCAACATAAAGTTCACAAAGCGGTTTACAGGCAAATAATAACATTAAAGTTAAATGGCTCCCTGTCCCAAAAGGGCTCACAATCTAAAGGAATGGAGAACACCACCAGCAACAGCCACGAGAAAGACACTGCTGGGGTGAAAAGGGACAATTGCTCTCCCCCTGCTACATATATATGGTGGTCCTGATCTGGATTGGGCTCCCCCGCAACTGCTATTTTCAAAGAAAAAAAATAAGACAGGAGAGATGTTTAATGTATCTTCTCGTTTGACCCTTACTAATATCATTTACTGCTACTAATGTGCCCGGTGGTATTGCTCACTGCTTCAATTCCATGTACCCAAACTCTGGCTAGACGCATTTCACCATTACTCAGCTCTTCTGATCAGTCCTAGGAAACTAATTAACTAGTAGTTCAAATCAGGGTCACTTCATGGAAATGTGGTGTTGGGTCATAGGCTGATGGGGAAAGAGTCTAAAGGCCGGCTTCATATGTTTCACTTATCCTTTACTACAGTGTGATTGGGTAGCAGCCCAGAAGGATGAAAGTTTATCCATTATGTACAGGGCCTGCTAAAACAGTTATCAATATGGTACTTTCAATTTTAGAAACACTTAGCTCTTCCGAAAACTTAAGTTGGGATCGGGCAGAGTGAAACACACCTATTTGATGTATGTGTTTCCATTCTGACTTTCAGTAAATGTTTAATAGGCCTTTCTCAATTACTGGACCGAGTGCTATTTAACAGGAATGCACCGTTCTGTAATCGTAGCACTTATACAGGAATGTGTTGTTTATCCCACCCAGACTAGCCACAATTGTTGTTATGATAACGTGTCCCATTTCCCTGAGTGGTGGGACGTTCCTGGAGCTGCAGGATAACCAGGGTTTGGGCTTCCTTTGTGATCCTTGCTTTATTTACAAGCACTGAGTGGAATAGGCAGCAGGTTCCTGTAAGTTATGACAGCTACACGGTTGATCTATGCATGTTAATGGCCTGCTCTTCCTCGGCGTCTATTTCAGACTCTGCCAGATCAGAGCTGAAATTTCTCTTCCTGCCTTCCCCAGTATCCTGAACTGATGCTGCCCCTTCATCTAACTCAGTAGCATAGCTACAGGGAAACTAAATATTGCAGGTGCCACAATGCACCATGTATGTGAGGTCCCTCCCATTCTGGGCAGCAACAGTAAGAAGCTGCCCATAGCTGTCGCTGCCCCTAATGGCTCTGTTGTTGAATGGGAGGGGCTGCTTACACAACGCATTGCAGTGCCTGCAATAGTTATCATGTTGCTCTTCTTGTAGCTATGCTACTATTCCCACCCACTAACTCAGAGAGGGAGGAGGGGAGGAGTCATCCTCTGAATAGCCTGTGGGGCTACTCAGATCCCCACTAGCTATTTAGCTGAGTATCCAGTGTAATGCTGGCTGGCTCAGGAGGGGTGCTGCTGGCTCATCTCCTCATAGGCCTGATCCACTCCTGATCCTGCCTCCCCATCACCCTGAACATAACCCTTCACTCAGTGGTGGGATTCAAATAAATTAACAACCGGTTCTATGACGTCATAGGCGGAGTAAAAAAAACCCCAAAGCCAGCCGAGGTAAGCGAGTGGGCGGGGCCCGGCCATTTAACAACCAATTCTATAGAACCTGGGCGAACCCTCTGAATCCCACCACTGCCTTCACTGCTCAAACTGTACCTTCACTGACTATCAGTGGGCTGAATGCAGCATCACTGGCATAGTTCTCTCTAGATGTCCTGAAATGCCTTACAGCACATTTGTGACACACACATCCACTGGTGCAAGGACTGGTAGCTCTCCAGTTTAGGATTGGGCTCTCAGTAATATAAGATTTGCTGTATATATTAGGAACTATAAAAATGTGATTGAACTATGAATTCTCAAGCATTATGCCAGTGCAGAGAAACAGTATCTCCATGCCTGTCTTGCTTTAAAAAAAGTTTACTCTCGTAATATGAAAGCCCCCACTCTAAAGATCAGAACCAAATTGTAGCAGAAAATCCTAAAATTGCAAACACTGTGGATTTAGATTGACCCTAATAATGGTTTTCATTATTTGAATGTAATAAAAATTCAAATGAACATAGTAATTAGTAAAATCGCTAGTTTAGTGAGAGATTGAAGGGTTTTAGGCTATGTTGTGTGAATGCCAATTGAGACAATAGTGTTTTGATAAATGCACACTTTAACATTTGCCAAAAGGCATTAACGATAGGTATATCACCCTCTGCTGCCAGCTGTGACTACATAAGATCATTCACAAATTATGTATTTAGGTTTGGGGGATTTGAGATATTTTTGTAATGCTACTTACAAGATGACTTATGAGATCTTACACTGGAAGAGGCCTGAACAACTGTGACCTACCAAGCCAAAAGCAGCCAAGCAGCCTTGCATGGCAGCCGAACGGCCTTGTTTGACAGCCAGCAAGGATGTCCGCTTTTTGCTTCTTGCTCTGGAACTGAAAAAAAATAAGGTGGTCAAACACCTAACTGCAGTACATGGCTGGTAAGTTGCATTCTGCTTAGTGATTGTAAGTTGTGTATGCTTGAGTGATGGCACAACACTAACCTGGAGTTAGGCCCGCACAAGTCACTTGTGCCAGCCCAGGAGTGTTGCAAATGCACTGTAAAGCATAACTGCACCACTCTCAGAGTCAGGGATGCTGGCACACGGACATGTGCCATCCTCCCTGACTCCAAGAGTGGCCCAAATGTGCTTTACAGTGCGTTTGCAACACTCCTGGGCTGGCACACGTGACTTGTGCGGGCCTAACTCCAGGTTAGGCATGTGTCCTCAATTAGAGCTAAACATTTCCTGTGGGTCAGTGTGGTAATTGAGCAGGTGGGGTTTGAGCAGGTGGGGGTTCTTCTGTGTGCCTGGCCTCAGGCAGCCCAATCCTGAACCTGGTGGTACCCAGGGCTCCAGTGACACCAAAATGGTGTCAAAATGGCTGAATCCTGTGGGCACCGGGATACCACCAGAGGTCCATTGGCGGTCTCCTTGGAGGGAGAGTTTGCTCCCTTACCCCGGGGAAATCACAGATGGCGGCAATGGGTCTCCTTTGCTGCATCCTGGCTCCACCCCTTCCCTGGGCCCAGGAAACTGCCCTCCTTCCACTCTCCCCAGCTCTCTTCCACCTCCTCCCTGCCTCCCTCCCACCTTCCCCCACTCCAAAAAGCCTCTGTGCTGGCCAATCGTGATTGGCATGCGGTAGACGTACTTCCACCCGTACTTGGTGTAGCTGGGTCGATGCTGCTGTCTGAGTCAGCCCAGTGCAATAATAGGATTGCGCCCTGAAGCTCTATTGCCCAATCTAGCCCTAAACTCAGGGTTATGAATGTGATACTATTCTTAAAACTTTATCATATAATCCAGTGGAGCCCCCAGTTAACCATATGTGGGAAAGATCACCAAGTGTGGGTATCCCGTGCCCATGTTCTACATGTCGTGGTGGAAATCAGAACTCAGGGTTCTCTCTCTCTCTCTCTCTCTCTCTCTCTCTCTCTCTCTCTCTCTCT
>JAJKFI010000031.1:7393891-7404959 GCA_029204185.1 Lerista edwardsae
AGAGAGAGAGAGAGAGAGAGAGAGAGAGAGAGAGAGAGAGAGAGAGAATTAGCAATTGGGGGTCCAAAATCTGGCCCACAGTTTGTTTAGGAGCAGCAGTTGTCATTTCTCTCTTTTGGAGCTTTTTTCTTGACTTAGGAAGGCTCACAGACAAATTTAGAGAGTACATGCTTTGAAGTTTAATTTCCAAAAGCGCTTAGGTCTGATTGACACTCTATTGTAGTTAAAAGGGACAATCTCAGTTGATTTCATTGGGCTTCAGGCAAAGCTGAAAGTAGCATTTTCAAATGCCTTTGTTTGCTTAAAAAAATCCAACCTAAGTAAATAGTTGAAATTTCCTGTGACTCTGCTTCATGTGCTGCCCGTTTTTCTGAAGCACTGTTGGCCATTCCTTGACACAGCATTTCCAGGAATGATATTTCAGGCATTAAGCACTAAAGCATTGGTATGGGAAGGTCATTTTCAGCCATGCTGCCTGCTATAAGGTGCATACTCGGAGATGGAAGTTTAAGTTTTGAATCCGTACCTAGAAAAAAATCAGGCTTCTTTAAAATCACAAATAATATGTTTGATGTTTTTTGCCTACAGAACAAAGAAATTTAGCTTCATATTTTGCCTGCAGTTCATAAAATTAGTAAGTGTGAAATTCTCTCAATTTTATACAGGTAAGATCAATCAAAAATGAGGGGACAAGTTATACCGGCATTTAATACGAATTTTCTTAATATGCTTATGATAGTACTTTGTTGTATGTGACTTGTCATATTAAAGTAATAGCATAAGGGCATAATCCAAACCTGGAGTTAGGCCAGCACAAAGGACACTTTAAAGTATGTTTGGACCACTCTCAGAGGCCAGCACACAGACATGCGCCATCTTCCCCAGCTCACATTGTGGTCCAAACATGATTTATGGTGTCCCTTGTGCCCGCCAAACTTGTGCCCTTGTGCTTGCCTAACTGTGCCAGCCTAACTCCAGATTAGGATTGCACATCGGGAAGAAAATTCTGTGAAGACCAGAAACTAGAGGATGAATTTGGAGAATCCGGAAAGATGTAGAAGCCATTTTGACATCATGTTAGAAATCTATTCTTGGGGAAATAACCCCTAGCCAAAGATAAATTAGATCCTGTTTTTAATTGTGTCTGAGACACAGGGCCCAATCCTATCCAACTTTCCAGCACTAATGTAACCATGCCAAAGAGATGTGCGTTTCATCTTGTGGTAGTGCGGGCATTCACTTCAAGGTAAGGGAATGTTTGTTCCCTTACCTTGGGGCTGCATTGCAACTGTTTCAGGGCTGGAAAGTTGGATAGGATTCGGCCCACAGTATATAAAGTTGAGATCTGTTGTCAATACTTAAGAAACAGATTATACAAGAACTGTCACGGTAGGAAAGGGTTAATGAGGAGTGTGCTTTTAAATTTATTGTATTTTTGAAGTTTTGAAGACCAGGAGGCCATTGTGTGAAAATGAGATACAGCTGAGTAGGATTCAACAGACTGTGTATGTAGGTGGTGGTTTGATTGGTTTGCATTTTATCTCTTTGTGATCTGTGTGGAGTAATGATTGGATGAACCCTGGGTGGGACATCGGTAAAGCTTCTGTAATTAGGATTGTAAAGGAGGGCCTGGTATCTCTCCTTTTCTGGAATCCCTGAACTGAAGAAGTCAGTGGGAGTGATTGGAACTTTGGCAACAGCCGCTGGAGACTCTGTATGTAGCAACAGCAGCTTCAAAGCACAGTGGAAAGTAGATGAGAGACAAGTAAGGAAGGAACAGCCAGGTTTCTTGTTTTATTATTATCATCTGTATGCTGAAATTTGAACTTGCCCTTGGGTAGCCCCAGGAGCCAGGTGGCAAAGGGGTGGCGTTTCTTGTTTGTATAAGATTTGAGGAATAAAGATAAGATTTTACTCAGCCAATGGGATATTGCTCTCTTGACTGGAAACTTGGGCAGTCTTGGTTAAGTCAAATCCAACTGAGACCTGGGGGAATGCTGGGCGGGACATAGGCGGGACATCCGGGTGATTGGCAGCCCGTCCGCGGCGATCCGCAGCTGCCCTGGCCTCGGGGGGGGGGCTCCTGCTCGCTGCGGAGGACGGGTGAGGGTCACACTGGGTGCCTGGGCGATCAGCGGTGGGGCGCGCTAACCGGGGGCAGCCCCCCCCAGGTCAGGACAGCTGCAGAACGCTGCAGACGGGCAGCCAATCACGCGGAAGCCCCGCATAAGTCCCGCCCAGCATTCCCCCAGGTCGTTTGTAGATCCCGTCGCTGGTTGTGGCAAGGAAAAGGGGAAGGAGTGAACCTGAATGCCGCAATCTCAGTGACAAGAACCATGGTCAAAAAATGCAATCCATGCAATTCATGTTACTGGTATTCCCCCCCCCCTTGCCTTATTCTTGCCATCCATATTTTACATCGTTCAAAATGCACAGTGAGGCCCTGTTCACACATGTATGAGAGCATTTGGATCCTGGCTTAAATCCAAGCACTCTCCTTTAACTAGTTTCTGAAAACCAGCCCAAGTTATTCACTAGAACGAATTTGTGCCAAGGTCTCTTTTTTTGCCCAGAGAATTCCTTATATTAAATGCATTGAGTGGCCTGAACATATACTGTACATTCTAAAGATGCCATTCAATTTCTCACAATATAGACAAATGTTATCAGTTTGTTTGGATTCAGGTAGGTCTGTGAGATGCTGAGCACCTGCTAGGAGATCCGCCTCACAGGGGTGAGCTTAAGGGGCCCAAGGCTGAAATCATAGGACACATTGCAGGTGCAACCACCAAGCTGTCTGGGGTGGAACACACAACACCTGCTCAAACAATACCAGATTTAAATCAAATGTGTGCAATTAGCTCCTTGTTGGAATGAGCTCTAGAATCAATCTTTTTTTAAAAAAAAATAGCACCTCCTGATAAATTCATTCTTTTGTGGGGCTAGGTATTCAGCTCTTTGGTCTTGGTCTTAAATTATGATGAGAATCAAAAACAGTGATCCTCTAAGGGCGCAATCCTAACCGTCTTTCCAGCATCAACACAGCTGTGCCGATGGGCCATGCTCTGCATCCTGCGGTTGGAGGGGGCAGTCACATAGGCCCCCTCAAGGTAAGGGAATGTTTGTTCCCTTACCTCAGAGCTGCATTGTCCTTACCCCGGTGCTGGAAATTTGGTTAGGATAGCTCCAGTGATGTCATGCAGGGGGTACGCGGGGGTACGCGAGTACCGGTTTCTAGGATTATGGCTGGCACCACCCATTCACCCTCCCACTCGTCGACTCTGCCCCCTGCAACGTTTGAATTTCCTGCATGTTTGAGTTGCCTGCATGTTCTCAGAGCCAGGCAGGCAGGCAGGCAGCAAGCGGAGCCTTGCCTTGCCTTGCCACTGAAAAATGAGCTGCTCTGCGGTTTTGGAACTGTTGGGTCACTTTAACATGATGCCAGGCCTCCTTAACATGTTCTGGGGGTGCTGTGGAATACTGTTGCAACTGTTGGGTCAGTTTAAAATTGTCTGAGGCCTCAAAAAGGGCTTTTTTCATGTCACTTCCTGCCACGACATCACTTCCGGCTTATGACGTCACTTCTGGTGGGCGGGTCCCGACACGTGCCAATCAAAAGTGAGTACCTGTTCTTAAATCATTTAGATGACACCACTGGATAGCTCCCTAAGAGACATACACAATTGACTCCAAAAGCATGTTTCTGGATGCCTTCTGCATAAGAGGTACTCTCAGTGAATGATGGGCAGTGCAATCCTAAACCTTGCACAGCATCAGTGCAACGGGGTTGCGTTGACGCTGTGCCCTTAGCACCAGTGCGGGAGCACCGATCGGCACCCCCACATCAGCGCTAAGGCTGCAGGCAGCGCCGGTCCTGTTGCGCCCGTGTAGTACCTCCCTTGCGTCGGCCGAAGCTATTTAGCGGGCGCAAATCCAAGGAGCCCATAGGGGAGGCTGGAGCCTCCCCTACAGTAATGAACGCTCCCTTGCCGTGCGGAGGCTCCATCCCATCCTAAGCAGCGCTAGGATATATCGCTGGCCCGTCAGCCTCACCAGTCTGGCGCTGCTTAAGATTGCGCTTTAAGAATAATCCATGAATAATATTGATACTTTACAGGCCAAATTCTATCCAATGTTCTGGCAGTGATACAGCCATGCCGCTGGGGCTTGCACTGCATCCTGCTGGGGGCGGGGAGGCAGTCACAGAGGCCTCCACTAAGTAAGGGAACATCTGTTTCCTTACCTTGGGCTGAATTGCTTCTTCATTGGTGGTGGAATGTTGATTAGGACTTTGTTTCATTGGAATGCTGCTCAGAGCTATGGGACCCACCAAAAATTGGGTTGCAGCCCACCAGGAGTCCCAACCCACAGTTTGTTCTAGAACATTATTTTGAATTCCATTGAATGCACTTCTAGCTCTTCAGTAGCTACAACAGGGGAATATATGTATACAGTTTGAGTCAATTATTTATGGTACTGTAAAAAAAAAAACATTCCGTAGTTATCTAGCATGCGCCACTTATTCTTCTTTTGTACTTCTTGGAGTACTTTTTACTGTCAAAGGTGTTCTTTGCCTTGTGGTTTAGCCATCAGTAACTTGAAGTGGAGGGACTTATGGCCCAACCCTACGGGCCATTTATGCCACCAGAACGAACATCCCAGCAGAGGAACCTGCTTTACGGCTGTTACAAATGCGACAACACTCATGAGTGTGGTCTGGCCGCCACCTGCAAACAGAGAGCAGCTGGGTCCGTGCAAAAACAGACCCAGGACGCCAGCCACCAACAGTGGGCCATGCAGGGGTCGGGAAGGAGGCAGGGAGGAATGGAATGGGGTAGAGCTAGGTGGAAAGGGGAGGTAACTGGGAAGGAGAGGAGGTGGGTTCAGTGGCGGCAGCACTGTTGGAATCCTAACCTCCTTCCCCGGCCTCATCCACCTTCACTGGTCAGTTGTGCCAGCAATACCACTGGCATTGATCCGAGTTGACTTATGGCAACAGCAGGGTCAGGAGCAGAGTCTCCAAGGGGGCCTCAACATGCCAAATCTCCCCTGTGGGATACAGCAGATGCCGTATTGGCATTGCTGCACTGTCACTCAGAGAGTTAGGTAGGATTGGACAGTCCTATTTTTATAATGACTCTTTTAGCATTTTTCCAAGAAGAGGGTAAGGAACAGAGGCCATTTGGGGGGCTTCATTTACCTACCAAGTGTTCCCAAGCCAGAGAGAACCTTCTCTATCACTTGGGTCAGTCATTCTAGATGCCACCTCCAGGCTATTCAGGATTAAATTCTGGTTTTATCCATTCATGAGAATCAGCCAAAGCATGGCATCATTCCAACCACACGCTCTTCGTGTCTTCCCCTGGCACTTCCACCCCAGCTTGTTCCATAAGGAAGGAAAGAAAGTGTCAAAGAACTGTGCTGCCGATACTGGATGCCAGCTGACAAAACTCATACGTAGCATATGTCCACCAGAGGCTGCTTGTGCCTGATTTATGAGCCCTTCAAACTACCTTAATGGTAGAAAAATACTGTTGAGGGAATTGGAGGACCTGAGCAGTCCAGGCCTTTTTTATGACATGCGTCAAGGTGTTTTTTTAACTTCTTCTTTGCTTGAAGAAATACGGCCGAACATCGAAGGCTAAATCTGCGCACTCCAAACATAGGTTGCAGTTAATGGGCATTCTTGTAGAATAAGAATAGGGAGGCTATTGGCAGCACGTGGAGCCTTCCACAGTGTGAAACACAGTTCCACACCTGCCAGCATGTCTGCTGTTAGACTGAAGAAGTGTATGACCTTGTCTGGCAGCAAATCCCCACGCTTAAGCAATGCGATGCAACTCTGTAAGATACTGGAAGCAGACCTACGGCCTAATCCAGCAATCTACTGCTGGAACTAGTGTTCTGGTGGTGAAACAAGGTTTCCAGCTACGGTAAACAGCGGTCTTGGAGCACACCACTGATGGAGACAACTCAGAGACTCCACGCATGATGGCAGGGTGAAGAAAGCCCACCACTGGGGGTGACAAGGGCGCAATCATCACCAATTTTCCAGCACCAGGGTAAGGGCAATGTAGACATTGAGGAGGCCTCTGTGATTTATTGGCCCTGAGGAGGGCTCTGTGATTACTACTCATAAGAACCCTGCTCATAAGAACCATAAGGGCACCTCGCTTATGAAGAAAGACTGCAGCGTTTGGGGCTCTTCAGCCTAGAAAAAAGGCTCCTGAGTGGGGACATGATTGAGACATACAAAATTGTGCACAGAAGGGACAGTCGATAGAGGGATGTTCTTTTCCCTCTCTCAAAACACCAGAACCAGGGGGCATCCGCTAAAACTGAGCGTTGGGAGAGTTAAAACAGATAAAAGGAAGTACTTTTTTACCAAGCGGGTAGTTAATCTGTGGAACACTTTGCCACAGGAGGTGGTGATGGCATCTGGTCTTGATGCCTTTAAGAGGGGATTGGACAGATTTCTGGATTGTGCAACCTCCTTACAGTAGTAGGCTACTTCAGAGTACCGGATGCAAGGGAGTGGCAACAGGATGCAAGCATCTTGTTGTCTCGTGCGCTCCCTGGGGCACCTGGTGGGCCGCTGTGAGATACAGGAAGCTGGACTAGATGGGCCTTTGGCCTGATCCAGCAGGGCTCTTCTTATGTTCTTATGCTCTTATGCTCTTACTATTGATGGGCCTGAGGTCATTTTACAGCTAATAGGCTGTAAAACAGAACGTTCAGTGCCTAATGCACAGGCATGTCCATGTGGGAGTTCTAAGTTCCTTCAACTCAGGGTTGACCTTTTGCAATAGTAAGTAGTACTGCAGGCACCTTAACGTGCCATATAAGCAGCCAACAGAGGCATTCCAGGCAGTGACATCACTGCCATCACTGTCTGGAATGGCTTCCACATCAAGTGGGAAGGCCCACTTACATAGTGCATTATGGCATCTGCAGTACTTACCATGCTGCCCCCCTTTTGGATCCTCATATTCATCTCTCTCTGGCTAGGTCAAAGAAGCCCTTAAAAAAACCCACTTTCCAACATTTTGGAACAAAGCCACAGCTCGGGAAAAAGTGCAGAATGCCCTAGGTTCAATCTCTGGCATATCCAGTTAGGGCTAGGACAGATTCTGTACCAAAACCTTGGAGGGCTGCTACTAGCCAGACAGACAATTTTGAGTTAAAGGGACCAATGATTTGACCTAATGAAGGCCATCTCCAAATGTCTGCCCTACATTCTGTCCTGCCCTACAAAATTGATCATGGTTCTGCCATAGGTACAGTAGTGATACCATTGGAGCAAAGCCTTGCACAAGGATTCTTGCCAAACAACTTTTACAGCCTGTGGGCAGAACAAGCACAAGGATGGGACATGATACTCAAGTAGCAGTGATATCAGGTTGAGCAAGGATTGGAATGAAAAGCTTTTTGGCAGGGTAAAGATTATGCCTCCTGAGGTTTCTAAGCACATGTCATTCAAAACAGCTGTAATGAACTGTACTGGAAATTGGCTATAGTCTGACACAGTCCATTCTAGTGGTGCAGTTCTAGGCATGTCTACAAAGAAGCAGGTTCCACTGAGTTCAGTGGGGCTTACTCCCAGCAAAGCATGCATAGGATTGCTCCTATGCGTGTGCTTATATGCCTGATTTTTGGTTGAGAGGCAAGTTCTTCAAGCCAAGACAGTATTTTAAGTGTTCATCATGACACAAGGTTTTCTTTTTTTGGTGAATGCAGGAGGAATTCCGTAGCGTTTCCTCACACACCTCATCTTCACCTGCAATCTGAGAACAAGAACCATGCAGGATCAGTCCCACATCCTGCTCCCCATAGTGACCAACCAGATGCTTCTGGAAAATCTACAGTGGGTTTATTAAAATGACGGTTCTTCCCTCTCCCCCAAACCCACTGTGATATTGTCTGTCATTAACAGCCTATTGAGAATCCATTTGGAGTGCAATCCTATACCTTCATTGCGCCGGCACTGATCTCATGCGCCGTTCCAGTGTTGTTGCAAGCATGCTAGCATCTGCGCTAGCAAAGCAGGCACTGGACCGGCACAAGCGGCAGTGCCAGCACTCAGGCGCCGCTACACCCATCAGCTGCACCGGCTGTGCACCAGACGAGCACCGGCGGTGCTTGGTCGGTGCAGGACCTTGCTGGAGGTGTGCCGTGGGCATAACAGGATGGCGCAGTAGGCAGCAAAGTGAGCGGTAATGAACAAAAGCCGTTGTGCCTTATCCTAAGCCCCTTCCCTGGCCTCGGCGACCCCAATTTGGACCGCTGCTGCTCACGTTCACTTGCGCCTGCAGGTGCAGATCCAAGTAGACTGGGGCTTACCCAGGTGCAAGGGGAAAACCTCCCCTGCGCTGAGCTGCTGCTGCCTCCTGCTGGGCTTAGGATATGGTCCTGCTGTGCTGGCCTTGCTAGGCCAGTACTGCTTAGGCTTGGGCTGTTAGTCATAATTCAGAGGGAAGCCAGACAATACCTTCTTCCAGATTCACCTTGTACCCCTGGCCTGTGTGTACCAATTCAGAGCGCAATCCTAAACTGGAGTTAGGCCAGCATAAGCTAAGCCAGCCAAATTTGGCCAGCACAAGGGCCACAATAAAGCCTTTTTGGACTACTCTTGGAGTCAGGGAGGATGGCTCACAACTGTGTGCTGGCCTCTCTGACTCCGAAAGTGGTCCAAACCTACTTTGCGGTGTCCCTTGTGCTGGCCAAACTTTGCTGGCTTAGCTTATGCCAGCCTAACTGAGTTTAGGATTGTGCCCTCAGTGTGTGTTGTGTAAGTGAATCTGGCAAAGAGGACTGTCCATTTTTTCCCCCCTAAACCATAGAATTTTTTTTTTCCAAGGGCAGGAAAGAACAAAGAGTCAACCACTGAGATCTTGGCTCCAGTCCCTCTCAGCCAAAGGCCAACTGATCTGAATACGAATGTGCCTGGTTAGAAACACACAGACACACAGTTGGGGAGGGGCTTTTTCATTTGGTCCTTCCTATGGACATGCCTTGTCAGCACTGGCTTCCCAAGGAGGATGGTAGCCAGAGCAGCTGTCAGAGTCTGTAGTGTAAAGGTTAGGAGATTATCTACTTTTTTCTACCTTGTGCTGGTCTACAAAATCTTGCACTGCGTTTTGTTGTTCCGGGAGCTGCTCAAGCGTGTAATAGGCCAAGTTCCAATGAATTGGAACCTCCTGTTGTAGGTGATGTTTCAGCAAGTTGGCTTTTTTTTTCCTGCAGTAGCTAGGTCAGGAGATTTTGTTTTTTCTTTCTTTTTCAAAGCGTTTTGACAGAACGGCTGAATTGTTCGGCTCTTGTGTGTCATTCCCCATGATATTTGTAGGTGTTGTATTATGAGGCAAGAAGTCAGTGATGAGCCAGTTTAAGGAGTACATGAAGCATGGTAGAAAATCATCATCTGTTACAACAGTTACAAAACATTGCTATGGAGGAAAAGAGGGGGCAGGAATCCTGGAGAAGGTGAGGGATGACATTTGTTTTCACCAGTGCACAAAAGTAGGACGGTGCCTTGAGGATAGGGCCGCTGGAGTGATATTAGAAATTGCCTGTCTAAGTTCTAAAAAAGCCAGTAGCATAGCTAGAGGGGGCAAAATGCTAAATACTGCAGGAGCAGCAATGTGCCGTGTAAGTGGCCCCTCCCACTCGCCATCTGAGCCACTCCGGGCAGTGACAGCAACATGCATTTGGTTCAGTTAGTGCCTGCACATTGCTGCAGCTGCCCACAATGGCTCTGACAGCAAGTGGGAGGAGCCGCTTACAGGGGGCATTGAGGCATCTGCAGTACTTACTGTCTTGCCCCACGAGCCATGCTATTGGAAGAAGCTGGCTTTCACCAGAAACTCTTCTAAACAAATGGACAGTGACTATCAAGATCAGATTGCAAAATACATTGGCATTTAAAATCAAAGATGCAAAGTTGGACTAAACGGCCTTTTCAAAAAAATAAATTGCACCAATGTAAGCTGCTGGCATGGTAGACTACTTCTCTACTTATGAAGACCTACTTCAGAGAAGAGCCACTTGGTTCCCTTGCTATGTGTGCCACTACATGCTCATGTGTGCTCTGTTTCTGTCTGTGTGACCTGTCAACTGTGATTTGCAGTGTTCTCCAGGGTTTCAGTTTGGGTTCTTTCCTAACCCTACCCAGAACATGTGATATAACCCCAGTAACCAATAGATGATCCACTGGAATATCTTCAATTTATCAGTGTGCCACAGGCTACCCTTGTCCAAAACCAGTGGTCTCCAAACTGGAGACTGCTGTGCACATGGAAAGGCTTCCCCTTGGGAAAGGGAAGTTCTGCAGGGAAGCCTTCTTAGTTTGCTGCCGCATACCTTGAAACTGCACCATGGCCAGGCACCTCAGCATGCCATGCACACGGATTTCCGGTCAGACAGAACTGGACGTGGAGCAGGTTTGGAGCTTACGGCAGCAACATAGGAAGGCTCCCCCGTGGAATGGAATGCTCTGTTCCCGCGGTGGAGGGAATCAGCAGTGTGCCAGATCAAGCCCATGGGCTGTAGTTTGGTGACGGCTGTCCTAAAGCATCAAGGGCAGTGGACAAAAAGGTCAATATCAGAAGATTTAGCCGAGAGGGTTAATGCCTCCGTTTGCCCGAAGATAACAACTGAAGATCTCAAGGTCGTGAGCTCGAGACTCCCGGAAGTCTGTGTGAGCGGCAGACCTTGCACACTGCGGCTGATTAAAAGCTAAGTTTCAGCTGCCTCGTGGGAGGAGGAGTGTGCTGAACGCAGCTGCGTCTCTGGTGAGAGCAGGGAAGCCTCTTATCAGCCAGCAGAAGACAGACGGGCGGCTAAAGAAAGAAGGCTAAATCCAGAAAGAAAGATCTGTTTGAGTGTGGTTCTTGAAAGATAGAACATTCTGTAAATCGTAAAAACCTTCGGGTTTGTGAAAAAGTCTGCCTATGTAAACCGCCTTGAGTTGTAATCATTAGAGAAATCTAGTGACCTTAAGAAAGGCGGTATATAAATACATGTATTATTATTATTATTATTATTATTATTATTATTATTATTATTATTA
>JAJKFI010000031.1:7405672-7416518 GCA_029204185.1 Lerista edwardsae
TGTGTGTGTGTGTGTGTGTGTGTGTGTGTGTGTGTGTGTGTGTGTGTTTCCAAGTAGCCAGTGGCAGGGTGTTAAATGGAGTAAATCTGAGCTGCCTGGTTCCCCTAGGAGCAGCAGAAGTAAAGTTGCCACCACTGCATCTCACGAGATCTGTGTTTGTCCCCTTCCCCCAAGGAAAACCACAAGCCTCACAATGGGACTCCTTGAGTCTCCACTGGCTATTTTGCTGGCGGAGCTGATGCAGCCCCCTTTCAAATAGGAGGGCCTTCTCTGTGGCAGTGCTGTGCTCCCTCCCTTTTGAAAGCAGCACCGCACCCCCCCCCCACTTCCAGCCTTCTGGCAGGGTCTGTAGACTTTTAGCTTCACTCTGGTTTTTTGCTCTGCTGAGCTGTTCTCAGCTCACAGCGTGCGTAGGACGTGGGTTGCCGTCACCGGGGGCCCCGCAGCATGGCCGCCCTGCCCCCCCTCCGTGCGTGACCCAGCACACCTCCCTGCACCCAGAATAGCCTCATTAAGGAGCAGTCCTAGCCCTGGGGAGGGCGGGGGAGCTGAAAAGTGCGCAGTTTTTTTCCATGCTGCTGTACCCTGCCGCAGCCAGCACCTGCCCGCTTGCCTCCTCCCGTGGCACCCTCCCTCCACCTCTGTTGCTCTGTTGCAGGGGCGTAGCTAATGGAAGTGTAGCCCAGTGCAGAGGGCAAAATGTTGCCCCTGAAGTGACATCACAACAGGAAGTGATGTCACCGTTGCTGTTTCATTTTCAGTTTTTTTGGCCATAACTTTTGATAGAGTTAAGATATTGCACTCTGGTTTGTTTCATTGCATTCTGCATTAAATTACTTTTCCAATGATATATTGCATGGTAGTATTATTCATAATTACCAAGGTTTTCACCATTTTGGCACACTAGTGTCAAGCTCAGCTTGTTGCCCCCCCTAAAGCTTGTTGCCCGGTGCAATTGCGCCCTTTGCACTTCTTTAGCTACGTCCCTGCTCTGCTGTTTTGACATCGAATTTATTTTTCTGCTGCTACTATTATTGATGGATTGTTCATTGTGACATTGCTCTATTTTTGTTGTATTTCACCATAATGTTTAATGTTGTAAGCTTTCTGGGTGTGTATTCCCCCCCCCCCCCCCCCCAAAAAAAAAAAAAAACCATCCTGGGAAAGTATAAGTATTTTAAAATAAAGTATATGAGTAAAATAACCATTAATGTACTGTCAGCCTTCACACTGTTCTGTCACTTTCAGTGAGAAGCAGGTCACCCAATGAAATAAAAAAAAAACATAGGTATAACAAGCCTGCCATCCCCTGGCATTTTGGTTCTCATCCATGGCTCATGGTGTCAAGACTGTTGTTGTGGTACGGGCACTTGTCACGAGAGCATCTGCATCCTAGCTAAGGGTGTCAATAAACATGGCATCATTACGGCTAATGTCTGTGCTTGGGATCCTTCGTGGCTATTGGGAAAACAGGAGCAGTGCCACCGCCTAGCTAGTTAGTGGGCTAGAAAGCTAGGAACGGTCCATGACATTTGGTGAGTGATGCCAGCAGCATTTCCATGAGCAGTTGGGCAGTGGAGGGTGCAACGCTGCCCTTGGCGTTGGTGCGTTGGAGGGAGCCACTTTGCCTGTGGCCAGGATGGGAATGCTGGAAATGCTTCCAACTACATTTTGGCTCCAGAGCCTGGAGCAGCAGCTCTCCCTGTGAGCACTTGGTCTATGGACCGTAGCACTGTGCTCAGCATGTGGCTTTCATTCTGAACCGTAACCGGATGGCTGCGGCTCCAAAGAGCTTCAGGCCTCACAAAACACCAAACTGCCATCTCTGGTCAGCTTCAGGGACACTCGCTTGTTGTTTTGGAGAGCGTTTTTTCCTCTCATTTTCAATCTGACCTCTCCAGTTTGCCTTTGTTGCCTTTTTGAAGTTCTAAACGCTGCCGTCGGAATGAAAGGAATGCCATATTTCCTTTTGCAAAGAAGGGGGGGAGCTTTGTTTTGAAACATTCTGAAAATTATAGAGCAGGGTAACGTGGCAAGATTTGTGTCACAAGGACCCATTCAATGATTATGATTATGTTAATAATGACCACGTTACGCGACCGACGTGTTGCAAGAGGTACGTGCGCTGAGGACTTTGTGTTGTTTTATTAGGAGGAAATTTTTTTCCCAAACCTTAGCTCAGCAGGACATATGAACAGAACATGTGTTCCTTTATTGCTCTTTATTGTAATGCTAATAGACAAATGAATATTGAATGGTGAGTGAGTCACATAAGGAGTGAGATATTTCTGATGATGATTTGCTGCAAAATAGCCTTTTGTGTGTGTGAGCTCTGGTGGCACTGGACTTTTCCGTTTCTTTTGAATGGAAGAACGATGCAATGTAGAAATCTATTGGATCTGGATCGAAGGGGAGCAGCTGAATCAGGTCAAGAGGATCCATGTGGACATCGTGAAGACAAGACAAATGCTGAGGAAGTCCCTGAAAACCAAAGGCTGATTCAAATGGTGCAACCTGAAGGCCACCAAAATACACTTCTGAGAGCGCAATCCTAACCTGGAGTTAAGCCCGCACAAGTCAGGCCAGCAAAGTTTGGCCAGCACAAGGGCCACCATAAAGCACATTTGGATCCCTCTCAGAACCAGGGAGGATGGCACACATCTGTGTGCTACCTCTCTGACTCCTGGTCCAAACATACTTTATGGTGTCCCTTGTGGCGGCCAAACTTTGCTAGCCTAACTGGGCTGGCCTAACCACAGGTTAGGATTGCACTCTGAATAATGGTAACTCCACAATGGGGCTTGTAATGCTTGCAAACTGTTTTCCATGTAGGTGGGCCTGAGGACCTGGAGAACTGTCAATGTTCTACATGCTAGCCTTGTATATACCTCGCAAATGCAGATAGTGTTTGGCAGTTCTCCATGCAATGGTCATCACAGACACATAGGCTATGTTCACAGCAGACTTTCCCAGCAGAATATTGCACTTGCTAATATTTGTCAAAGTTCTGCTCCTGAATATATGGTATCTGAATGGATGGATACTTAAATGTTAAGACTAGATAGCCCTGGCTATATTTGTAACCTCTCTTTGAATCAATCCATATCATCTCTCATCATATCTAGTCGCTGTTATCACTACTGTTATTACGGTCATAAACTGCTTTTAGAAATGTTTTGCAAAGAGATTTACATGGGGAAGGACTGTAGCTTGGTGGTAAAGCACATGCTTTGCATGCAGAACGTCCTGGGTTCAATTCCCAGCATCTCCAGCAAGGACACAACATGATTCCTGTCTGTAACCCTGGAGAGCCACTACCACACAGTGCCGACAATACTGAACAAGAAAATCCAATGGTCAGCACAAGGCAGAATCCTATGTGCAAAGCAAAATGAATGAAAAGATGTTCCCTGTCCCAAAACGAACCGCATTCCTATGCAAAAGAGTGCAGAAAACTAAACGATATGATGGGGTGAGATACATTATATAGGCAGATGAAAAGAGAGGGACACAAAGATAGCCAGGGCCAGTCTATGGCCAATCCTGAATCCACTGCGACGGTGACATCATTTGCAGAGATAAAGTTGTAATAGAGCTTGTTTACCAGGATAAATCATACTTTTATCACTTAAAAGCAGAATGTCAGGGCACTGGGGTGTGTTGTCATGGTTACCTCACCTGCTCCCCTGAGTCACAACACCAGCATCCCAGAGGGACATAGTTCCGTTTCATGCATATACATGAGAGTTCCAGGTGCTGTGGCATTTTCCGTTTTTTTGGTTTTGTTTTAAAGGATAAACGCTAAAAATGATAAAGTAATAAAGGAGGTCTTGGAAACAGACAGGTGGGGAAAGTGAATGCCTCTGAACAGCTTAAGTAACTTTTGAGTAGAACTCCTTTGTATTGAAAAACCAATGAGAAGCAGAAAACTCTGGAGACAATGTACAGCTATATTTATACTTCTCTCCGTGTTTGTATGTATCTTCGAAGATATTTCTCAGTGCTCCCATCTTTACTATTTTTTCTCTTGACTCACAACCCAATCCTATGGATTGAAAGCACTGGCGGAACACATGTTCACTAGCGCTGGCTGCTAAAAAGTAGCCTAAAGCGTTTTCTGACAGCACTGTGGGCACAATCCTAGTTAGGCCAGCATAAGCTAAGCCAGCAAAGTTTGGCCGGCACAAGAGACACCGTAAAGTATGTTTGGACCACTCTCAGAGTCAGAGAGGCCAGCACAGAGACATGCGCCATCCTCTCTGACTCCAGGAGTGGTCCTAACTCCAGTTTAGGATTGCGCTCTGTTGGGGTGATGGTGGGAATTCCGGAACTCCATCCCCCTGGTGAGGAAGGTAAAAAGGTGGGGAAGGGCATAAGAGGGTAGGGAGAGGGCAAAACTGGGCAGGGGAAGCTTGCAAGAGGAGGTGGATCCAGCAAAAATGGTCCACACTAGATCCTATTCCTTCTGGCAGCAGCCTCCCAACTTCCCCCTTTCTCTCTGCAATCGCTAGCACAGATTCAGGGAGACCCACACTGCAGGGTAGGAAGCTTATGCAGGGCTAAGAGGATTTAAATCTCCTTTCCCTGCTGAAGCCTTCCAATCTACCACCTTCTCTGGATACAGCACTCTAGTTTTTGGTGCAATGCACTGGGGGGAGGATAGAAATGTAAATTTGGTATGGAAAATGTGGCATTTGAGAATTTTTGAATCACAAGGATGTCCATAGGTCATCTATGGCTACAGGTGGCTCCACCCATAGGAGGTGGAAGGGAAGATGACTCTTCTACATGGTAATGCTCATCTTCACAACTGTCCTATGACTTGATATGTGGATCTCTTGATCATCTCCATGCATGTTGTGCTCAAGGCATATGGAGAGTCACGATGAAGAAACTTCACGCCATGCATGAATGGGAACATGCACATTGACTCATCATCTGAGCAGAGAAACAGAGACTTTTCAAAGTGAGGACTAAAAGACATCTTTGGGCAGGGTAGGTAGAGGGCAATAAGGGATTGCATCACCCATTCCTGCAGTCTCTTACTTGGGTGATGCAACCTTCAGAATGGGAGAAAAATAGGAGGTCTTCATATGTATTCTGAATGAACTTGAGACAGGAGGCTCAGCCAAAAGAAAAGCCAGAGAGGAAAACCTTACACTAGCAAAATTCAGCATGGATGCCATGCAGGCTCTGTTTTATCTGCACAGATCTGTGCTTCTGTGTAGGCCTTCTTTAATAGTACTTGTGGACACTCTCACTTTCATTTATGTTCAGAATTCCATTGGGCCTATCAAAGTAAAAATTACCCTGTTTTAGAAAATGACAGCCCCATTCTTTTATGAGGAGGCTCTTAAGTGCCTCTGATAACCGAACTCCAGTTGCAAAGATCTGAAATTGCTTCAACAGGAGACATTGGTTTCATCTGTCCTGACCTTTCCACACCACTTAGAAGTGCACTCGGGCGTCGCTGGAAAGGGAAACTTTGTGGAATCTTAAATGCATAAATGCAAGGCAGAGATTCCATTCACAACCACAGAGTACCTTTTGGATGAGTTGTAGTCCTCTTTATTACAGTTGGTCAGAAAGTCTTTCTCTTTCTAATATAAGAGAAAGCTAGCATTGCATCCTTCAAGTCCAACCTTTTTAGCACTGCCGCCTAAAGCTATTTTCATCCTGTGCAAATTGAGGCTCTCATAATTGAGCAGGATGCACCAAAAGGCAATTAATGCTTGGACAGGGTAGACTTTCTCTCTAAATTCATGTATCTCATTTTCTGTGGACTGAGATGGGTTAGCCTTTGATTTGTGATCATAGAAAGAACCATGGACTAAAGAGACATCATTCAGTAATTTCTTCTGTTAACTCCAATATTTGGAACACAGTTAACATGTCTTAAAAATGTGTATTTGTATTCTCTTTTAATAACCTGGGATAATTAGCCAGTTGAAATGCAATAGAAAATGACAGCCTGGGACAAACATGAGATTGCACATTGACAAAGACAGAGCTATTTTTCATTGCACTTACATCCATTGCTTCATGAGCACTGAATTTTTTTAGTCTCTTGACATTTTCAATTACATTAGAAATGACAGGATGAAATAGAAAGGGTCTTGTCTGTGGAAAAAAAAATGGCAAGATCCTTAACCCTGCTTTTCCTTCTCATTTGAAATGGCTTCTGTGTGGAACAACCAGACTCGGTCTCAAAGGAGGTGTGAATCTGAAGTCAACTGGTAGTCTGAAGTCCTCCCAAATGCCACAGAATGTATAGGTTGCAGACAGTAGAATCAGAGCATAGTGAATTAGTCAACCAAGAAATCATATTCCCAAGAAACACAAGGCAACAAGTACAGTAGTTCTAACCACATTGTTTGCTATTAAAGTCGGCATAGTCATTCTGTAGGATGTGACCAAGCCCATGAGCAGCAACTAGGAAGTCCATAGTAACACCATTATATCCCTGTTGCTAGTATGGTATACCCCTACTGCTGATGGAAAGACCTACATGCCAAAAATGGATCTCCTATGGAGCCCACATTCTCCACTGTGTTTTGCTCATAGCTGGTTATGGTTGAAAGCCCTACACATATAAGAAATATTCTGGAGCTAAAAGAGGAGGAACTGAACATTATCCAACACTATATAGACGAAAATGGACATTCTTATGTATTTGTAACATCCAGATTCCAGTGGTGCTCAAACTGTGAGCCTGTGGCCCACCAGTGGATCATGACCAATTTTTGGTGGTTCACAAAACCAACAGGGTAGATTAGGTTATATGCATTAAGGATTAAATACCCTGCTACTTTGGGGGGCACTGCTGCCCAATCACCGTTATAGCCACAGAAGCTTGAACAGCTGGTAAAGTGAAACATTTTTTTTCAGGTGAGTACCAAAACTAAAAAATTTGAGAACCATTGCCCTGACTTATTCCATGAAATCATAAGTGCACATGCTTAGGACCAGTTCAGATATGACATTCCTTGTTTACTTAGCCATCCATGAGTACTGTATACCTTCAAACATAATGTGTGAACTAGGTGATCTATTGACTGGCACCAAATTCCATTATCACGGTGGCTGGAAAAGATGTAGCTATGAAGTAGCTACTGGTCTATAACCACAACTTATTTATTTGCTCCTTATTTTCCCCCTTTTCTTGCAAATGAAGGCACATTTCAATGGTGTTCATGGGGGGACAAAATGGTATGTTTTTCAGGCCAGGAGCTTTACGTGTATAAAGTGGCCCTTCCCCCTCACATTCAGAACCATTTGCAGTTGCAAAAGCAGAGGCATCTCCCCCGCTTTGTTTTCATAGCTGTAAATGGCTTTGGAGGCAAGGGGAAGGGGCTGCTTTACACAGGCATTCAGGAGCCTGAAAAACGTAATGTTTTCCCCACCCCTAGGAACACCACTGGCACATGTACAGGTGGGATGGCTCACAGGAGATATCAGAGTTGGCCCTGATAAGGAAAGCCCAAAGAGTTACCTTAAGCATAACATCTAGCGGTTAGCATTTAGTGCCAACACCTGCTGTGCTGTTTGCTTCCCTGTCTTTATTGGGCAAATAAGGGAGAAATGGGTAGTTGAGTAGTTGCCACCATCCAAAATATGTATGTGTGAGCACAATCCTAACCTGGAGTTAGGCTGGCACAGTTAGGCCAGCAAAGTTTGGCCAGCACAAGGGCCACCATAAAGTGCGTTTGGACCACACTCAGACTCAGTGAGTCTGTGATGGCACACAAGTGTACTGGCCTCTCTGAGGGTGGTCCAAACATACTTTACGGTATCCTTTGCTGACCTAACTGGGCCAGCCTAACTCCAGGTTAGGATTGTGCCCTCTGTGTGTGTGTGTGTGTGTGTGTGTGTGTGTGTGTGTGTGTGTGTGTGTAATGTATGGTATTAGAAAGAAAACATTAAAATATAAATGTTCTGCAAGACCTTTTTCAACTCACCCAGGAGATTCTCCTCTTGGAGAGAGAGAGAGAGAGAGAGAGAGAGAGAGAGAGAAATCATGGAGAAATCATGGTCAGTCATGGAGAGTCCTGCTTTCTCCTGGACTTGAACTCAGCAGAAGAATCCATAAAAATATTAAAACGTTTGTTTAAAGAGGTTACAAGATTTTGGAAGCTCAGGGGAGATAATTGCAGGTGTTACATTTAAAAAGATGCATCTCTTGGCAAAAAGAAAAGGGAGGGGCAAAGGTTTAATGTAAAGGAAATTACAAAGCAAACTGAAAATAATTAAATCCTTACATACTCACTTTGATGTGGTCCCTCTGTAACTATTTGTACACTCCAGACTGCTGGTTCATTCATCTCCAGACAGCCAAGGACATTATAATAAGAAGAGAAGCCCTGCTGGACCACACCAGAAGTCTATCACATCCAGGGATGTGAGGTGTGGGGGCAGCAGGTGAGGCAGGACTGTTACAACAGAGTTCTTCAAAAAGCACAGCCATCACTGCTGTGGCTGTGAGCACTCAAGCACTCACAACCTATGTGCTCTGAACTGCGCCTGGTGGGTTGTGAGTGCTTGAGCATTCACAGTTGCAGTGGAAATGGGGGCACTTTGAAGAATTGTGGTGGGGCAGTCCTGCCTCACTGCTGTCCAGTAGTGAAATTCAGGGGGTTCACCCAGGTTCTATAGAACCGGTTGTTAAATGGCCGGGCCACGCCCACTCACTTACCTCGGCTGGCTTCAGGGTTTTTTTTGGCTCCGGCTATGACGTCATAGAACCAATTGTTAATTCATTTGAATTGCACCACTGCTGCTGTCCCCACACCTGACTTGACTGAGGTCTGATGTGGCCCCTGCATTGCATGTCCCTGATTAAGTCCAGCATCCTGCTTCCTTCAGCAGCCAATCAGATGCATCCAGGGCACCCAACACTGAGCATCTGATGCTCCAACGTTGAACTGGGGCAGCTGCATAGAGCAGTGTTTTTGCTCCTTGGTTTTATAGCCCTGCTTTCTCTCAGGAAATGGTAATCTGGGATCAGATAAAATGTCCTGCTCCTGGAAATCAGATGGGTTTCAGTGTTCAATGAGTTTCTTCTGGTTCATGTTTCTTTGGGCACTAGTCAAGGGGAAGTTGCTCTTGAAAGAGAAGATGCCAAACAAAAGATAATCATGATTTGCACTTGGCTGATTCAGCAAGTCTTCTCAGGATGCTGATACACCCCACACCTCTACATGGGGGAAAGAGGGGCTAAAAAGGTCCAAAATAGGTGAAGAAATAGGAAAAAATAGGAGAAATCAGGATTTTAACCATTGTCCTATAAACATATTCATACACAGAAATGCAGAGCAAGAATAACAATTATTAGGCCATTCAATCTTAAGCTGAGCTGGCACAGGCAGGCCACATGCAGGTCTCCTTGGGGTAGGGGGATATATTCCCAATAAAGCCCCAGCTGTTCTATGGGTCTTCTTGGATCTGCACCAGCTATTTAGCTGGCACAAATCTGGGAAACCCATGTAAAGCCAGGCTGGCCAGGAGGCAAGTTAGGATATGGTGTGCACTACTGCCACTGATTCCACTCCCCACCAGGATCTGTTCCTCCCCTGTTCCCCTGCCAAAAAGCATCCCCTGCAGGACCAAATAAGACACATCCCAGAAGTCAGCAAACAGGGCTTGAAGACAATAGCCCTCCTCTATGTAGCTTAAAAACAAAGGATAGGCCTATGTCATGAATTATCTTGGGAAACTTATGATCAGAAGTCCACTTTTACTTTGACTAAAGGTAAAGGTTTCCCCACAACCGAATGGTCTAGTCGTGACCGACTGTAGGGGGCGGTGCTCATCTCCATTTCAAAGCCTGTAGAGCTGGCGTTTTGTCCAAGAACAAGTTTCCATGGTCATGTGGCCGGCATGACTATATGCCGTAGCGCACGGAATGCCGTTACCTTCCCACCGAAGTGGTCCCTATCTATCTACTTGCATTTAAGTCCTTTGGAACTGCTAGGTTGGCAGGAGCTGGAACAAGCAACGGGAGCTCACTCCGTCACGCAGTCTTGAACTCCCAACCTTCCGGCTGGAAAGCCCAGCAGCAGCAAATTAACCCGCAGCGCCACCATGTCCCTTTACTTTGACTAACTATTGTTTAAAATATATGTGATTGTATAATGAACATTTAAACAGAAGTCTTCATGTAACTAGATGTTCAAATATCAGAGAGAAGGGGAGCAGATTAAAAGCAGGTAGGGCCAAGCCATAGCAGTTTCCTCATTTATTGCAGAGTTTCTACACCCTAAAGTGGAGAGAGGAAATCGGAGCATGAGGCATTTTAGGTGACAACTCTTGTTGGCAATCTTGCTGCTTAGCCCCTACTTTAGAGCAGCACCCAAGGCTGAGAGAGAGAGAGCCCTTGGCTCTTGGCGATCAACTCAATCAGACTTCCAAATAATAAGATGCGCTAAGATCAGGTTGCCAGTTTGCTAGATGTGTTTGCTATAAATAATATACACCAGAGTTTTGAGTTTAAAGACTTTTTTGCTGCTTCCTGTTTGTTGTTTGGCTGCAATCCTAACCAACTTTCCAGAATCGAGATAAGGGCAATGCAGCTCTGAGGTAAGGGAACAAACATTCCCTTCCATTGAGGAGGCCTCCATGACTGTCCCTGCCAATGGCAGGATGCAGAACATACCCAACATTGGCCCAGCTATGTCAGTGCTGAAAAGTGGGTTAGGATTGCCCCCTAACTTGACCACCTCTCTGCCCTTTGAGCTTATTTCAGCACAAAATTAAATGCGAAGGATGTACACTACTTCATGTTTGATAAACATCTGGACAGCTGTTTGTTTGTTTGTTTGTTTGTTTGTTTGTTTGTTTGTTTGTTTGT
>JAJKFI010000031.1:7416528-7431649 GCA_029204185.1 Lerista edwardsae
TGTTTGTTTGTTTGTTTGTTTGTTTGTTTGTTTGTTTGTTTGTTTGTTTGTTTGTTTGTAAGAGCTGAACAGGCTTTTTCAACTCACATGGGGTGGGGGAGGCAGAGAGAATGACAAAAGAGGAAGATAAAACTGCCATGAGCAAAATTTGTAAACTGTTTCCTTTTCTGTGTGTGTGAAGTTAGCTAGAATTCCAGAAGCGAAGTTGGATTAGAAATTCCCCCTCTCCTTCAGTTGGCGGTTTGGGAGAAGCGCTACACATTCAAAGTGGGAAGATGGAGCATTGGTGAACGAGTCTAGGGAAAGACTGCTACCAAAGTATACTTTAGAAAGTACAATCCTATACTGGTCTACTCAGAAGTCCCACTGAATCTAATGAGACCCAGGGAAGAGTATAAAGCAGCCTTAGAGCACAATCCTAACTTAGGTAGGTGCAGGCAGGACGGCTGACCTACACTGCAGTCTAACCAAGTTGGGCGGCAGCAGCAGCTTATCCCCCCTTGCCCCATGGTAAACCACAGGCAGCCCAACAGAGCTACTCAGTTCTGTGCGAGGAAAATTGCAGGTGAAAGTCCAAGCCTCCTGCAGCAGCCTGAATGGGTTTGCATTGAGCATCTCAGGTACCACAAGACCACCAGAAAATCAGATGTACCTATTTTGCAATTATTTGCCTCCATTGCTTGTTTTTGCAGTGGCAGTGCTCTTCCTGGTATAGCCATTTTTTGGCAGCCATCATTTTCGTATCCTCCAGGATCATTTCATAATAGCCCTGGTGTTTTTAGGGCTTCTGGGGGAAAATGTCAGCTACTGGCAGAAACACCACTGCTGCCACCATTACAGAAATCTTCTGCTAATGTTGCCACCTGCTAATGTCTGCTAACACACACACACACACACACACAGAGAGAGAGAGAGAGAGAGCGAGAGAGAGAGAGAGAGAGAGAGAGATGATTCCTTATTCAAACATCCAAAATCCAGACTATTCCAAAATCCACACATTTTTGTCCAAGACTTTTTAAAAAACTTTCTGTAGTATGAACACTAGAAGATCATGTGCTCTTTCCCACATACAAGCTATAAGTTCTATTCCTTGCTCTTTGGTATGTGTCACTGTTGAGAAATGTCAAAGAGGCCAGCAGATACCCAAATGGGTAACAATGAAAAGAGCAAGAGGAAGCATTCTATTTATGCAGTTATTCCAAAATCTATACAAACCTGAAATCTGAACATCCCAAGCAGTCTGGATAAGGGATACTCAACCTGTGTGTGTGTGTGTGTGTGTGTGTGTGTATATATGTGTGTGAGAGAGAGAGACTATTTTAGAAATATATTTAGAAACAGAAAACTTACAGGAACAGCATGTCAAATCAATTCAGGCCAAAAGCTTTCATAGACTGCATTCGTTTTTCAAATTCCAGCACTAGGAGTACTAGAGAGCTGGGGTTTCTTTTCTCCTTCCAGCGTGCTTGGGTCATGCAGGCTCACCATGCTAGCAATTTACCTGCAAGCTCCAAGCTAGAGAATGTTATCATGCTCTTTTCCAAGGAAAAAACTGGGCACCCGCAGCCATCTTGTATGGCAAATAGCGGAAGCGGTTTTTAATGACACTAGTAGCATGGTCGAGATGTCACTTCCTCCTCTTTTCTATTATAAAAATGAACACAGCCATATAAAGTCACACTAAAGGCATATCATAAGGTCAAAATCCAACACCAGGACTTGAATGAGCTGGAACTAGCTTGTTTCATTGGGTTCAACTGAATGTTGACAACAACTAACGTTTGTTGGACCGAGGCTAAAACTTTTGACCTAGTGTCCTTTTTTAAATCTTTGTTTGATGCATAGAAACTATTTGCCAGCTCGGTACTGAAGTGAGATAAATGTGCTTGTGATGGAGACATCTTAATCATAGTTTAGACCTATGTTCCCCCTCTCCCCCACCCCATCCCACCTAGCCCTCTGGATTTCATTTGGTTACTAGTCCACTTATTCATTTCAACAAATTGCCTTGACAACAGAAAAAGAAAAGCAGAATAACTGGAGCCTGTTTTCACCTGAAGCAATCAAGCAGTTAAAGCACTGCCATGTAAACAGCTCGGCTACACCTCTGCCATGTTATGAGGTCTACTGGGATTCTGTTTTAATCTTGAGAGGGGCTTGTTTTTCACAGGGGTTTTAGCCTACAGTTAAGTGCATACACCTGCTGAAGTACTGGTAATTAGTAGGTAATTAGTAGCTAATGTTCTTAGAATTTAAAAAGAAAAGCTTACATAAGTAATTACTTACTATTTCTTATAATGCGCTGCTTTTCTTGAGATTTCATATCCCCAGAACATTTGCCAAGTTCCTAGGTTTCTCAACATACTAAATTGTTTATTAATTACACACGTATATTGCTTGTAGGAAAAAAAAAAACAAAGCCAAGCAGACTGCATTAAAATGCTGCAAACAGGAATGAGTTATCTCTTAAATTAAAGCAGAGAATGAAATTAAAATGATGGGGTTTCCAGTCACTATCTGTTCTAAGAGGAATTTGTGGTTGTTCTTGAGGAAGGTGTGTGTGTGTGTGTGTGTGTGTGTGTGTGTGTGTGTGTGTGTGTGTGTGTGTGTGTGTGTGAAATTGGAAATTAATTGACAGGCCCAATGGGAGTCAACAGGGAAAATAACCACAGAACAAGCTCTTTGAACTGTGGTATTCAAGACTGGGGTAAACTCTGGATCCAGAGCTGAGAAAAATCACATTTTAGTGGCATTTTGGCTGCTGGAGATTCAGCAAGACATTTTGGCCACTTATGAAATTCAGAGTGCAATCCTAACCTAGAGTTAAGCCGGCACAGTTAGACCAGCAAAGTTTGGCTGGCACAAGGGACACCGTAAAGTATGTTTGGACCACTCAGAATCAGAGAGGCCAATGCACAGACGTGCGCTACTCTTCCTGACTCCGAGAGTGGTCCAAAAGCGCTTTAAGGTGGCCCTTGTACCAGCCAAACTTTGCTGGCTTAACTGTGCTATCCTAACTCTAGGTTAGGAGTGCGCCCTTAGAAAAACTGGATGTACTGGTTACTCAATGCCATTATATTGTGGTTATCATATCATCATAATCCTTGGCATTCATATAGTACAGTACTTTTGACCCTTACAACCTTACAATGACCCTGTTGCAATCATTATCCCCATATTGCAACTAAAGCTGAAAGTGTTCATGGCAAAGATTGAAACAGAGGAAGTAATGATTGGCAACCCACATCCCAATCCTATGATTAGCCCAATCTATGGTGTCACAAAATGCCATAAGAACATAAGAACATAAGAAGAGCCCCGCTGGATCAGGCCAAAGGCCCATCTAGTCCAGCCTCCTGTATCTCACAGCGGCCCACCAGATGCCCCAGGGAGGCATGAGACAACAAGATGCTTGCATCCTGTTGCCACTCCCTTGCACCCGGTACCAGTAGCCCACCACCTTTGTAAGGCAGTTGCACAATCCATCATTGCCTATAGCCCACGATGGACCTTTCCTCCAGAAATCCGTCCAATCCCCTCTTAAAGGCATCAAGACCAGATGCCATCACCACCTCCTGTGGCAAAGAGTTCCACAGATTAACTACCTGCTGAGTAAAAAAGTACTTCCTTTTATCTGTTTTAACTCTCCCAACCCTCAGTTTTAGCAGATGTCCCCTGGTTCTGGTGTTTTGAGAGAGGGAAAAGAACATCCCTTTATCGACTCTATCCCTTTCATGCATAATTTGTCTTATAGCATGTGACTGGGCCACTGCTTGAAACAACAGGTGATGCCAGCCACATGGGCAGCGCCCACCTGGAGCCCCAGTGCCGGTAAGGAGGGCAGAGAGTGGGAAGACTGGGCTGTAATTGAATGGTAGGGAGGAACCAGTGTTGGATAGGATCAGAGATGTCATCCGGGTGCGCCAGGAACCGGAATGCCCGGATGATTGGCAGCCCTCCGCCCCTATGGTGGAGGGCAGCCACGCCTTCCTGCGCCTCCCTGCGCCTCGGATCGCTCCATTTCAGAGCGATTCAGACGCGCGGGAGGGAGGGCAGGCCCAGGAGCAGCTCGCCCGTCCTCAGGAGAGGCGGCGCGGCCCGGGCCCGTCCGCGGAACTGGTGGAACGGTGTACCGGGCCGTTCCGCCAGGATGACACCACTGGATAGGATGTGAGAGGATCTCGAGTAGCAATGGTGCATGTCAGATTTTAATCCCTCTGTTCTTAAGCTTCCTAAACCTTTTCTCTCCTTGTACATAGGCCGCCAAAAGAGGTGGCATATCTCTGAGGCGTCCCATTGGCAGCCCCAGGACTTATGCAGAGATAAGTAAAAAAAATTATCCCCCCCCCCCTGCATTGGCTATAGAGCATATCATTTTGGCATCCTGCATCGGCACTGCTGGCAGGGAATAAGATTGGGACCTAACAGCCGGCTGGTCAGAGCACTTTATAACAGCAGAACAGAGTTCTACTGTCACAAATGGCCACCAGCAGCATGTGAAATGTTTCGTTGTTGGCCATTTCAGGAGCACTGCTGCTAGAGGGATTCTAGGGCTACCCGCACGCACTCTATTCTCACCGCTGGCTCTGGGTACTGCAAAGAGTTTCATAAGGCCCTTCAGTGCCTGGCAGAGAGCTCACAGGGCCGGGGCTGAGGCCAGCATCAGTTAGCACTGGGCTTCAGCACTAGAAAATGCCCAACAGGAAGGCTAAGTATTGCTGCCAGTTAGTGGCAAAGCTTTTCGGGATGGGGGAGGCAGGGAGGGGACAGAACAGTGGGTGGACGGTCCCATAGGATCCATCAGTAGCCATTGTGGCATTGCTGGAGCCCTGGGCTCTTGGGAAGCTTAGGATTGGGCCATAAGTCACTTAACCATTGCATCACATTGCTCTCTGTTTATTATAATTTATTGTGCAGGTACGGTGCTCAGAAAAAATAGTTGCAGTATGATATTCAGAGGCGTTTCTACAGGGAGGGCAAAGCTCTAAGTTTTGCAAGAAGCCTTACCCTGTCATATAAATCCCTCCTCTCCCTTGCTGCTGTAGTCAGTAAGCAACGCCAAGATGTTGCTGTTCCCTGTGAGGATTGGCTAAAATGGTGCAGGGGAGGAGTGATTTCCACTGCAAGGTAAGGCTTGTACTGGGTGCAAGGGAGTGGCAACAGGATGCAAGCATCTTGTTGTCTCATGCCTCCCTGGGGCACCTGGTGGGCCGCTGTGAGATACAGGAAGCTGGACTAGATGGGCCTTTGGCCTGATCCAGCAGGGCTCTTCTTATGTTCTTATGTTCTTATGTTCTTAAGGCTTCTTGCAAGACTTAGAGCTTTGCCCTCCCTGAAGAAACACCACTGATGATATTCAACCCATTATCATAGGCCGTGTGTATGAATCTATATGTAAGTAGCTATTAGATGCAATTTCTGGATGGATGCAAAGACAGTGCTGGGCAACCTGTTATCTCTTCACCTTAATATACCATCTGCCTAATTTGAACTTGTAGGAAATGTTTAGTCCTGTCACTTTATGGTTGATGCTCTGAATTGTGATTCTGTTTTTTTGCTTATGCATATGAGTGATCAGCACCATCAAAGGTTACTGCACTGTGTGCACCTGTTAGAAGATGCACACGCCACCTGAGTTGTGCATCAAGTTCATCACAGATCACTGTGGTTGTAATCCTGGGTCTTGAATTGAAGGGGCTTTACTCCATCATGCTTCATCTCTTTGCAAATAGGGAAGCTAATTTCTATATGCAAATCACATTTTCTTAAAGTGCAATCCTAACCTGGAGTTAGGCTGGCACAGTTAGGCCAGCAAAGTTTGGCCAGCACAAGGGAAACCATAAAGCACATTTGGACCACTCTCAGAGTCAGGGAGGATGGCGCACGTCTGTGTGCTGGCCTCTCTGACTCCAAAAGTGGTCCAAACATACTTTACGGTGTCCCTTGTGCTGGCCAAACTTTGCTGGCCTAACTCTGCCAGCCTAACTATGGGTTAGGATTGTGCCCTTAGTCAAAGCAGGACTCCTTTTAAACTGCCATTCAGAATATAGTTTTGCTTCCAGGTTGGCTTTTAAAAGAATTGAACGAAATCTTATTCTCACTTCCAGGATTGTGGAACATCTTCATATTCCTATGGTCTCAATTCCTAGGGGCTATTAAGCCCCAGAGCATTCTATTATTTCCTATCATTTATATTTTTCATTTATGCTTTTATTTATTGGAGAGGCAAGCAGTTTTGGCCTGCTTGCCGCCCCCCCCCCCCGCCACTGTACGGCTCTGAAATGGAGCCTGGCGTGGTGTGGGGGCATGGCGGAGTGGTGCATGGGGGGTGAGAAAACAGCGGAGGGGGCAGATCTCCTCCTCCTCTGTCCCTGGGTCTGCTGAGTCCATTGGCTGGGTCTGCAACTGAGCTTACGTGCTTCATTGGATGCTCCAACTGGATCTGGTGCCAGCCAGCAGAATGGCACAAGCCTTCCCGCTGGTGCTCCTCACTCTCAGGGCATCACATAGCATTTTATAGTGCTTTTGCAACACCCTGGGCTGGTGCAGAAGTCATCGTGTCAGCACTACCCAAAGTTTGGATCGTGCAGTAATTCATCCACTTGGGACAAAGTCAAGACATTAATCAAGGGGGTCTAAAAGGTAATAATGTGGACAAAATCAGCAAAAATGACCAAAACAGTAGCTAATTCTTTTGCTTTCCATATGCCAGGAAAGATCTACATCACAAATAGAAAGGTCTGGAAATGTACTGTCTTAACTTGCCTTCCTAGGAACTGAAGTTTTGTCAGCGTGCTGACAACTATTTGTCAGAAATCGCAGAACTAGGGCCCAGGGTTGCTTGGTTGTGAGCCCAGCAGTGAAAGAGGCAGTTGCCTTTCACTTGTCTGATGACACAGTGCTCGTTCTACAACAAATGCTTAAGGCAGTTGTTAAAACAGCATAAATCAAGGGAACGTGGAGTAGCGTTGTGTTGATTTAACAAGAGGTGTAAATGCTTTGCTCAAAGTAGCAGAAAGCCTCACAAAAATAATAATAATAATTGAGGCCCCGGCAAAATATTTCAATTTTTTATTGATTGTAGGCAATTATCCCTTAATTGCATATTTAAATGAGATATTAGGAGGTTTAACTAAGCCTTGCCTCTTAATTGCTGCTGCACACTAGGTGTCACAGATTGTGTTTATTTCATATGTTAATTAAAGAGAATGGGGTATTTTATTTTATTGACTAGCAGGCTCTCAAAGGCTGTATTGTTTAGGACAGCGGATGTCTCAGTAGTCTACAGCACACTGGTGTTAATCCATTCATTAGAAAGGATCATGGGTTTAAAATGGAAGGTGCATTCCGGTTTCATGTTCATGGAATGCATGCTCAGTTCAGACAGGAAAACCTCACTTATGTGACCCTCTCTAAGGGTAAAGCCATACATTGTACTCAGTATTAAAAAGGGTCCACTGACCCTTCTTCGTACTAAAAAGAAGCCTTGCATGTCCAGGTAGCAGGGAGAAGCTTAACTCTGTCTTTTCTAGCCATTTCTAATCACAATACTTAGCATGTTTGAGTCTGCAGTGCACTTCACATGCATTATCTCAGTGGTTCCCAAATGTTTTTGACTGGCAGCTCCCTTGACCTACTGCAGAGAAGGTTTTATCTTATACAGGGCAGAACTGCACTGGAGCAAGGTATAGCTCCTGCCATGGGCGCTGTTTTGGGGAGGGCGCAACCATGTGCTCTCCAATTGCTTCCCCTACTGGGGAAACAATTGGCACACACACTCCCTCTGAGCCATGGCTGATTTCACCAACCGGGCGATTTCAGCCCAGTCAAGGCTGTGAGAACCCATGCTCCCCAAGTCAGGAAGCCAAGGGGTGCCTGCCACCTGGTCAACTATAGCAGCAGCACAGGCAAAATCACCCCAACTGCAACTGCAGGACTCCGCACACTCATTGGTTTCCCGAATCAGGAAGCCAACGGAAGGGTCTGCTGCCATGACTCAGGAGAAGCCATGGCTCAAGCAAAATTGCAGTGGCAGGATCCCTCGTGCCACCTTGGCTTCCTGAAACATGCCTGGGTCACTCACTTGCCCCTTCCCTCCAGTTCAGGACCCCTTTTTGTCTAAGGTATATAAGTGCTATTAAGGGACATGGTGGCGCAGCAGGTTAAACCGCTGAACTGCGAGCTTGTTATCCAGAAGGTTGGCAGTTCAAGATCACGCAACAGAGTGAACTCCCATTGCTTGTCCCAGTTCTTGGCAACCTAGCAGTTCAAAAGCACGTAAAAATGTGAGTAGATAAACAGGTACCATTTTGGTGGGAAGGTAACATCGTTCTGTGCACTATGGTGTATAGTCATGCTGGCCACATGACCACAGAAGCTTGTCCTCAGGACAAACGCCGGCTCTACAGGCTTAGAAACGGAAATGAGCACCGCCCCCTACAGCCGGTCACAACTAGACCATTTGGTCGTGGGGAAACCTTTACCTTTATGCATATAAGTGCTTGGTCAGGTACCTTGATATTTTTTCCCCTTCATGTGGAACATCTATATGAAAAACAAATACTTCAGTGGAAAACAACAATCTAGTCATGTTTATTTAAAAAAAAACTGGTTTGGTAAAATTCATTGTACTTTGAAGGATTGTTCCAATTTACAGACTCATGAGCTTATAAGTGGAATAAGCCTCCATCCTTATCTTTATGTTACAGCAATGGCACCCACATATGATAAGTCTTTGCTGGCAGAATTTAGAAAAAGTCATTCCAGTGCAGTGAATATAAAATAAATGCTATCAAGGAAAAAAAATATTTTTTGCTCCCCTGGAATAGAAAATATTATTGAAACTGTTGGATGTCTCAGAGGTCTATTCATGCTAAAATCTATTTCTGCAGTCAAAATATATTTTGCTAATTTTTTATTTTTAAAAAAATGTGATTGAGATTTCTCACCATAAAGAAAGAGTCATTTTGTCCAGGCAAGAACTGGCATGTGGGCTGGTTTGAGGTGAGCACAGATTTCTCGCCTGAAAATTACAGTAATTATGGGTATTTGTAAACAGCCATTTTTGCACTTTAAATGACTAATCGCGCGGTCAACAGCTGGAAGTTACTCTATGCAGATTTGTACCTAATAGAAGTCACCCTTTGCTGCATTTTCACAAAGAGGGAAATCATTAAATGAAAGAGACTTGCCAAATACCATTTTTCATCCTCTTTTGTTCCTTTAAGTATATACAAGAATATTTTGTTATTTTTTTTTAAAAAGGATAAAACAAAAAGAAAATAATGTATATAGATATGGACAGCTATGTATATGCCTCTCTTTAGTATTTACTTGCCTTTCCTGGCCCGGATCTGCCCCCTTCCTCTCCTCAGTCATTAGCAAAATTATTTATTTATTTATTTATTTATTTCTATCCCGCCTTTCTGCCCCATGGGCACCTAAGGCAGCTTACAACATTAAAAATACAATAAATCACAGTGTTTACAATTAAAAACAATGTTAAAAACAATATTTAAAACAGTTAAAATTTAAAACCGCAAGCCCCGTGGCTCCAATGTAAAGAAGAGAATATAAAATGCCAGCCAGCCTGTCAACAATTAAAGGCTTGTTTAAATAAAAAAGTATTCAACCCCTGCCAAAATATTGCTAAAGAGGGAGCAATTCTAAGTGGAGGGTATTCCAAAGTTGGGGGGGCCACCACCGAGGAGACCCTATTCCTGGCCACCATCCCCCTCACCTCTCCTGGTGGTGGCACAGTCAGAAGCGTCCCCCCAGATGACCTAAGAGTCCGGATAGGATTATATGGAAGGAGGCGGTCCCTCAAATACCCCAGACCCAAGCCGTAAAGGGCTTTAAAGGTCAAAATTAGCACTTTGAATCGGGCCCAGAAAGGAACTGGCAGCCAGTGTAGCCGCTGAAGCAACGGCCCGCAGAGTCGAACCGACAAGCCCCAGCAACCACACGAGCAGCCGCGTTCTGCACTAGTTGCAATTTCTGGACCGTCTTCAGAGGCAGCCCCACGTAGAGCGCATTGCAGTAATCTAATCTGGATGTCACTAGGGCGTGGGTCACCGTGGCCAGGTCAAAATAGCTGAAATATATCTGAGAAGACTCAGTGGTGACCAGTTGGTCTTCCAGGAGGTAAATAAAAAATATGTTGATTGCCCCTCCACTGATTATCCATCTGATCCAACCCCCCAACCACAACCATTGCATGCAGCATGTGCTCCATCAGCACAGCTGCATGGTGGGGGGTAGGATGACGGCAGCAATCCCATTTACTAGGGAGCAAGCCCCCCTGAGCTTGGAAACAAGAGGAAGCTGCTCAGTATTGACTAGTGGCAACTGTCTAGCATTGCCGGCTGGCAGTGGGCATACCTGCCTCTTCTGCTGCCCCAGAGCAGTGCCTCCAAATGTCGCCACTGCCTGACCTGGAAGGAATTGCCGTGATGTGATGATGGCACCACAATTACTTCCACACTCTGCACCCAAGCCTGACCACCCAGAAGGAGGGAGTGGTGGCGGCCATCTTGCGGCCATCCCCCAGTGAAAGCAAAAGTGGCAGCAGCCACAACCTCTCCTTGGGGTGAGGGGACCAGCATGGGCTGCATGAGCCATGAAGCATATGACAAGAGAAAGGGGCTGGTTGCGCCCTGAGACGCTGCCTGCTTTTTTCACTTTGAAAAAAAGCAAAAGAAGCGTTTGGCCACTCAGAGTGATGTGCAACTGCTCCAAGTGACTCCCCAGACATACCACCCGGGGACTCTTGCCCCTCTGCTCCCCCCTCAGGTGCACTCCTACTCTGAAAAGGACTTCCTCAGCTGATGATAGAGGAAGGGCAGGAGTGGACAGGTGGAGGCTATATTTTACAATAGATATCTTGACCCAAACAATTAGAGCTCAGGGTAATGGCCAACACCTCAAATTGAGCCCAGAAATAAACTAGAATCCAGTGCAGCTGGAGCAAATAGGACAGGATGAATGGACAGATCATACAACAGGTAAAACAGAAGGTGCAAAATAAAACAATCCACTTTATCAATAAATCAATAAATCAACCGTATTTATATACTGCTTTTCAACACAAAGTGGTTTACAGGCAAATAATAATAATATAATTAAATGGCTCCCTGTCCCAAAAGGCCTTACAATCTTTAAAAATGCAGAAGACCACCAGCAACAGCTGCTAGAAAAGACACTGCACACAGGTGAATAGGGATAATTGCTCTCCCCCTGCTAAATAGAAGAGGAACACCACTTGAAAAAGTGCCTCATGCCCAGTTAGCAGGGGTTTAAAGATTTTAAAACAAGTCTTGAGCTTGGGAGGCAATAGAGTGGGTTACTATGTTCTGAGTTTTTAGGTAATTAGATCATTCCCTTGAGAAAGCCTCACATAGCTGGGGCTAAATTCCTAGAAACCATTCAGTTTTTTGAACATGGCCTGGAATCCCAAAAATGAATTTCTCTTTTTATGACCATTCTGGCCACAGAAAATTCAGTTCATGCATAAAACAATCCACCATGGAAAATACAGCATCAAGTGATCCAACAAACTATTTTTTGGGAGGTAACATTCTGGTTTCTGCTGTTTTGTGTTCTTTTCCCTGATGATATTGCAATGATCCACAGGCCAAGATTTCTCCTCTGTACCCTTGCTTCCTAACACTTCGGAAACTGTGGGTTTAGCTCTATCACTCAGGAATCTTTCCTTTCTAAGGATTAACCTTATGCTTATAAGAACATAAGAACATAAGAAGAGCACTGCTGGATCAGGCCAAAGGCCTATCTAGTCTAACTTCCTGTATTTCACAGCGGCCCACCAGGTGCCCCAGGGAGCGCACGAGACAACAAGATGCTTGCATCCTGTCAGTGGTGGATCTGGGGGGCAGAGGGGGCAAGAGCCCTGGGCGCCATCTTGGGGCCATCTTAGGGGGGGCACCAATGGCATGGCGCCCCCCAACATGGCGCCTGCCGCACCTGCTCCCCTCCTGTCCGCCAGGATGCGTGAGCACTTTAAAGTGCTGGCACGCTCTGGCAGAAAGAGCGGGGAGTGGGTGCTGCGCACTCCAGGCCGGGGGTTTAAAGTGCACTTTAAACCCCCGGCCCGGAGTGTGCGCCCCAGCAGCTTCCCTCCCGCCTCGGAGGGTGCAGCGTCCGCTCCCCGCCCTCCGAGCTAGGAGGGAAGCCACACCCCGTAATGTCATGATGTTGTGACATCATGATGTTGCGGGGGGGCGCCATGTCATTCCCTGCCCTGGGCACGGTTCTGTTTAGAACCGCCCCTGAATCCTGTTTCCACTCCCTTGCACCCGGCACTCTGAAGTAGCCTACTACTAATGTAAGGAAGTTGCACAACCCATCATGGCCTGTAGCCCACAATGAACTTGTCCTCCAGAAATCATCCAATCCCCTTTTAAAGGCATCTAGGCCAGATGCCATCACCACCTCCTGTGGCAAAGAGTTTCACAGATTAATTACCCACTGGGTAAAAAAGTATTTCCTTTTATCTGTTCTAACTCTCCCAACACTCAGTTTTAGCGGATGTTCCCTGGTTCTGGTGTTGTGAGAGACGGAAAAGAACATCCCCCTATCGACTATCCCTTCCGTGCATAATTTTGTATGTCTCAATCACGTCTGCCCTCAGGTGCTTTTTTTCTAGACTGAAGAGCCCCAAATGCTGCAGTCTTTCTTCATAAGGGAGGTGCCCCAGCCCCGTAATCACTTTCTTCCTCTCTTCTTCATCTTTTCCAGCTCCACTATGTCCTTTTTGAGATGCAGTGACCAGAACTGCACACAATATTCCAGATGTGGCCTTCCCATCAATGTGTACAATAGCATAATAACGTTGGCTGTTTTATTGTCAACCCCTTTTTTTAATTACCCCAAGAATGGAATTGGCCTTCTTCACCGCCGCGACACCTTCATGGTGCATAAGATTGTTTCCAGGTACATAAGACTGGAATCTGTTTTTTTTACTCCCCACCAAGTTGTGAATGTGAATGTTTTGAAGCCTCTTCCTGGACTTCGTTCAGACAAACTCTTGTATATACTAGTGTTACTCAGCATTACAGCATTTAATAGTGGTTCTCCCATCTAGCGTCATGAAAACGATCAATTACAATGTGCCGTACCTGGATCCATTTGCTGTAAGAGCTATATCTCGCCACTCTTTCCTAGAGCTTGCTCTCACTTCCCATACATTTCACCATAGCTCACATCACCAAATTGCTAGCATGCTGTGTCCTGCCACGCCTCCAATTCTTACTCTCAACATTTTCACTCTCTCTATTCCCCGTATTCCAGTCTAGTCAGGCTCTCTCTATTCTTGGGCTTCCTGGCAGCCTCCTTTGTGGATCCTGGAATATTTGATGATGGCCTCTCCCTGCTGTGACTCATAACTCCAGTTCACCACCCCTCTTGCTTTCTTTGCTCTGCAAGGAAACCTCATTGCACTTCACTCCCTCCCTCATTATTTCTCCCAGTTCCATCTTTACAGCACTCTTCTTTGCCTTTCCGCTGCTCAAGGTACCTACCTCAACATCACTGCGACAATTTCTCAGCCTGAAGGAAAGAAAGGAAAGCTCAAGAACTGCACGTTCCGGCATGAATGGTTTTCTGGAGTTTGGCATGGTTGCCTTCTATTTAACAAAACAGCAACAACCCAGCAATTCAGTGAACAAAGGCATACGTGTGTTTAGGGCCAAACCTAAACATACAATACCTGACGTGTGTAACATGGGCAGGCAGGATTTGTTGTTTTATTGAATTGAGGTAGGGGATGTTGGGAAATGAAGCCGAAGCATGGTGTGAGGGCTTGGGGTGTTTAGGACTTTGCTTTGGTTACACTCCTGACTGTATCTTTCACAATGTACTTTGAATAGGAAAAAAGCCTTCCTTGGAAAGTCCTAATCCCCACCTATGGTTCCACTTCATCAGTGGCATTCTTAGAGGGGGGGTACAAATCCCTACGTTTTGCAGGAGCCTGAACTCCTGTGTAACACGGCCCCTCCCAATTGCCTTCAGAGCCATTCGTAGCTTGGAGAGCAAAAGCTCCAAGCCAGCTCAGGGCACATGTACAATGACAAAATGCGGTTATTTGTTGATGGCATCAATTGTCCCCACCTTTCCTCAAGGAGCTGTGCATGGTTTGTATGATCTCCCCCTTTACAACATCCCTGTAACAAAGCCTAAGTCAAGAGAGCAACTGGTCCAAGATCACCCAGGAAGCTAAGGAAACACTTGGTCTGAGTCCTGCACTCAACCTTGGCTCCCAACAAGCTATAAACAACATCATAGTCCAATAATATTAAATTCCTCTAAACTCTGCTAACTCAACTTCTGCTTCCTTCAAGCAAAATATGTCATTACCAGTTTGAGATCACTTCCACTTCCTCTGCTGCAGGAAAGAGTGACAAATAGATTCCCTCCCCGCCCCTGCCTCCCGTTTAAGCAATCATCATTCAGTATTCCCCATCATTCTGAACTTTCATATGTTTCATACGTTTCATTCTGAACTTTCGTATGTTTCATGCTTGGCCTTAATCTGTTCACTTTCATTGCCTAAATGTTCACTTGGAGGAGTTAGCATGACAGCTTTCCCTTTTTCCCCATATGAACATGTGAATACTGTTGACCCATGCTTGGGACAATTGATGTTGATATATCAAGCAAGTGGGAAGAGCCCATTTATGGCCAGATTCTCAACACTTTTGCCTGTGTGCAAATTCCGCTGATAGCACTTTATATGCCTTTAATAACTGAGCCTTAAGAACACTTCTTGAGGTTTTTTTTTTTAATTTCAGGTACTTATGGGTCATGCCCAGAGATATCTAGATGGGGAATCATAGCACTAAGTTTTGCAAGCAGCCACTTCCCCTCCTCTTCAGAGCCATTCCTAGCGGCTAGAACCAAACGGAGGCTATATTGGCTACAAATGGCCACGATGAGGAGGGGGAGCAGCTGCTTGCAAAGCCTAGTGCTGTGATTCCCCCTCTAGGTACACCTCTGATGCTACCTTCTTTTTCATTCACTCAGTGATAGAGGATAATGCATATCCTTGAAAGAAAGAAAGAAAGAAAGAAAGAAAGAAAGAAAGAAAGAAAGAAAGAAAGAAAGAAAG
>JAJKFI010000031.1:7434343-7478710 GCA_029204185.1 Lerista edwardsae
ATGAAGACATTAGGATGGAGCAATTGCCCCACCAGCTGGTGGTAAGCCTAATTGGAGGGGGAGGCAGGGATGGGGTAAAACTGGTAGAGGGAGGGCGGATTGCAAGGTGGGTCAGACCCAGCAGGTGGTGGAGGCAGTTAATTCTATGCCTCCTCCTGAGCCAGGAAACCCAACAATGCTCAATAGCAGGCAAAGATCCAAGTAGACCCACTGGGGCCATTGCTCGACACGGGGTAAGGGAATATTTTTTTCTTTGTCCGAATGAAGCCCCTGGCTGCTTCCCAAAGGATACAGTAGCAACCATTTTGGCACCTCTGTATCCCTGGCCACTAGAAAAGCATAGGATTGGGCTCTTTGGCTGTAATTCTGCCTTGCTCCGAGAAACAAACATTTCTCGCTATATGTTTTACAGTACTTACTCCCCCAAAGTCAATCAGCATCCAAGCAGGATTTCTGAGTGGCTCATCAAGATCATTACTGGGAACCAATTCCTTCCCCATCTAAAGGTTATGCTCCCTCCCATAAAGACCCCAAACTACAGACATCTGAATTACAGGTGTTGGAGTTATGGACCGTCATGTCAGTGATTTCATGCAGGAAAGGAATAGTCTGTTCATTGTGGTGCTTTTGCAGAGGCATGAGATGTACCTTTTGATCTCTGTCTAAACCTCTGGAATCAAACCAGTACATGGGACCTGGTACATGTGTGACGAAGGGATGCCAGGGCTGTCAAAAGTGAACCCAGTTCACTTAAAAGGGATTTATTATTTCTTTTGGGAGATATTGAAGAAGATGATATTAATGCTGCCATTCCTCTTAGGCTGCAATCCTATACATATGTTCCTGAGCCTAAGCCCTATCAAACGTAATTGCTTCTCAGGAGACACACATAAGAGTCCACTGTTAATTATTTTACTCTGGTCTTTCCAATAGAACATGGCCAGGATGCTAGTTCCAGCAGTGCAAGGCCGCAGTGGGATTGGGGCCCAAATCTCCTAATCAGGCAGGATGGTAAAGGCCAAACTAGATGTGCAAAATGTGACCTGATGGAAGTTAACTTTTCTTTATTAATAGTATGCGAGTAGGCATCAAAACCCTGGCAGGAAGTAGAAGGGCTTTAGAACTTTGCACCATCCATGGTTTTGAGAGGTGTATTTATGTAGTAACTTGAAAAGAGCTTTTTTTAAAAAAAATTCCAGTAGTAATCCAAATAATTGTATGCTGATGGAACTCTATAGATATTACCAAACTAAGAATTAAAACATGCCTATATGGGAAAAAATGTGAATATAACAGTAAAAAAAAAGTACTTTCTGGAGCAAATGCTCTGAGGGCAGCTAAGAATCTCTGAAATTTTGAATTTACTATTTATTTAAGTCCAGCCGCTTCTCTGGTGGGAGCAGAGAAGCCGCTTATCAGCCAGCAAGAAGACAAACGGGTGGCCAGAATGAAGGACTAAATCCAGAAAGATCCATCTGTATGTGTGTAGTTCCTGAAAGATAGAACATTTCTGTATAAATTGTAAAAACCTTCGGGTTTCTGAATAAAGTCTGCCCATGTAAACCGCCTTGAGTTATAGTCATTAGAGAAATCTGGTGACCTAAGAAAGGCGGTATATAAATCCAAGTATTATTATTATTATTATTATTATTATTATTATTATTATTATTATTATTATTATTTTGATGGTGTTATCTGTCTTTATAAAGGCTAGGATATTTCAGATACGTAGATTAAGCATGCAGTAAAGCAGGCTATATTGTATTTGTCTTGAAGTAATTATAGGACTTTAAACATTCACAGATCCCATTCTCTTTACCCTTAAAACCTACCAAAAACAAAATCAAAATTTCATTCCAAACATTAAATATAATTTAGAGTTTCTGTGATCATGGTACAGTGCATCTGGTTTAACTGGTCAGCATTTTCTTTGATATTTTTCATTAATATTTAGCAACCTATTTTATAGTAAAAGTGGAGTGGGTTTTTTTTTACTCAAGCTCCTCACCATTTTCTATTTTAAATTGTCGTATAATGTTTTGAATAAATAAAAATTGCTCTAGAATATAAAAGATTCTGTGTGAGTTGAGTAACTTTGCTTCACTATTGTAGATAGGTTCACTTCCCACTCTCTGTAGAAAAAAACTCCCCTTTGCCACCTCTTTAATGATGTTTAAGGTTTACGATAAAGGCAAGCAGTTTTGGAAGTTTGCTTGTATTATGAAGTTTTCTGATATTCACAAGGGACTGGTTGAAATGACGCCATCCACATGCAATCAAAAGACATGACATGTACTATATGTGTATGTCCCCCAATACACCATTGCACCCTTCCATCTCCTCCTCTTCTCCCTGATTTCATCTAGATTCACAGAGAAAAAGAGAGGCATGGCCCTTTTTTCCTCCAGGCATGAACATGCTTTTCTGATGCAATCCTATGCCCACTTATTCAGAAGCAGGCCCCAAGGAGTGGCCAGGGGCTTGCTCCTGTGTGAATGAGAGTGCAATCCTAACCTGGAGTTAGGCCAGCACAGTTAGGCCAGCAAAGTTTGGCCAGCACAAAGGACAACATAAACAGTGATGTCATTCAGGGGGAACGGACCAGAACGGGCGTTCCGGATCCTAACGGGCTCCGTGGCTGGTTCCGGGTTCCCGACAAATGCCAATCAAAAGGGAGTTCCTGTTCCTAAATCATTTGAATGACACCACGGAACGTAAAGTATGTTTGGACTATTCTCGAAGTCAGAGAGGCCAGCACCCTGACTCCAAGAGTGGTCCAAACGCGCTTTACGGTGTCCCTTGTGTCGGCCAAACATTGCTGGCCTAACTGTGAGGCCTAATGCCAGGTTAGGATTGTGCTCTGAGTCCGCGCTTGCTGGTCTCTGGCATAATAAACAAACCACCATGTGAATTCTGTTGACGCTTGCGGGAGCAGGAAGTTTATCACCTTCAGGGGGAAACACACACACACCCGGCTGGCAAGTGCTGTTGGGATACATGCAGGCACAGGAAATCTGCCAAAGGATGATGGGCTGTGGTGAGCAAAGTCCAGCCCAACGTTTTCCATAAAGACACTGCCAAATTGGAATGAACATGAGTTGCAATTCCATGTGGGTTGCAACTCATGGATGTACTCACAGATGTATTTCCCCACTAAAGAATTGCACATCTGGAGCAGGCTTCAGTCTGTGTCTTAGGCAATCACAGTGGCAAGATGTACCCTTCCTTGGGGCTGCCACTCCCAGAGAATGGCACTGAGCAAGTGATGGCCTCACTTGCCAAAATCAGCCTGCTTTATGCAGAGTGGGTAATGGTGGTTAGAACCATTATTTTTCTGCAAGGGTAGAAAAACTCTTAACATTGGTAGAGATATTCTCCTGTCTTGATTGAGTCGCAATTTGCCTCCTTAGTCATCTGGACATGGGGAGGCGAAGTCTGAAAACTGGATACAGGCCTCACTATTTTAATGGCTTCTCATGTGCCTCTGAAGAAGCGGTTGCATATGCAATGAGGGATCAGAGGACTTAATGCAAGTGCAACCTGCTTTTTCTTCTATGCTCTGAGGAAGGAGCAGTTCCTTGGTGATGTTTACTAGCTTTCATTATCTCAGCCCAAGGCTCTCTGGGGCACACTCCAGTCTCTCAATGTGTCCTCGTTTAACTGCGCTCCTTACCTTTCGCTGCCTGTGCTCAGCTAACCAAGTGATGGCGGAGATGCGTATAGCCAGCCTTAAATCATTCCGTTTCTCCCAAGTTCCATTGCAGTTTTTTGATGGAACATATGGCAATGTTATGTCTATTTGAAAAAGCCTTTGCATCATATGTTTATACAACTGCTCCGTATCCCCAGACAAAAATTCCTTTCTTGTTATTGCCCATTTGCTGACTAAAGGAATTATCCTCTTCATGTATTCTGGTACTTTACCTTCGTACCTTACATGCTTCATTATGTAGCCCTCAGTCTGTAACCCATGTGATTAATTTACTGCGTCGTGTGTTAACCTCCCTCTTTCTTTTAATGTATTTTCATGTTGATTAACATGCATGCATAAATCTACCAAGTCCAAAACACTGTATGTTGTCTGCTTGATCTAATTATGTATTTCTCCATTCTCTCACACCCTCAATGAGCCTTCTATAGCAGTGTAAGTCTGTGCATGAGTAGAGGAAGAGGTGCAGCAAAGTGATTGCCATGAGTAGAACCGTAACTAGGGCAGAGCCAGAGGAGCACCCGCTCCAGGCGCAAAGGCACTTTCCTCCGTCGTCTCCCTGGAGGAGGGGTGCTTGCAATCAGCAGTGCCACCTCCTTCAAGGAGCCATTACATGGAGGGGGGCACAAACACGCAGAGCGTGACGTCCCTGCCCCAGGTGCTGGGGTAGGATGTTACAGCTCCGGCCACGAGCGTGCTCTCCGAGGGGGGGATCTGTTGCAAAACTGGGAGTGGGTGGGTTTTTTGTTTTTGTTTCTAACAGCAGTTTGAAGCTGTTCTGGAGATCTGCAGAAGTTGTTGCAGAATCCCCCCCCCCCTGACAGCCATAGCAACCCCAGGTAAATTACAAAAACCCTTTTCTTCTCATCAGCATGATCATAGGGATCACATTGCTCTGATTTCATGGCCATTTCCCTTAAGAGGGATTGAACATTTTCCAGTCGCCCTGGTGGTTCATGACTCACCAGTTTGGGAACCACAGCTTTACAGCCTCTAAAACTGAAACTTCCAGTTTAGATTGTGGGAACCACTGGGTGCCTACAGAGGTATGCACCAACAGGAAGTGCTCTTTTGTTTTTTACTACAAGGTGAGCTCAGCTTCCTTGCTTTTGGCTGCTCAAACCATATGTGGCTCTGAAACGTCCTCTTCCTCTTCACTGAAGCAAAGGTAGACGGTACATCTTGCCGCTTGTGTCAGTGCCTCGCAAATTCATTCAATCAAATGTTCGTTTGGCACCATATTTTTTGCCCTTTTAAAAAATTGTGTCATGGAATGTGGGAGTTGGCATTGTGATGTCACAAGATCCAGCCAATCAATGCTTTATACAGCTGTTTTCAGCTGAGCCTGGAAACTAGTGGAACTGGTTTCTCCTGAGCACCATTCAAGGAATGTGCAATGAATATATTTTAATTCCTTTCTCCTTGTGTTTTGTCAATTAAACCCCCATTCATTTAATTATGCTTTCATTTGTACTTACATTTATGTAACTGCTCTTTCATGTGTCATGCACTTGTTCTGTTACTTCCCATTCATCTTCATCATGTTTTGAGGGTTTCATTTTTTTCTTTGAAGTTGCGCTTTCCCTTGCACTTGAACATTTTGGATACAGTGACTGTGTAGCTTTTTCTTTTTCCAAATTATGTTCTTTTCCTAAATTATTTCCTAAAGGATACGTTTGATTTATCCAAAGCCTATAGAGTTTGTTGGACAGACACGGGAGCTGAGCAGGAGGTTCAGCAGGCAAGAAGAAAAATCGGAGAGAAAATTTAATGCATAGACAATGTACAAGACCTTGAAAACCTCTTGGAGCAAGTTGCATTACATTAGCTAATGCACTGCAGAACTCTTATTGGAGCTAGGCAAAACATTTTACGAAAAGCAAAGATGGGTTCTTCTAACTTTGCAAAAAGAGCAAATAAAACCACATTCCTTATTCCTGTGTGAAACTACCTAAAGCCACAACTGGATGGCTTGGCATTTGGTGCCAAACTTCAGTTTGATTTTATCAGTAGGATTATAATTCCCAAAGTGGTGAGTTGCAACCCATCACCTGCTTCTGCCCCTTTAAGGCAGGAGACATCAGGAGCTAATTGTGGGGTGAAGGGACATTTGTCCCATTATCCCAGGGTAAGCCCCAGGCAGACACTGTCTGAGCGACCTGGAGCAGCTTGGATTGGGGTCGCATGGCCCGGGGATGGGGGTTAGGATCTGGCCTAACCAGAAGTGAGTTCTGATAGGGTTTTAAATGCATTCTGAGACTTGGAGAGCCCTGCAGGGGGATCTCCAGGGCTCCCCACACACCCCAGATGCCAGCACTGCAAGGCTAAGTCTGAAAAAAGTTGCTTTGCCCAGGGCAACAGCACGATCCTGGGGATTGTGTTGCTGCCTTCCCCCTATCCCAATCCAGGCTGCTCCAGGTCGCTCAGACTTGTGCCCTCTAATAGCAGGCACAGGTCCAAGCAGCCCCTTTGGGCTACCTGGGGCTTACACTGGGGTAATGGGACAAATGTCTCCTGCCCCATGATTAGCTCCAGCTGTCTCCTGCCTTAAAGGGGCAGAAGCAGGTGGTGGGTTGCAACGTACCACTTTGGGAACCACTGATCTAAATATTTACAAAAAGGCACATTTCCTGCTACTCCCTTACCAAAGGAATGCCAGAATGTGGTCTGATACGGGAAACTGATCTGCAACACTCTTTCACCACCATCATCCCAATGGGTATTTTCCTGGGAACATAAAAGGATACTTTCAATGTCTTGAAGTCATTGCTCAAAATTCAAATATCTGAATCAGATATTAAGTTTATCTGAGAAACAATTGGAGTATCCATTTCCTAAAAATTCACGTGTTCTTACTCCTACTTGTATTTCTAAAAAAAAAAAATATGTTCAAAAAATTTTAACGGTTCTTTGTTTTGGTTTTTAAGAAATTCAAAATTCACAAAACTGAAGTTCAGATTTCTACGTTGTTAATTTAAAAAAAAACATTTTCTACCAATGATGCGCTGGAGATTGCATTTCTACCAACGTTGTTCTAACGCATAATAGGTAGAAAATTGTTTAAGGATGGCACCCAGAATAAAGCTTCTGTGAATGGAAGGGCACACTGTCAATGAACGCTTCCACCAAGAATGGTATTTTACACAAGATGTTCCTTCTATTCTCAGAGACTGTCTCCATTCACAGATTGCCTGTCAATTAAAAGCAGTGGCATACCTAATGCCACTGTCCCCAGAGAAGACTGATCCCAATGCTCTGCCTTTGGTATACCATTGGTATACCTGGCCTCCGTCTTGAGATTCCCCCCCCCGGGGAGGCCAGGTCTATCTAGTATTCAAAAGAGCATGCACACATGCACCCACTTATAGCATGCACTCGGGACAGACAACCACCCAACCACCCATGGTACACTACTTATTAACAGAAATATTAGTCTGGAGCTGCCCAAAGTTTCTAGACTTTCTAAAAGATACAATTTCATGAGATTTCAGAAGCAGTTTAGATTAACAAAATACTTTTGCCTGCTTGAAAATGAAAATATGCATTATGGTTTTACACAGGAGGATTTCTTGAGTCTGAACCTTCACAGCCCTACTATGATTATGCTACATGATATTTCTTCCGAAAGTTTAGCATTATTTCCTCAAATGCTTGGGTGGTCTTCCGTTTTTAAAATTTGTAAGTGAAATGGAGATAGCTGTTTCTGCATACCTGTGGAACTCTTCAAGTATGCATATTAGATGGGAAGTTAAAAGAAAAAGAAATGTTTACTCCCTCTCCCTTTTCTGAATGGCACAATAAGGACCTGAGCTCAGTGATCCCCAGAACTTATGGAGCATTGGGAGGGGGAAGAACAATTGAAGGGGAATTGGCCTGTTTAAACCACTAACAAAATATCCTGGGGTGGAAATTAAAGTTCAGGGAAACTTTAAGTTTTAAAAAAAGTGTCCCTTTTCATGTGATAAACTTTCAGAGGAGGGAAAGGTTACAATTTCCCTTTCTTTCTATCCACACACAAATATACACCTAAACTAGTAATAAAATAGTGTACGTTTGGGGCTGTCAGCCCAAACCTGAGCCCTATATAGAAAAATATTGGAAGGTTTTAAGAGAATAGAACAGAAAAGGGGTGTCATTTTTTCTTTCCCCTTCTGGAGTCTCTTTACCTCAGAAATACTGAACAGCACTAGAAGGTTTCAGGCTGACTGGACTTGTTGACTGGAGGTTGAGAATACCTTGCAACATTTCATGTAGGTTCACAACTGAATATTACACATCCTCAACAGTAGGTTCCCCAGTTGTATATTACACATTCTTATTGAGCTCATTTGTTCTTTCAGGATCCTAACTAACTTTCCAGCACTGGGGTAAGGGCAATGCAGCTCTGAGGTAAGGGAACAAACATTCTCTTACCCTGACGAGGCCTCCGTGACTACTACTCCACTACAGGATGCAGCACATGCCCCATTGGCCAGCTATATCAATGCTGGAATTTTGATTAGGATTGCATCCTGAAAGGGGTTATGCCTGTCCACACCATGGCCCATTTCCTAGACTCAACCTGGATATGTGCCAGCTGGTTTCTTTATGGGTCAAGGAGAGGCATAATTTTTAGTTTACCCCTCATTTCTCCAGTAAGCCCAAATACTGTGTTTTGTGTATGCACCAGTTACTTCTTCTTGCCTCTATAGAAGTAGACGACAGTGTGTCAACATCTGTTTAGCAAACCACAGACACAATACATTTTAAAATTGGAGGTGACCAACTGTGGCATAGCAAGTGGTAGGGTGGACTGCCCTGGGTGCCAGGCAAGAAGGGAGTGTTACGTGAGGCCCAGCCAAGATGGCTGTGGTGGGACAGGCAGCAGCAGCACCAGTATAGCTGCAGGTATGCCACTGCCACTACCTCCTTGTGTTTCAGCAGCTTTCCAATCCTGCTGCTGCCCCATTTCCTTTGGAGGCTGTGTCTCCTCTTGTTTCAGCGGCTTTGTGATCTCACTGAGCCTCCAAAGGAAAAGGAATGGGGCGGCAGTGAGATCGCAAAGCGGCCGAAACAGGATGAGGCAGCAGCAGCAGCAGCAGCTTTGTGATCTTGCCGCCTCATGGTTCCTTCTCCCTTGAAGGCTCAGCCTTCAGATTGTAAAGCCCCCATCGGTATTGCGGCTGCACCGGCAGGGCAAGAAGGAAAGGTAGGATTGGGCTTTAGGTACAGTTACCAGACCAAAACTGGGACAGAGTGCCTATTCCTTTAACCATTGTATAGCAAAAGCCATTTTGGCCGCTGCAGCTCAACATGAAAGAGTTTCACAAGCTGTACCCAGGGCCAGCTCTAGCAGTGGTGGGGCCCAATGTGGGGCATTCCTGTGGGGCCCTGCACCCTCCCTGTGTTCCCCCACTCACCAAGAAGAGCGCGGTTGGTGCTGTGTGCAAACATGGCACCTGGAAATAGTTGGTGGTGACATGATGACATCACAGCCAACTGCTTGTAGATGGCCCATTTTGGGCTGTTCAGAGGCAGGGGCAGGTAGAAGGGCTTGCCCCACTGACTTACAGCCCATAGAGCTCCCAACTGCAGCAGTAGGTGATATGCTCACTTCTTTCATTTCTTCCAGAAGCAAATATGGAAAACTACAGGCCAAGCAAGTGCCTCAATAACAAAGTACACCCTTCCCAGTGAAAATACTGGAGTCGTGCACCAGTGGGCACTATCTGCAACACAAACTTTAAACTACCCATAATTTCAATGTAATGCTTTAGCCAGGAGCACATGAGGAATTGTAGTTCTGGGGAAGTGCTAATGTGATTTCGTGTACAGACTCCTTGCCCCTACCTAGAATTATGCTGAAGTCAGAAACAATATCAAAAGAAGATTCACAGCGAGTTCACTGCCCTGCACATTCACCCTCACCACTGAACTGTCAGATGAGCATAAGTCTGTTAGCCTCACCCCTCTCACACCTGCCTTGCTACTGATGTCACTTCCTTCTGCCCAGTTCTGCCTCCAGCATGGGAAAATTAAAGTACTGGTAGGGGTTTCTGCTAATTTTTCCCACCTGAAGGCAGAGAGGCAGTAGTGGACACAAAATGGAGAAGAAGCAATCCATCAGGTGGGTTGAAGACCAAGCAGATGATCCTTGATAGTTCATTGGCAAAGTTGAGTTCACAACTCCAGGAATGTGCTGTGATCCTTCTTTTTGTGTTAGTCCATCTTCAGTTGTGCAGTTTCCAGGGTTCTTTTCATGACAAACAGTTCTGAAAGTGGTTTAAAATTGAAGTTAGGAATATAGAGAGACGGTATTGAGGATGTAGTGTGGGTTGTGCTAGCAATTCCTGGACATATTCTGGGGGAAACAGCTGGTTTGTGATGCACCTTGCAATCGCAGAAAGTCCCTCTTCTGTCTCACAAAGCCCTGTGCCTGGTTTATCCAAACAAGTGGATAAATGCACATGCATAGTGCTTGCATATTGTCCCAGGCAGTGATGGGACAACCATTGCCCACATGGAACAATTCCAACAGAAACCTGCTTATGAGTTCCCTTACTCCCACTAGAGAAGATGCTCTGTGAAAACTATGGCCTTGCTATCACTGGGTATATAGCAAGGCCATTGTTTTCACATATTATTTAGTATTCATTTTGAGATTTTTCTAAAGAATGCCCATGATGAGGAGCCTCGGGGCTATTCAGTCTTGTTTGTTTATTATCCGTTATTATTAGGCACATTGTGTTTTGCTTTTCTATCTTCATTTACCTGCCCCTCATGCTAGTCTCATAAGTTTTATTAGTAGTTAGAAATACAAGGACAAGGGATATACTCAAAACATTTCCCTGGGTGTAAAGACTGCTTGCTTTTGTATGCATGCAAAGACCTGGTGATCATTGATGGCCCTAACATACTGCTATGGCACTTATAGGTGTTGTTAATGCTTCATTGATACCAAGACAGAAGACTGATTTGCAAAACGGATTGCTTAGGTGAACACTATCATGTTGTAAAGGGGAGTAACTTTCCTTCTCCATCTGACCAAGAAGAGAAGCACGATTAACTACGGAGTGCATTATTCTCTGGAGTCTCCAAATGCTAGCTATGCAGGTGGCCCTGGCTGGCATGATAAACCCCTCCTGTTCTCTCCTTGGCCCACTAGGTGTCACTGTTTTTCCACACCTGCATGTCCGTCACTTGCTCCCTCTGAAGAAACATCTCTGGGTGGGCTTTTCCTAGAGGGGCACATATTTGTTCACAACAACTATTGTTCACCAGAATGGCATTAATTTTCATTTAGACAAAGAGAACGAAGCGCCAAACATGTATCTTGGTCCCAAAGCAAAATCTGATTTTACTGAATAAGGAATATTTCAGTCAGTCGGCTTTGTGTTTTTGATCAGAGTGCTATTGTGTGGCATGCTACTGGCCGAAGCTTTGGACAGAGAGCTCAGGTGGAGAGAAATGGGCAACATAAGGGGAAGTAGATGCAGGTGAAATCCAGCTCTTATGTGTTCAGAGCTCTTCTGAACACTTACAGCAGCCTGACATTTACATGGATTAATTCTCATGACTCTCTCTGCCCCACCCGGTCTTAGAAGAAACTCTGGGAACTATAAGGTGACGTGGGAACAGAGACCGCTCCCACAAAATGTGTAGCACATTCACAAGATTATCATTATTAGGGTTCCTTGGAGGAATGGAAATGTTGATTTAAACTTGCAGCTGGCCTTGAACTTCGGTTCTTTCAGTCAGGCATTTGGCCTGTGCATTCCTACCCAGCTCTTATTAAAGAAGGAACTACACAGGGAAGAGCAGAACCAGCCAAGAAACCTTTTCAGAGCCAGGCCGGAACAGGTCAAGCACTACTCAGTGACCTGTATAAAGACTTCCAGGTTCAGACTTCCTTATTTGCCTGATCAGTTCGGGATTTAACTACTGCTTCTGATTCTGACCACCTCTGGATGGTCTTTTTTCTCATGCTTTGCTTCACCTTTTATCAGTTCTGTCCCCAATTTGACTGGAGTGGATCTGAAGGCAACGTTTGCCTGGCACAAGTGCCACTATAAAGTGGGTTTGTACCACTCTCAGAGTCAGGGGCCAGTACACAGACGTGCACAGAGTCAGACGTGTACTCTGACTCTGGGAGTGGTCCAAATGCACTTTACGGTAGCCCTGGTGCCTGCTAAACTTTGCTGAGCTAACTGTGCCGGCCTAACTCCAGGTTAGGATTGTGCTCCCAATTATGTTCAATGGCATTTACTCCAAGGAACATTTGCATAGGATAGCAGCCCAAATCTTATGAGGAAGAGATAGGGACCCTGATATACTTAGCCTGGAAAAGAGAACATGATAAGCAAGTTTCAGAAGGGTCGTGGCTCAGAAGATGAGGAGCCCATACTCTCTGTGGTTCCTGAGGCCAGGGCTAGAACCAATGGGTTGAAACTACAGACAAGTAGATAAGCAGCCCAGCAGCAGGGCACACCTTCCAGTGCTGCCTCCTTACCTAAACCAGGCGTTGCATAGAAAGACTTGTGACTATCTTTTGACATTTTGGCCTGACTCTCATCTGAATCGAGTCACGCATGTCATTAACTCTCACTCTGACTCGCTAATTTGGCCACTGACTCTCAATAAGTCAGCATTTCCAGCAACTCAAATCAGTGCGTGTGCAATTCATTAATTTGTTGCGCCTCTGCATCAGAAAGAACTCTTTCAGTGATTCGGGAGACACCACAAAGTCACCACAACCGATGGTCATTTGGTTCCTTCCAGCCAGAAGAACGGTGTGGGGAGTGGGGTAGGAGTTTTCATCGCAGTAGTCAGTTTCATATGGAGCTAAAGGTTCCCTGTAGCCTTGTGTATTCACTCGCTTGTGTAACAGCCACAGGTTTGGTGGAAAACAGATCTCACTGAATGAATGATGTGCTGTGGCTAGAACTATTTTTCTTCCCTATGTTCTTCTGAGTTCAGTTGTGATGTGAACGGTGGTGGGGGGGAGTTTTGTTGCAGCGGCCAGTTAGGAGTGAAACACAGTCAGCAGAGCATTGCTGGCCCGCCAGAAAATTAAAGTGAAATGTGAAATGACAACTCCAACTGCAACCCCCCAACACACACACACACACACACACACCCCTCCCATTTTAACTGGGACCCACCAGAAATGATGTCATGGCCAGAAGTGACATCATCAAGCAGGAAATGCAGTTATTGTGATGTAGTCAAACATTGCTGGAATGCGTACTGGCATTTTTGAACTTCAGTAATTGTACAACCAGGAGACACCCCTGACAGAAAGCAAGACTAAGACAAAATATTATGTAAAAACACTGAACGAAAACCAAATTATTTTTTAAAAATCTCACTTGAAAATTCAAACTGTTAACACTCACAAAAAGAATACAGCAAGAGTAAGGTCTGCAGCTTCCAAGATGGCTGCTCCCAGCTTTCCAGGACTCACCTGACATCAGTTTGAGACCCAACAAGTGCGTCCTGACACACAATTTGAGAAACACTGGACTAGATCAATAGCTGCCAAACCGCAGCCTGCAAGCCAGAATCAATGTGTATGAAAAGCCAGTGCAGCGTGTTCGGTTCTGTTCCATGCTGCAACCTCCTTACCTTCCTTATCACCTTTCTTATCACCCAGCCCCACCATGGGCTGGGCAGCTGCTTCAGGTGCAGCTGCTTTGTCCCAAATGCCAATTTCCTGGGGACTGTGGCTGCCCGATGTGGCCGCTGTGGTACGGAATGGAAAGTGCCGGGCCTGAACAGCTTTTTCTGCTCACAGCGGACCGTGGTTTGATGACCACTAAACTAAATGACTGCCAAAGGTCCCTTCTGATTTTTTCTGTGATGCTCCAAAACAACCCTAGTGCAGCAAAGCAGGGGCTATGGGCTTGGATGTGCATCAGATTGCACATGTCACCCTCACTAATCTGAACCAATCTGATTGCAAAGAGAGAAAAAGACCTTAGTAAATGTTTTTTTTTTAAAAAAAATGGCACAAAAACAGCAGCAGATTGGCAGATAATGAATGCAAAGAGGCCCAAAACGGGGTGGAAAAGTGGAAAGGTGGGGGGCAGTTTCAAGGTGCTCTCCTCATCCCTTGAAACATTTTTTCACCTCAAAAGTGTCCAACACCGAATATTTGTTTCTGTTCCAAAAACAGAACCTTAGAGAGTCATGAAATATCACCTGTTCTAATAAAGGTGCCCCATTTTCTCAGTTGGACACTTGTGCACTAAATAGGAAGTGTGGCAAAAACTGCATGACACATCATAAAAACAGAGCCATTCCCTCCTACAGTGTCAATGGGCAGCGATGGAAAGAAAGCCAATATATGATGAAATTGCGGACATGCGGCCTGCAGAGTTCTTGTGGGTGTTGAATCTGAGCAGTATAAAAATTAATGATGGTCTAAGGCCTCCTGGTTAGGCATGTAATTGGCCTCGGAAACAGAAGATGTATCCTTCCAAACTTCAAAAATAGTTAATTCCAAATTCAATTTTCTGCCATATCTGTCCCCATCGCATTCTCAGTGATAGTGGAAGTCTCCAAATCCCTTCTCTCTGTCCAACCTCACTCCTACCCCCTTACTTGGCTGATGGTTCCAGTGGCTGTGCTGGCAATGGGAGTTCTTTCCACCTGGGACCTTGCATACTGCTGCCCAGAAAACCAGGCAAAGGTACATCTGAGAAATATACTTTTCCCAAGTGCCATGTGGGGATGTCAGTGGCCATTGGGAAAATTACACTTCCCAGACCTACTTAAATCTGGCGAACTGAATAGCAATGCACAAACTCCAGAGAAGGGGAGTGAATCTCCATTGCTATAAGTGCCAGCAGCCAGGTAAACGGGTGGAAGGGAACTGGGAGGAGACCTGGAAAATAGTGCATGGGTAAGTGGGTTGGTAGAAGGTCCTTGAGAGTTGGGTGGATAGCAGGGGGAAGGAGCTAAGATCTTCTCTAAGAGTGCAATCCTAACCTGGAGTTAGACCAGCACAGTTAGGCCAGCAAAGTGAAGCTGGCACAAAAGCCACCGTAAAACATGTTTGGACCACTCTCTGAGTCAGGGGGGATGGCACCCATCTCTGTGCTGGTCTCTCTGGTTCCGAGAGTGGTCCTAACGTACTTTACTATGGCCCTTGTACTGACCAAACTTTGCTGGCCTTACTGTGCCAGCCTAACTCCAGGTTAGGATTGCGCCCTGAGTCAGATTAACATCTGAACTGGAAAAGTAGAGTTTGTACATTCATGCGGAGCCCATTACCCCACGGGGCTTCCCCCTCTCTAGCACAAATGCCTTCGTCGTCTGCCGCCTTGCTCCACCTGGCCACAGTCCGGGGACACGACAGGTGGGTCACTTAGTCTCCCTGATGTAGCATTTGAGGGTCTCTCTTGAGTGGTCGTCAGCCCCTTGGGTGCTGGAGGTCGGCTCCCCAGGTTGGCTCCCCAGGTGCTCCAATCTCCAGTGGCCAGTTGGCTGGCGTACCCTCGCCAGCAAGGGTAGCTCCTTGTTGGGGGGCCGGTCGTCAGTCTGAGGGGTGCCCTCCACGGAGGGTCACCCCACACCTCGCAGCCAGCTGGGGTCTCTTCCCCCCAGCAAGGAGCCTCCTGGCCTCCCTTATAGATCCAGGCAAAGGGAGGAGGGTGGCCAACCCCTGGATCACTCTCCTTGCTCCACCTCCGCAGGGTTGCAGAGAGCGACCTCTCTCCCTGCTGTCCAGGCTCCTTATGAACCTCTACCCAGCCTCCCTGGACTCCTCCCCTTCCTGTCTTGTGGGCTGGCCAAGCTCTCATGAGACCCCAACCTGGCCTTTGCAGTATCCTCTCCCTACCCCGAGAGTAGTCCCCAGCCAGCTGCAGGTTGCCCAAGCCTAGCCAGGGAGCCTTAAAGCCCCAGTCTCCTGCATAGTGGGCATCTCCTCTCTCCGGGGTCGTTGCTTGGCTGGGGCTGGGGTGACACCATCATATACCTTATATACATTATTTATTAGTTTAAGATATATGTGAGAGCTTTTGGGACAAAGTAAAATTCCATGTATGGTGAAATTCCATGTATGGCCAATAAAATTCTATTCTATTCTATTCTTCTACCTGATACAAGCCACTGAGGTTCATATTTACTAATGAAGAAAAACAAATGTTGGCAGTTACACTATCTGTCCCCCCTTCAAAACTACTTGCAGACACTCTGAGCTGTGAATGGCTCTGGAGGCGAGGGGTAGAGGCTGCGTTACACAAGATCAGGCTCCTACAAAACTTAGTGGTTTGCCCCCCATAGTAATGCCACTGTTGAGACACACCCTATTAAGTGACGGGCAGGGCAATCCCACTTACATTGGCCCAGCACTATCGCAAATGAGCCGTAAAGCACATTTGCCCCAGTGCAAGTGACACAGGCTGTGTCAATGCAGCAGGCAGCTGCATTGGCCTTGTTTCACCGAAGATGACTGCAGGTAAGTCACCCCTGCGCTGGCCGAGTTTGGCCAGCCCAGGGGCTTTTCTGGGTGGGAGGAAAGTAGTAGGGGCAGAACAGGGCACGAGGAGGGCAGAGAGAGGGTATTCCTATAGGCGGGGCAGAAGGGTGTGGACGTGGCCATTAGTCTGCATTCAAACCCTGTCCCCAGGCCATGTGGCTCCAATTCAGGCTGCTGCAGCCTGCTCAGACCTGCAGGTGCAAATTCAAGCAGCCCCTTAAGGGCTGTTGGTGCCTATCCCAGGGTAAGGGGACAAACATGCCCCATGGAGGCTCCAGAGGCCTCCCAACCTGTGCCAAATACTGCGCAGGCCAGCTGGCGTGCCTGTTCCAGCACAGGTTTGGATTGCGCCTTCATTCTGCCTATCCACAAACAGTGGAGCAGGTATCGGACATACATACTGTGTACAGTGTGAGAGTTTGACCAATATCTAAATTGACATGTGGGCCATCCATATGTTCAGGGATGGCCCAACCAGATCTGCTGCCCGATGTGCTGCCTCCCCCAGAAAAGCTCAGAAATGAGCAAACAGAAAACCCACAGCCACTTACCTCTCTCCTTCTTGAGTTATTCTTTTCTACCACACAGGAAGTGTGGCTCATCTGGAAATTCCCAGGGTGTCTTCACTTCGTTTTACTTAAAGGGACTGCAAGGAAGGAATCCATTTTCCTACCCTCTCACTTCATTCCTTCCTCACACAGTCCCTTTAAATTCAAACCTTTCATGCGCATGAAGTGGCTTTATGTGGCTCTGTCCCTAGCAGGCTGGAGGGAGGAAGCAGCAGACTTAGGGTGACTAAGTCATTGCGAGCTGCATTGTTTGCATCATGAATGGGCTGGCCCTACATACTTTTTGTAGGGTGCAGTCCTAACCAACTTTCCAGCACCGGGGCAAGGGCAATGCAGCTCCGAGGTAAGAGAACAAACATTCCCCTACCTTGAGGAGGCCTCCATGACTACTATCCACTACAGAATGCAGCACATGCCCCATTGGCACAGTGCTGGAAAACTGGTTAGGATTGTGCCCTTATATAGAACAAGCTATGCCTATTTAATTACCTTTATATAGATGACCTAATGTAGGTTTATTTATTTATATCAGTACTTATATACCACCTTTATCTATTTTTTAGACCCCATTCAAGATGGTTTACATGGGCAGACTGGTCTAAACCATTTAGAGAATCCTCAGTCCCAGATGTTGCCTTCATAGTGTGGTTCTCTCCTCTGACTGTATCCCATCGAGGTTCAGCAGGCAATAATAAATCAAGCCTTGACAGGTCCTCAAGGTTGTTCTCCATTCTTTGCCAGCTGGCCTTCTCTCACACACTGCCACACTTCTCTCACCACGTGAGAACCAGCTCATCAGCAGCTCCGTCCTGCCACAACGGGTACAGCAGCTTGTCACAGCCTAGCATCTGTCTCCCATCCAGAAACACGACCACAGATTCTCCTGGTTAATTCTTCAGGCAGTACCAGCAGCTCAACCATCAGTCCACACTTCCTGCCCTGATCAGGTTCAAAATAAATCTGAAATGAACAAAATATATTCTTCCTTAAACCGGACTGCATCCCTGGGGGGCTGGAACCTCTCTCAGTAGTTTCCCCCAAAAGTCTGGAATGGGTGGACCTCTTGAATCCTCTTTAGCACACATGCCTACAACTACAGCTCAATTAGCATCCATCACAGCACAGAAGAAAAAACACTTGGTGGGAAATGCAGATCACTCATATCAAAATTAATGAGATTTTCTGTCTCTTGCATGTAATGACTGAACTATGTGCTGACTATAGGGAGAAATATCTGTCTATGGATATCAAGCTTGCTTTTTTTCCCCCTTTCTCTCTTTCTTTCTAGAGTGCTTGTATTATTGATGATTCTTTCTGTTTGGATATGTTTTTGAGCACAAAATTCATTTTTATACTAAGCTCTGCTTATTAAATAATCTTGCATCCCTCCCCACCACTACATCTGATGGTAAAAATCACAGGATCACCAACGAAACAGAACTCATCTTACTGTTAACTTCCTCTTTGCCTTCCTTCCCATTTTTCAATGCAAATAAACGTGTTATTACAAGACTCTGCCTTTTTTCCACACAGAAGAGTAAGAGAGCTATTTTTGAAGCTCCTTCAATCAGAGGCCCTGGCTCTTTACAAAAGCCATCCCTACAGGATATCAGAACTGTGTTTGAAAACATATGTGATAGAGAACAAAAATCAAACCATAAAATGAACTGAGATCACCTTGTAATTGGGCAGAGAGGACTTCCTGCTGTGGTTGGTATTTTTTGTTAAATGCCAGCGCTTCTGCATGTCTCACCTTTTGCTGGAAGAGATAGTATACAAAGTCTTTTCGATAGCCAAGTAAATCACAGCCAAGAGGAAGGACCCCCTCCCTCCATCTGAAAGAGATACCACTTCCAGCGGATTCCCTTCCTGATGCTAGCTAGAGAGTAAACATTATCGTCATGCGGCATCAGTCCACAGCATTTATTCAACTCCAAAGACAACACAAGAGCAGAATTGTATAATGTTATTGTAGAACTAGGGCAGCAGTTCCCAAGCTTTTTGAACTGGGGGTTCCCTTGACCCATTGGGTCTGGCTGTAGATCCCCATTAGGATGAAATCCTAGACTTTTTATAGAATGATGGGGTTTTTGCAAGGATTCTGCAGCTCCCCAGGCTGGTTTCCACCACTCCCCAGGGAGCCACAGCTCATAGTTTGGAACCACCGAATTGAGTTTTCAATGGACTCTGTTCTTTCATAGCAGCTTTACTGTTATCACTGTTAGTTTCATTGGGACTTTGGGAACCATGCTGATTGGTCAATTTAGATTTGTACATTTGTTTTGCAAATTGTTAATTGTTGTCAGTGCCCCCCACACTAGCCAAGGAATATTCAAAAGCTTCTGCCCTTATGAAAGTCATTATCAAGAATTTCTGTGTGAGAACTAACTTCTGGATTGTGACTTATATATTTAGAATCACCGCCACTCTCATTAAAGCCAATGGCACTAAACTGATACAAATGCAAATATTACAATTTTTTTCTTTAGGTGCAAGTAGGTGAACAGCTGAATAATATTACTGCATCAATACGATTACTGGAACATGACTCCTATATATAAATTTTAAAGAGAGACACTGAACCAGACTAAAGGCTCTGTGTTGATATATCATCTTTCCATTTAAATAGCTTTGCTCATGATCTTTCTTTTTTAAAATCTCATTGACTGCACTTTCAATGAAGTGCTGGAAGAATCAATAGTTTGTTTTCTAAGAATCAGCAAGACAGAGATGGGAAACCAGAAGGAAGTATTATTTGGTTGATGAATGAATTTGAAATGTCAGCCATTCATTCTTCCGCCTTCTCAGACTTTCACAGTCACAATTTCTGCAGACTCACAGAGCAAAACCAGTACTTGTTTGTTGGTTGTTTAGAAATCACTCTGGTTTTAAAAGGCTGCCTTATTTGTGTTACCCATCACTGCTGCCAGACAGAGAGCACACCCATCCCCAAAATATGAGTAGCATCCTGAATTGGACATTGGAGCCAAATAAGTCGATTAAAAAGACTTCTGCCCATATCATAGCTTTGTCATTAGTGGTGATGTGCTGAAGCACTAAGCTCGAGTCACAAGTCAAGTCATCACTTGACCTAACTCATGACTTATAGTGCACGCCCATTATGACTCAATTTGCAGAAATTTTGAATCATTTTGACTTGAGCCACAAGTCATTTTGAGAATAGCCCTTGACCAAAAAAATCCCTTAAGCTTTTCTCCTCCCTTCAACCCCCAAGCCATGGCTGCTGGAACCAGCTACCCTTCTCCTACCATGTCAGACCACCATGTCGTTGGCCTGAAAGACAGCTTCTGGTTCACCCACAAGATGTTATGGGGCAACATGAAAGCAACAGGGAAAACATAAGCAAGCAAGCAAGCGCACCCCCCCCCCCGAGAGTCAGGACTTGAGTCAATTCATGACTCTTTTCCAAGTCATTGGCCATGACTTGGAGTTGGGTCCAAGTAGTGACATCCATGACTTAACACAAGTTGTGAAAAACCTGCAAGCAACCTCCTCGGTCCTCAGAATGCTTTTGATAGGCCAAAAATTGCCACTTTCTGGTTTTCTCAAAGACTCAGGGAAGTGATATTTTAGGCCCTCTGATGGCTTTGATGGCTTTCTATGGGTCAGAACTTGCTCTGAGTGTTTCCTTTCCTATAACCTGCTGGTTCTCAGATATTTACTCCAGCGTATTTAAGTAAACTGCTTGTGGAGTGGGGGGATGGTTGTCCAATAAAGTATGTGCTATATTTCTGTAGTGTTTATTGGTGCTTGGAGGAATCCTAGATCTTTCAGCCCATTCATTCATTCATCTGTCTCTAATGTATTTATTAATTTTTTATTGAAATGTATTCATTTTTCTGGACACCATGCCAGATATTGGATGCGGCCCTCCAGCTAAAAGGTTTGGAGACTCCTTATCTTGACCAAACCTAGCTTATACCTGGTCATTGGGCCAGTCACTCCCCTGACTTGGAAGTGGACTCAGATCTTTCCTGGGTCTCCATGAGCAGCTGTGCCTGCTTGGAAATGTCCAGGGGCCCCTCCACAGATTTCTGCTCAGCCTCAGTCTTCTCCATTTGGAGCCTCTCATGAAAGTCTACTCAGCAGTTTGGAATAGTTAACCTTAGTCAGCGGCATCATGCAGCCGGAACGCTGGGCGGGAGGAACGGGTGAGCAGCGGGGGCGGGGAAGATGGCAAAACGGAGTGGTACGCAACAGGTGGGCTGCCGCTCACCCGTTCCTCCCGGCTGCACGACGCCGCTGACCTTAGTGTCTGGGCCCTTTTCCAATCTTTCTTCCCACATGCAGGCAAATGTGCACTAAAACCTTTTAGCCTTTCTCTCCATCTTCTCCCTTCTTTTATTCTCTTCTTTTCCAACCACAGCCATGTCTCTGCATCTTGGCCAGCCCCATTTCATTTCTTTGCACCTGTGATGAATGGCAGTTTTTTACTCCAAGCCAGTCTGCAAATTTTCCTGGTTTGGCCGTCCCTTGGAGGTTTGTGTGTTTTGCAATCGAGTAGCATCTTGGCTCCTTCTGATGGGCACTACTAGTTATTGCACCCAATTTGGTCAAGCTATTTCTTTGTATTCCAGTGGAGTGGCTGAATATCCAGTGGAGTTCAGGCACTTTCCATCAGCCTACTTGTTGTCCTTTTCTGTACCCCTTTCCTTTTTTGTCTTCTTTTTATTTTAAATTGTTAACAAATTTATTTTATTTTGACTCCTTGCCTGCCTAGTCCATGTTCACAGGTAATTCAGTGGGTTGTTGTGTTGTCTTTTGGGCTCTACTGTGATTTGATTTTAAATAAGAGCCCCTGGGGTTCTCCTGGGAAGGGTAGTTTTTCTCAGGTGGATCCTTAATAGGGGGTGGTGGCCCAGTGTTCCCCCATTCTGCTGCTGACCAAGTAAAAAGGGAAAGCAGAGAGCAGAAATGGGTGCATGAATTCCAACCATTAGGCATCACTCCCCTCTGTGCAGCTGCTGGCTACCAGTCCCTGACAGCATCTGTGGGTGCTATATTCTCTCAATTTGCAGAGTGGTACCACTTGTTAGTTCAGGCATCAGTTACTGCATTGCTTTATGTGCTCTTCTCCTTTCCTGTTGTTTTAAGTAATCTCACAATGAACTGGCATTTGTTCATTTCATTTACTTGTCTCTCGTATAAATCTTCCAAGTTAATCCTCAGTAAGGGTACTCTACAAGCTAGCAGATCCTGTCACAGGAGGAAGGGGTGCACGTGTATCCCCATACATCTGTCTTTGGAGAACACTCCCAGTGACGGTACTTCTGTATATAGCATTAAGATAAAAACTCTGAACATCTCTGTCTGACTATGTCTGTCTGTCTTGGGGAGAAGACCCAGGCAGGACCAAACATGGAAGTGGTCCAGGACTGTACAAGTGAGATGTGCCTTTCAAATATATGAGAAGCCTTTTGTTTATTTTACCTATTTGTTTACAGGAATTCTAGATTGTATTTCAGCTACAGCTCCCAAAGCAATTTGATACATCTTCCAATCAGGTAGTAAAATTGACCCAAACACTTATCCAGCTAAAATGAACCTCAACTACAACAAAAGAACAGCAGAAAATCTCCTAGCGGGGCTAACATCAAAAGCAGACCGAAATCATATCACCTTTGCCTGTTTTTGGAATCCTGTGAAAGTGGAAACCAAATGAACAGCTGGTGGGAGAGCACCCCAAAGCTCCCTGGGGGGCCACCAGAAAAGTGTTCTGTTTCTTGTGGAGGCCACGTAAAATGGAACTTGAAGCATAGCTGGCAGGTCTTACTTTTAACTCCAGGGAGGTTCTTAGGCATTCCCTGAAATAGTCCAATCCCAGATCATTTAAGGCAGTGGTCGGGGAACTGGGGTAAATTACCCCAAATGGGGTAAAAATAAAATTCCTGTGGGTAATGGATGGTCCAGTTCCTAAAATGAGGGCTGGCTCCGCCCACTCATCGCTGGCTGGCTGGCTCCATTTTGTTTTGTTTTGTTTTGTTTTGCTCCACCCACTTTCGCCAGCTGGCAAAACGCACCCCAGACTGCTCTGCGCCTGCACTGCTTTTCACACCACGGCAGTTTAGAGCACATGGACGCAGCGAGGAGAGCGGCAGAACAGCATGTTGGACCTGAGCAGCAGCGGAGCAGAGCGGCAGTGAAGAGGCAAGCCAGGGACTGCCGGGCATTGGAGGTGAAGGAAGGCACGCGTCTTTCCCCCCCTCCACCTCCGTTGCCCTGCCAGGGGGAACCGCACACCCCTCGTTGTCCAGCGAGGGACGCGTGGTTCCTCCCGGCAGGACATCGGAGGCAAGGGAAGGCACGTGTCTCCCCCCCCCAGTGTTCTCTCAGTCAGCACATTTCATTTGCATCGCCTGGGCTTTGCATCGCCTGGGTTTCCTTGCAGCTTCAGAATCAAAGTGAGCTCCGGGCCCCCACTGCAGAGAAAGCTGCCTTCTTCCTTGATGCAGCTATTGCCTCATGTCAAAGCACCCAGCAAGGCTGCCATGAGGAAGATCACAAGAATTCCCACATGCTCTTCACGCTGCACATCTACCAGTACCAAATGGCTATACCACACACAGCTTGGCAGCCATTGATGATGATTATGATTACCATGTATGGCTGTGTGTGGTACAAATTTTGTACCACACACAGCCATTATGTGTGGTACAAAATTTGTACCACACATGGCCATACATGGTAATAATCATCCTCATCATCAGTTGTTGCCAGGCTGTGTACCATACTAGCAGGATATATCATTAATTTCTGGGGGTACAGTGTGTAATACAATTAATTTCAGGGGTTATGGCACTGCAGTCCTGAAGGGGCTAAGGAACCCCCTTTCTGTGCTCTCTGCACGTGTGCTGAAGGGTTACAACTTTTCCAATCACTGTCTTTTTTACCCTTCAGATGACATCAAATAGAAATAATGATATATGATTTCCTTCCTTTCAAATCAAGGGGGTAATATTGGTGTATCTAAATATATTTTGGGGTAAAAGGTAAAAAAGTTCCCTGACCCCTGATTTAAGGGTTATGTGTTGGATACAAAGAACCATGAGTGGAAGAGAAATAATCACCAGCACTGTTCTGCAAAGGCTGGCACAAGAGTCTGCACTGTGCAACAATAGGTAAGTTCACTTTTGGTTTCCATGATTCTGCTTGTGCAAGACGTTGCCGAAGCTTTTGCCACAAGCAGAAGAGTCACTTTGGATTTTGTTTTACTTTTCTCACCCAACATTTTGGTGGAGTTGTAAGCAGCCCTTGCAAGAATAGCAGATACATTCTATATTCAGAAGGCGCCTTTCTATATTCAGAAGGCGCCTTTGGATGCAACACAATCCTAACCTGGAGTTAGGTTGACATGGTTAGGCCAGCAAAGTTTGGACACCGTAAAGTATGTTTGGACCACTCTTGGAGAGGCCAGCACACAGACGTGCGCCATCCTCCCTGGCTCAGAGAATAGCCCAAACAAGCTTTATGGTGCCCCTTGTGCCTGCAAAACTTTGCTGGCCTAACTGTGCCGGCCTATCACAAGGTTAGAATTGCACCCTGACTTAAAACAAGTGTTCTAACTTGGCTTGGAAACACTCTGGTAGACAATGTCGTTGCTTCAATATAGGATAGCATGTATATGCTGGCGTGCATCTGGGCCCAGCTGGAAAGTGGAATTCTCCACAAAGTTTCCAACCCAATGAGCATTGCGCTCATCTTTGTTTTATCACATGTTTTATTATTTTATTCCTTTGCTGTCAAAACGAATTTACGAGGTTGGGTATTTATTTTGTCTGATGTAAGAATAGAATACAGCTTTAATGTGATCATCTGTATGAAACCCCTGCTAACTGGGCAAGAGGCACTTTTTCAAGTGGTGTCCTCTTATATTTAGCAGGGGGAGAGCAATTGTCCCTCTTCACCCCAGCACAGTGTCTTTCTCGTGGCTGTTGCTGGTGGTGTTCTCCATTCTTTTAGATTGTGAGCCCTTTTGGGACAGGGAGCCATTTAACTTTAACATTATTATTTGCCTGTAAACCGCTTTGCGAACTTTATGTTGAAAAGCGGTATATAAATACTAGTGATTGATTGATTGATTGATTGATTGATTGATTGATTGATTGATTGATTGATTGAAACAATTTACCATTCTGGTAAAGGGTTTCAGTACTGCCCATTGAAAGGTTATTTGGTATTAGTGGAGTCCCCTAACCTAGGACAGGATTTGATCCAGAGATTTGATCCAGAGAACAATTTGATCCAGAGATTACTGGGAAGGTTCGCTGGCTCTCCTTTGTTCAGACCTATTCTCTTATTTGTGCCTAAGCTCTCTGAACTTTGCATGTTGAAGCAGAAATTCTTCTCTGTGATTCGCAGCCATGGACGGGTTTTGGGAGGGGGAGCACGGAATAAAAAAGCCGCACTCTGATATGCTTCTATTACTGCAGTACAGTTCCTGGAAGGCTTGACTCAGATGCTAAATGCTGGATCCAAATCGGCAGCCAAGGATAGAAACAAAGCCATTCTGAAAAGGCCCACGTTGTTTACAATGACTCGAGGGCCGCATGTGGCCACCTACCTCAGTCACAGCGGTGTAGTGTGCAGACTGTTTTTCTATTGAGAGCTGATCGCTGCTCAAGGAAGGTGAGCAAGGACACCGAGGGGGAGCACAGATCTGTAGGTTGCATGTTGGTGAACTTAATGAATAGTTAGCAGGCAAGGACTTGAAGGCCAAAACCTGACAGGCTGTCAGGCGCTGATTGCCATTTCCATAAAGGGCGCTATGTAAGTGTGAGTGATTGAGAGATTGATTGATTTGTTTTGCTGAGTCTCCTTTGTGGCCTCCTGGGTAACTTTCTGGCCACACCTCTCTGCCTCAAAGCACTTGCTTTGCCTGCTGTTGCTTTTTCCTTTTTTATTTTTTTTTATTTGTGCGTAATGAAAATTTGTTATAAGCCTTCCCTTTCATCTGTACATGGCAGGCTGTCACGCAGAAACAAGCCATTCTGGAACCTTGCTTCCTTCCAAATTGCTAAATATTTTTCTTCAAATGGCTTCCCTAATGGGCTAGTATAATAAGAGTGGCATGCTCTCTGCCCACGCTGAAGATGCCAGAGCATTTGTCCAGTGCACATGTGTGCCGGGCGCAATAAACACATTGCCTGGACTGGCCGACACTGCAGCGTTGCTGCCCATCAAAACTGGATTGCACATTCTGCATGCACGACATGTACATGTTCCGCTCTCCCCCTGCCCCGTCCTGATGAAAATGTACCTCCAAGAGAAGAATGAGGCAATGCAATCTGCTCTCGGGGAGGCAGCGCACTGGTCTCCGTTCCATAAGGTGAGACCTGCTGGCAGTACCAGGGGGCTTGTGCTAAGCACAAAACAAGCCATGCGGAGAGTGGCAGAGCCGGACTCGCTAATGGCCTGGTCTGCCCAGGCCAGATTTTTATTGACTCCAGTTGCTGCTTTTCGGAGGGGCAGGCACCAGTGCTCCCCATGGCCAGCCGATCCATGTGCTATATGCTAAACTGTTGCTGACCCACTGCTTTATGAGCCTAAGTGGTTATGCAGGAACAGAAGTGAATAGGTTGTGTGTGATAAGAAAATAATTTGCCAAAAACTGCAACAATAAAGAGGGCCTGATGGGATCTCTTATGGCATGAATAGCCTGGAGCAGCTGCAGATTTCTCTCTGCTTTCACAATTATTTTCATTTTTATAACAGCTAAAAGCGAAATATTGTCCAGGAGCTTCCACAAATGCGGCCTTTCCATAGATTTTTGTGTGTGCTGAAAAAAAAAGAGAAAGAAAGAAGTGGAGCAAAAAAGAACTTTCTAGATAAAAAGTCCCTCAGCATATCAGCCAAGCCCAAGCATCTTTCACACTCTGTGCTGCATTTCCTCAGCATCAAGCCCACGCCTGAAAGCTCTCGTTTCCCAGACTGTCCAATACCAGACTGGCTAGACTATACTATTTGGTACAGTTGCCCCAAATAGGTGGCCCTATCGATCAGTGATTCTCAAACCTTTTAGACTGGGACCCACTTTTTAGAATAGCACTCATTTGGGACCCACTGGAAGTGATGTCATAGCCAGAAGTGACATCATCAAGCAGGAAGTGCTGTCAGTGTGGTGCAATTAAATGACACTCCTAGAATGCAAACTGGCATTCTTGGACTGAAGCAATTGTACAACCATGAAACATGTCTGACAGAAAGCAAGATTAGGACAAAATATGATGTAAAAGCACTCAACTAAAAACAAAGTTTTAAAAAACCTCACTTGAAAATTCAAACTGTAAAAACTCACAAAAAGAATATAGCAAGAGTAAGATCTGCAGTTTCCAAGATGGCTGTTCCCAGCTTTCCACAACCCACCTGATATCAGGTAGCGACCCACCAAGTGAGTCCGGACCTACAGTTTGAATAACATTGCTATAGATCATCATTAGTAGATCTACATTACAAACCATTCAATGGCATTCCTGGGGAAGTTTTGCAGGATGCTAAGTTTTGCAGGAGCCTGAGCTTCTGGGTAAAGTGCCCCCCTCACCTTCACAGCCATTTGCGGTTCAGAGAGCTTTGCTCTAAGAACGCCACTGAAACAATCCCTTCTAAAATAGGCTGTGGGAATTATGATTTTCATACCCTTAGTATTTCCCTCTCTCATCATGACATACTCATAGATGTTTGCTGCAATAGCCCTTAACAAAAGTAATCCATTAGGAACAGTAGAATTGATCGCACCATCCTAAAGTCAACTCTGAATAACAAAGTGCATCTTATCATTGTCGTTGTCCATCTCCTGCTGTGCAGTTTACATTTCAGAATCACGTAAGAAAGATGCAGTCTATTACTCTGAACATTTGTCTTGGTTCTGTTGCTCTGCCACAGGTTTCCTGTCTTTTTTTGTCCATGACCATTCCTTAGCAACTACAGTGTGTCACAGCACATGGCACATCAGAGTGCCACGAATAGCTCAAAGCAGTAGTGTCATGTAACTGGTACACTGGGCGGGAGGAACGGGTGAGCGGCAGCCCGCCCATTGCGTAACGCTCCATTTCGCCGTCTTCCCTGCCCCCGCGTTTCGCCTCCACGAAACGGAGCGTTACGCAATGGGCGGGCTGCTGCTCACCCGTTCCTCCCGCCCAGCGTACCGGTTACATGACACTACTGGCTCAAAGGTTAAGGTGTTAGTCTTTTATTAACAGGGCCATTAAGGGAGTTTGAGGGAGGGAAGAACCAATGTCATCCTTCAGTCAGCTGTCGTTTGGATCAAGTGTGTACACTTGTGCTGATGCATTTTGTTTATTTCTATGTCTTAATATGTGTTTCTTTAATGATAGAATTGGCCACCTCATGAGAAGAGAGGGCTCTTTAGAAAAGATCCTCATGCTGGGAAAGATTGAAGGCAAAAGGAGAAGGGGGCGGCAGAGGATGAGATGGTTAGATAGTGTCACTGAAGCGATGAACATGAAATTGGGCGAACTCCGGAAGCTAGTGGAAGACAGGGAGGCCTGGCGTGCTGTGGTCCATGGGGTCGCGAAGAGTCGGACATGACTTAGCGACTGAACAACAACGATAGAATACGTCCTTTAAAAAATGAAGGCGTATCATGACAATTTTAGCACCTTGTATGCTGTGAAATGAAAAGGATTGAAAATTGTTGCCTTAAAGGGTATGTCCAGATAGTGATTTTGCACAAGAGAAGCTTAGCTGCCTTATATGGGGTCAAACTATCAGCCCACCTAGCAGTTGATCTCCAGGGTTTCAGAGAGGGCACTTTTCTAGATGTTGATTCTGGGACTTTCACTCTGTGCTGTTCCACTGAGTTGCAGCTTATCTTAACCAAGGCCACTCAAGAACAGGAAGTGGGTACTACGGGGCTGTCCTTTTAAAATGTGATGGCCAGTCACCCCTATCTGCCTCTGGGGCTTCCCTGCCATTCTCCCACCTGCCTCCTGCCACTTGCCTGTACTGAGATGGCTGGCTACCATTGGGGGAAGGACAGAGGAAAATCCTCCATCCTGAGAGCTGGGATGGCATAGTGGTCTGGAAGATACAGGTTTAAATCCCTGCGCAGCCATGAAGCTTCCCAGGTGACCTTGGGCCAGTCACTCTCATTCTCTGGCATGGATTCATATATTGCTCTTGAAAATAGTCTCAGCCTTATTGTTCCACATCTGGGAAATGTAGTTTCTGGAATGCAGCACACTTAATTCCAACACAATTGACCTCTAGTCTGTGGCTTGTAGTCTGTAGTCAACATGCTTTGACCTGTAGTCTGTGGCTTGGTTCACTTTCTTGACTTATCTGCTCTACATACATTTTTATTCCTCTGTCAAATTGACCTGCAAACTAGTCTTAACCTCAGCATTCTCCGTCTTTAAATGTGACAATTTGTTGTCTGTTAATTGAGAACTAGTATGGTTTTAGGATTTGATGTTAGATTCCCTGATTGGTGGTATTCAGGCTTGTAAGGTTTTTTTGTATGTATCGGCCAGTAGTGTCAGCCTACCGGTACGCTGGGCGTGTCTTCTGGGAGAGTGGCAGCGCGATCGCTGCGTTCTGTTGTGTAATGGCGAAACGGTGTTGCCGTTACGCAACAGAACACAGCGATCGCACTGCTGCTCACCCGGAAGACACACCTAGCGTACCGGTAGGCTGACACTACTGGTATCGGCCATTCTAGTGTACAGGCTAATAGAGTGCAGCAGGTAATTGGGGCCATCTCCGCCCCTCAAACTACCATTTTGTGATTGGTTCCAGCCTTAAGCTATGCCTGCTAACTGGTTCCTGTCAGTGGTGTTCCCATGACACCACAGTGGGGGCAAAATGCTAAGTGTTGCAGGAGCCTGAGCTCCTGTGTAACGCGGCCCGCCCCCCAGAGCCATTTGCGGCTGCCCTCAGCTTTTCTATCCGAGCTGCAAATGGCTCTGGAGGCAAGGGGAGGGGCCACATCCTGCAACACTTAGCATTCCCCCTTACGCAGGAACGCCACTGGTTTCTGTGGGTGGCTCCTGGGGTTCTGTTTTGTTTCTAATAGAAATAACAAGCCTGAAGCATATTCACCCGTAGTCCAAAACATTTCAGTTCCAACGCCATTCAAAAAGGAAAAGCCTGATTGTGTAATGGCTGGATATCTTTATTTATACATTTCATAACAACGACAACCTTACACCTTTTCCTCACCAGTCTCAAGGCGGCTGGATGTCACCGCTGTCTCCCCTCAAAACTCATTACAAATAAGGTTTGGATGAAGACAAGGCAGAGAAACACAATGCCTTTAATTAGTAAGACAAATATAGACAGACGGAATGACCGACAGATCTGGTTGTGTATCTGCTTTTGGACTAGTTGCCTTCTCAGACAAAGGCTTTTCACATTACATTTTCAGACCCATGACCAGCTTGCAGGATTGCTCCCATGTTGTTAGACTGCAACATGATTGCATTGGATTGCAACCCTGCATAGCTCAGCAAGACTCATCGGATTGGATAGTTGGCAACCAAGCAAGACTTGCTTCTGGCACACTTTCTAAACCTAGGTAAGTGAATACGCATTTTAAACTTGAGCTTTTGAGCTGACCCATATTTCCTCAACAACCTTTGAATCTTTTCAATGACACAACTTAGCAAGGCAGATTTGAGCTTCATCTCTGCAGAACCCAAATCCACTTGTTTAAGTGGAATATTTTTCTGTTTATGCTGCAGGCTAAACAAGTAGGTTTACCAAGGGTCTCTTGTTAAAATGAGCCATCTGTGGCAGCTGTGGTAATTATACCAAGCCCACTGTACCTTTCAAGCTGAGCATTAAGTTTGTGTTGAAACTTTGCAAAACAAGGGAAGAACAACTGCTCCAGAGATGAGAAGGTAATATCAAGGTGCTACCTTTTTCTTTAATGTCCACCCTGTGCTCAGAACATCATGGAGGCATTTCAAAGTTAAGTTATGGTTATTGTGTGAACTAAGAAAGCAAACAACATGAACACATTAGGATGCATCTTTCCTACACAAATCCATGGGTTGGCGGTACATTAAATGCGTGCCAGTGGGCAATTTACCTGCGTACACAGCTGCCTGGGTAATTCAGGTGCAAAATACAAATAATTTCATTGAAGAACACTTTGCAAATCCATAATGTATTTCCCCAGTCCCTCCAGTCATGTCTTTACTAATGCTGTTCTCACTTGCATCAAGGTAATTTAGCTTGACTTTATTTGTTGTATTTGTAGAATTCGGTAACAGAATTAAAAGGCTCCAAAGTAATAGCAATAAGGCCATTTACAAAAAACCCAACAACAAATACCAGTTGTGACAACACTAGATTTGATTATTAAAACCTGCTAAATAGAAATTTGTCTGAATTCAGTACAACTGGAGATGGACAAACTATAATTTTCTATGCGGAAATTAAAATACAGTGGAACACCCGTATCTGTGGGGGGTTGGTTCCAGGACTCCATGTGAGTACAAAAATCTACAGATGCTTGTCCCACAGTTGAATCACAGGATCTGTCACACTAGAACTTTTTTCTGCCTTTATGCTTATCGTTGTAGCTTGCACCCGATGACATTGCAGGTAGGCAGCCTCAGCAGCCTCCAAGGCTTGAGAGCAAATGGGGAGTGTGGCTCAGCAACCCGGCTGAGAAAAGTGAAGCTAGTTTCTTTAAAAAGCCCCCTTGGCAGCCCAGCCCTCTCCTCTTTGGCTCTTAAGAGGCGTGGCTGCATTGCTTGGCTAAAAGAGAGCAGCTCCCGCCAGAAGGCAAGTTGTTACAGTTGTGGCTTTAAAAAAATATTTTTGATCTGCAGTTGGTTGAATATATGGATATAGGACCTGCGAATACAGTGGACTCACTATATACCTTCTTGAATGGGGGGGGGGTTCAATGAAATGCCTGGTTCTCCCATCGAGAATGCCAATCAAGAATGGGGGTGGGTGGAAATAGACTGCAGAAAGCCTATCTTAGGCTGGGGAGTGAAGGGACGGTGAAAGGTGTGACCTGAGGCTTCTACTAGTACCACTAAACCAGCAATTTTCAATCTTTTTCATCTCATGGCACACTGACAAGATGCTAAAATTGTCAAGGCACACCGTCAATGTTTTGACCATTGACAAGGCACACCTGACTGCTGGTGTGGGGCTCACATATCCCAGTGGCCCTACTAAGAAATGACCCTCACCCAAACTCCTGCGGCACATCTGTGGACCACTTGTGGCAGGCCAATGTGGTATGGCGCACTGGTTGAAAAAGGCTGCACTAAACCATGGTTTAATCCTGGTTATATGGTTGAATCAATCGGTTCAATATGGGTATATGTTGAACTTGGTCAGCGAGAATATCATCCTCTGGAACTCTGTCAGTGTTCTGCCAAATTCCCTGCTGGGCCTCCTCTCTTCCAGCAGCTTTGCTTGGGATCACCGGCTGACCAGCCTCCTCCAGACTGCCCTCATCACTGGCTTAGCTCCAAACTACCCTAAGTCTAGCACCAACAAACCCCACCACCAAACTATAGGCAGTCAGCTTGCCCAAGCCACAACTGCCTCCTCCACTTGGTGGCTCCAGGGGCGTGGCAGCCATACAACAGTTCCCGACAATGAGCTTACCTTAGCCAGTCTAGCAATCCATCCGCCCATCAGTCCTTCAGACAGTCAGTCCAGCCAGCAGTCCATCAGTCCAGCAATCCATCAGTCTAGCACCTACCTGGTGCCCTCCTCCAGCACCTTCCCAGGTGCCTTCCTCCAGCACCTATCCAGGTTCCCCTCCTACAGCTCCTGCCTCCAACTTTATACTGAGGCCAGCCAATCAGTGGGCATGCTTTACCATCAACCACACCCATCTGCACCTGTGCTGGCCTCCCTTATAGCCAGAGAGCTCATCAGCCTGCAGCTGTGTTCCTGCTGCAGGAGTTTTGGATTAACCTCATAATCCCTGGTTTACCTAGACAAGGGGTCGTTGCTGATACCATTCCCTCATTCCTCGGGGTGGTTCCTGCCTTTTCCAATACAGTCAGTTTCACATGTGACAAATCACCAGATTAGGAAGGGATATTTCCATTGTCCTTGAATTATGGGACACCGCACATGACTGCCATTTTGATAATAAGAATGAGATGTCTTTTTAAAATTGGCCCTCTCCCTTGTGGTTTAATGCTGCCTTGGGCATCTGTTTTGGCAGAGGAAAGGCAGAGTAAAAATCTTTTAATTAATAAATAAATAACTGGTTTTCTGGTGTTTTCTTATTTAAAAACTGATCCGGAGCAATTCAGAGAGGCTATTCATGGGGGGAATTACTCACTAATCCTACAGCGCAGTGGTTCTCAAACATTTTAGCCCCAGGACTCATTTTTTAGAATGACAATCTGATCGGGATCCACCACTAGTGATGTCATAGCCAGACATGCTGTCATTGTGGTGCCAGAGCCTGCTGCTTTCCTGAGAATGCAGCAATAAATTGGGTTATTTCTCAGCCATTTTTCAAAAGCAAAGTGAATCAGAAAGAGGGAAAAAAACCTATTTACAACCTTGACACAAGCAAAATATTCATACAGCCCTTTCCCTTTCCCGTATCCCGTCTTCCCGTATTCTCAATGATGGCTGCCCTAAGTGCCATGTGACCCACCTGAAATTGGCTTGCAACCCACAGTTTGAGAAACACTGCCATATTGGCAATCAACAGGAAGCAATAAAATGGGTTGAACCTGCAAGCAATAAACTTCAATTTGAAATTGTCTTTGCTGAATGAACTTACATGGGAGTACTGTAGACATTATAGAAGGATCTTTATTGTAGCAGGAATCATTGTTAGTTAAAATGGAGGTATATTGGGTGCCTTCGGGCAGAAAGGCGGGGTATAAATAAAATAAATAAATAAATATTAAATGATTTGCAGAACCTCTATTTTAATTCCTCTTTCAGCTGATTACAAAACAATGCCTCAGCAATGCTAAAGGACGCAAATGTAGAAGCAACCAAGCTGTGCAAGTCTTTAATAGAAGCTCAGACGCTGCTTGCAATACACTGGAAGATGCTTTCTTATCTGTGCCTCCTCCTTACCTGTCTATTTGTATTTATGTGGCATTCTTGGGAGTGACTTGCCACCCCGGTGGGGCAGAACTCAGGCTCTTCACAGTGCCTAAATAAATCCATGTATCTATCATTGCAAGACACCAAGTTATAGTTTCCTTTAGTGTGCAAACTGATATTTACACCTGATCCTATTTCTCATGAGCTCTCAGATTTTTATCAAGAAATTGCTGCCTATATCCTTCCACAGGAAGAATTTCCCACTTAACTGATCTTAGGTCTCTATTAGACCATAGGCTAATGGACGGCCATAATCTATTCTGGAGCTTTCTGCAATTCTCTGGAGAGCTGGACATGCAGGTTTAGTCTTCCCCCGGGCCAGAAAGTGACTGGAGATATCTTGAATTGTAATACTGAGGTAATAGCTCTTTTCAAATGTTTGGGTCTTTCCTCCAAAAGCAATTAAATCCTGAAGAGGGGATGTGATTAACTACTGACCTCAAGTTTCTGCTTTGACCTTGCCCTTCTTGACACTAGGCCAGTACTCTATCAATAGTTAATCTGCAGAAAAAGAAAGGTGCTAAAATGTAAGCTTGCCTCTGGAAGCCACACCTCCTTCAGACTTGAAAACCCTGCCTCCTGCGCCATTTTGTTTAGGGATGGCATGTGATTTAAAACAGCAAAGGACTTAGTGGGCTGACGTTAAATTGATTGATTAAAATCTTTATACATTGGCACAGGAGAAAAAATAGTTCCAAAGTGGGGGAAAAACACACACGTGTTTTTCATAATTTGTTTTAATATTTGTTTTTAAATAAGAGCATCAGAAGATGGCTGCTGGAACTATACCAGTGTTTCTTAACATTTATCCCCTGTTGAACTACTTTGCAGGGTCCACCTATTGGAAGTACCACTGGAAGTAACTGGGGATGGTGTCATCGCCAATTACAATGGAATTGCGAGACCAGGTGCAAAGCAACAAACACTGCTAAGAGGCGCAGGGTGGGTGGGAGGCTTTATCGAGTGTGTGAAAAGTACGCACTGGAGCTCTGCCCACTGACCCAGGGCTTTTTGTCACTGCTTGTCAGAGGCGTACCTAGAGGGGGATCACAGCACTATGTTTTGCAAGCAGCCACTTCCCCTTCTCTCCAGAGCCATTCCCAGCAGCTAGACCAAAATGGAGGCTATGTTGACTATGAATGGCTCTGAAGAGGAAGGGGAGCTGCTGCTTTGCAAAACCTCGTGCTGTGATCTCCCTTTAGGTATGCCACTGCAGCTTGTTGTGTTCCTTTCTGGTCTCGCTGCCAGGGTCCTATGTGTATCACTGGACACCATCTCAAGTATCACCATGGAATGAGTACCACTGGTTGAGCAACGCTGATCTAGACGAAAGGCCTGTCTAGTTCAGCATCCTCTTTCCCATAGTGGCCAACCAGATGCCTCTGTAGTGAGTGCAAATGCATTCTTTCATCACTGCAGCATTCACTCCACAAAAACATCATTTTAATTAAAAAAGAAAGAAATCCAAGAACAAGGTCATGAGGGAGATGAAACTTTGAAAATGTTGAGTTAATGTGTGCTTAGGTTCACATTTGCTGCTCTATTTCCATATTAGAATCATAACTATACATGCAACAGAACCATCTATTTTGCTGTGGCCCTTGGGTGTGTACTGAAGGAAGAGGAGGAGGAGGCTGTGGCAACTCCTACTATCCTTAGCAAGTGCAAGCCTGACAGACATTATATAGATGCCTAACCACAAAGAGCCGGCAAGGCACAGACAGAGAGACAGACCAAATTATTTCCTTTGCAGGGACTCAGTCTGCCGTGGTGCCTTCCTTATTCATAGGACTCTTTTTCCCCAGATGGTCACCCAGAACCACTCAATTACATTTATTATTCTGTCAAATACAATGTGCAATAAAGAGTCAGTCCCCAAATGATGGGTACCTGTGTTCAGAGCTCGATGGAAAAACCCATAAATCACACACGGAGGGCAATGCATATGTGCGTTCAGTTTCTTGCTTCACCTTTTATTATCTTAGGACTGAAAAGTTAATAACCCAGTGGGTAATCATGCCATTATCAGTTTACATTGTAGTAAAGCCCATTCAAATGATGATTACATATGTTAATGAGCATCGTTATAATACACTACACAGTACATTACCTTCAGTAAATATAATTGTTTATGCACTTTAATGAGGGATATAATGCCCCAAAACTAATGGCATTGACTGAATTGTGATTTATTGCTGAAAAACTTTGCCATTAGGAAAGGAAGTCTGACAACCCCTTCTTATGTTTACCTAACTTCCCCCCCTTCTTTAAAAGCTGCCACTCATCTCTCCCTCCCTCTGCTCGCAAGGAGAAAACAGCACCAAGCAGCATTAAGAGTGTTCCTTGTCAATGCCTTTCTCCACCTGAAGAAGCAGGAGGTGCCTTCATTGAGAGGGTCTAATGAAGATCATTATGCTTACCCCTTAGTAAGGCTTAATGCATTATCTGGCAACCAAACTGATGCCACGTCAGAATGTTGGCTGCAAATCAAGCAACAGGAAACCAAAATGTTTAACGGTGGGACTTGGAAAAAGAAAATAACAGGAAAAGACAACATTTTGGCCAAGGGTCCTCCTTCAAGCAATTGAATGGTCAGTGAATGGTTTAGCTTGCTGGGTATTCATAAATGCTCAGCTGTGGACAGATGAAATGGTAACAGAACTCTGCATGATAAGTTCAATGTCTAAGTGTTTTTGTTCTGAGTAGGTTGGGACACGGTTATTGTTTCCGAATTACTCTGTGAACAAAAAGGCAGGAGGAAAATATTTAGGTAGACACCACCAGCATAACTGGTTTTGGATACAAGATGCTGAGTTATATGGAATCTATGGACTTGAGTGCTATTGTGATGTTTCTTTGGTATATTGTGAGCAGTGGTGTCATCCTCAAACAACGTTCTGGAATGCTAGGCGGGACTTACCGCCTGATTGGCTGCCCGTCCGTGACGTGTCGCTGCCTGCCCGCCCACCGTGCGGGCACCCCTGGCTTCGGAGGGGGTGCCCACTTGCCTGGGGGGTGCGCCAGGTGCCTGGGCAATCAGCGGAGGGGCGCACCAACAGGAGGGAGCCCGCGCAGCGGGCGGGCAGGCAGCGACACGTCACGGACAGCCTGTCAATCAAGCAGTAAGTCCCGCCTAGCATTCCGGAACTTCATTTGAGGATGACACCGCTGATTGTGAGTCTTATTGGGTGTTGTGGTGGTGGTGTCTGCTCACTGTATTTGTGCCTTGCCCCTGCTGTGAGTTTTTCAATGGAAAAACAAAATAGGTCTGTTGTACATTTAGCAACTGGTTCTCCAGGGCCAGCCCTCAGATGAGGCCTTCATGAAGACTGCCAGTAGGCCACATCCAAGGCTCCGTCCCCAGGCCATGAGGCCCCGATTCGGGCCATGCGGCTTCCTCGGATCTTCCTTGGACCAATTCTATAGGAGTAGCTTATCTGCGTAGCTTATGAAAGCCAGTTTGAGTAAGTGTGCTTTACATTTTTTTTCCAGAAGGTAATTAACATTAGCTTCTTGAAGGCATTTGCTCTACCGTGCATCAGTGAGCTGCTTTTAGCTCTGTGCAGTTGGGCTGCATAGGTTGATCTGGGGGAGATTTGGCAATTGACAAATTGGTACTTGTACAGGAGCTTCTGCTAGATACTGTTTGTTTGGTTGATTCTAACTGCAGTTCTAGGAATTGGGATGCAAAATGGTAATCCTAAACACATGTCCTTGGAAAGTCAATTCCACTGGAATCAATGAGGTTCTAATCAGATGTAATTTCTGAGGAAATGAGTCTAGGATTGGGCTGCAAGGCTAATTCCTTCAAGTACATGCCCAAGGATGTGTGATGACGAGGAGGGTAATCATCACTATTTAAGAAACTTTTCACAGATTGCACTTGTATTTCAACTAGTTTGAAAGTCAGTAGTCTTTAAAAGGAAAAAAAAATAACACCTCCCAACCCACTGACATTGAGATGCAATTTGTGGTAAGATCTAATTAATTTTTTTGCTCCTAAGAATAATTTATTATTTACACTTCTTATTATATATGTATTTTAGCTTCATTAGTCTGCAATGCTGGAAAAAATTATACCTTCAAGTCCTATTTATCAAATTAATGGTGCAATTTCATAGTGACACATTCCACATTCATTAAACCAAGTACAGTAAAAATGCATTTAAATTAGATTAGTGTGATGTAATAAAGATCCCAGTGTATGGGGTGATATTCGAGCTATCAAGGCACGCCCAGACTGAGTTGAAAGCAACTTTGAGATAATTTTTTAAAATTGATTTTGGCAGGAGTGTAAGAGCAAGAATGAGGAATAATGGCTGGGTCCTGAAGCTCTATCTGCCAAACCAATGTAATGCTTTAATGTAATAGTAGATGAGAAAATTGAATGCTTTTCTGTCGTTATGGCAGAAGCTGGCCCAACAGAAGTCAACATCATCAATAAAAATACGAGAACGGCTGAACTAATACATTGTAAAGTAGAACAGACCACAGTTATTTTTCTTTTGAACAGGACTTGTAATCACACTGAAGACTAGAAACTTGTTATTTAAATGAATGACTCAGGATGCTAAATGCTAGAAGTATTACCTGTTAACCAGTAGCATCCCTATAAGGGGGGATGGACCGCTATGTTTTGCAAAGAGCCTTATTGCCATGTAAATCGGTCCTCTCTCTTGCCGTGTAGCCAACCCTCACTGGGAAAGCAACACTTTGGCATTGCTTACTGACTGCGGCAGCAAGGGAGAGGAGTGATTCACACAGCAAGGTAAGGCTCCTTGCGAAACTTAACACTCTGCCCCCCCTCCGTAGGGATGCTACTGCTGTTAAGAATGGGTTATCTGTAGATTTCCCTAGTGGTGCTTTTTGATTTCATAGAACCTAAAACAGAGCTTGATGAGGCTATTTTCAGATCAGATTCATTAGCATCTACTCAAAATGTCTCAGAAAGGTTTCTTCAAAACACTGAAAATTTTTAGCAGTCCTTGAGAAAAGTAGAGGTATAGTGTTAATCACACAAGCCGTGAAGATGATTCAGAATTAGGGCGCAATCCTAACCTGGAGTTAGGCCGGCACAGTTAGGCCAGCAAAGTTTGGCTGGCACAAGGGCCACCATAAAGCGTGTTTGGACCACTCTCGGAGTCAGGGAGGATGGTGCACGTCTGTGTGCTGGCCTTTCTGACTCTGAGAGTGGTCCAAACATACTTTACAGTGGCCCTTGTGCTGGCCAAACTTTGCTGGCTTAGCTTATGCTGGCCTAACTAAGTTTAGGATTGTGCCCTCAGAGTCAGAGAGATGAGCACACAGACGTGCACCATCCTCCCTGACTCCGAGAGTGGTCCAAACATGCTTTACGGGCAGTGGTGTCTTTCAAATGATTTAGGAACAGGAACTCACTTTTGAGTTCAAATTCAAATGTTGAAAAAAAAAACAAAAACCGGAAGCAGCCACGGAGCCCATTAGGATCCGGAACGCCCGTTCTGGTCCGTTCCCCCTGAATGACATCACTGTTTACGGGGCCTTTTTGCCACCCAAACTTTGCTGGCCTAACTGTGCCAGCATAACTCCGGGTTAGGACTTATATTTAAAAAGAAATTGGCAACCCAGCCCTGAAAACTCAAGCCCATATAGGCTTGAAAGCATATTACGCTTGTGACATTTCAGAAGCCGGAATTTGGACTTGAGAACCGACAGGACTTTTCACAGTGATGGAGGGACTTTGATGGACTGAAGAACTTTGGACCACCCACTTTCCCCAGTTAATAAGCATAAAATGGAACTCCGTTGTGTTACTAATTTTAGAAAGCTTTTCATGGGGGGAAATCTGTATTTGCTTATATTTGTATTTGTATTTGTATATAGCACTACCAAGATGCTACCAAGAGGCCTCATGAGGGCTAACCGAAAGGAAAGAACAGTAAACTGGGGAAGATTAGGTGACCGTTTTCCTTACCCATACTGAAGCTTAGCTGTAGCATGGAAATAAGTCTAATTAATCAGCAGAATCAGTTATGCAAAAAAAAATCCATATCCACAAGGGATATCCACTAGGGATACATTCCCACCACTACCATGAATACCCAAACTACAGATCATAGCAAACGTTATACTTGTTGTGAAGGACACAGACAGCAAGACCTTATGTTGTTCCCCCAACTTTTAGTTAGTAACTCCTAACTCCCTTATATTAAGAGTTTGTGAGAATTTAGCAGTAAATGGTTTTATGGCTGTGCTCCTCAAAGTATTCTGGGCTGCTAACTCAGCTGCTGCAAGGCTTTCTGAGGGCTGCCAGTTTTAAATATTGAAAACTGAGGTTCATTCTGAATCTGAATCACTTTCTGTGGAACAGCTTCAAAATGGCTATGGATCACTTCAGAATGGCTGTGGATAGCTTCAGGATGACTTCAAAATGGCCACTGCTAATGCAGGGAATAGGTTGCCACACGAAATATTTTCCAGTTGAATATACAGCCTAGCGACAGGAGGGCAAACAAAACAAAAGCATAGTTATGAGTGCAAAGAGGGGAAATTTGTGAACTGTGGATAACTGAAACAGTGAAAACTGAATCCGCAGATATGGGATTGATATTCTCATCATTTCAATGGCATAGTTTTGTTCCATTTTGATCTCGCATAATTTTCTTGGGTTAAAATATTTCTTATTCTATCTTGTTAGCACAGATTGTATACACAGTCCTGACAATGACACTAGGCAAAACATTGCTCTGCATGAGACACAATTAACACTTTGCTTCATAATTTAAACTATCTGGCAGGTGCACACCCTTTGGACTCCATCACAATGGCTCCATCCAGTCCAACGATCAATATATTATTTATAGCACCTCCCATTGTATTATGTCATATCAATACTACCACCAAGAGTAACAACCTTCAGTAAATCCTATTATTTCCACAACTATACTAATAACATGAGGAAGTACAGATAAAATAAAAGTTTATGCCCATAGCTGCTCTGCAGACACCTCCTCTGGTATGAAATAAATATAATATATGAGACTTGGCGGTGTAATACAGTTTTTATTTCAGTTTTTTAGGGACGGCCATGCACATCCATAACTCACAAAAATAAAAAGTGTATTACACTGCCAACTGTTACATATTCCCTAGTAAAGCAAAAACAGCAAGATAAATTTATTTTAGGTGGTTCTTCCCCCCACCCCACCCACCCACCCACAGAGCGCTTGGCTGATATGGTAATGATGATGGGCTGGAATGAATGTTATGTACCGACTCCCTTTCCTATGGCATAGCCAGAGCCACCACTGTCTAGTTGTCAGTCACGTCTGTCTGCCAGACCCGACATATGTTTCCTCTGTGTGTTCTCTTTGGTTCTAATGTGAACTGCTCTCTTGTCTGCTGTTCCCAGGGAGTGAGTGAAAAGAAGAAAGATGGCTTCCCTCATTCTCTGTCTTCTCCTCTTCGCTGCTGAGGTCCGTGCCCTCTTGTGTCAAGAGCCCAAACATCTGTGCAACACATGTGCCATAGGCAGCACTTCTTCAATGCGTGCATAATGGAGCAAGCCAAGACACCTCCCAGCTGTACAGTGTTCATAAAGGGAGCAGGAGGAGACAAATCGTATAATTCATAGAGAAGAAGGGTAAACATGGTAGAATATTCAGTGAGAACTGGCGGAAGTTGTTCTTTCTCAAGAAAAGGGGCAGGAGGGAGGGAGGAGATGCATCAGGTATGAGAAACATGCATGGAAAAATCTTCTTCTTTCTTCATAGGGAAAATCTTTTTATATTAAAGTTATTCTCGCTCCATGGCAGGAAGCAGGCCATGTCCATGCCAAGTATGAGGCTAAGTCCATTGTGATTCTATCAGATCTCTTGCAAGCAGTGGCTCTCAAACGCTTCCGGGGGAAGGCAGCAATGCATCAAGTGCTACTGGGGATAATGGGTCTTTTTTACTGCTTATCCCACACAGTGCCAGCCTCCTGGGGTGTGGGGGGGGGGAAGCCTGCAGACCGCTCTGCAGGACTCTCCATGCCTCCTAACTGCTTAAAAAAGGTACAACAGGCTATTAACCCTAACAGCTTAACAAAAAGTTTTTGTTGCAAAACTGGAAGTGGCCATTTTTAAAACTATTTTTAGCTGTTAGGAGGTGTGGGGAGCCCTGCAGAGGGGTCTGCAGGCTCTCTGAACCCCCCCAGGAGGCAGTGTGATCTTTTCAATTGGGGTGCACCCTTCCCCCCTCTTCCACCCCTTAAAGGACCAGAGAGGGCTTTTCAGGCTGGGGCATGCAACGCCCCAGTTTGAAAACCTTTGCCTTGCAAGGGATGCATTGCTCTGTTTTTCCCAGTTCCTAGAAATTTACTGTACAACATGTTCTTCCTGTTCTTAGATCACAGTGTAGAATCGACCCTGGAAGACACGTGGCTCTGGAAGTTATATCCCGTTTGTTTCTGCTAGTCAGCAGCTTGCCCTTTGCTTATTTACTTGGGCCCAATCTCATACTTACTATGTGGTGTGCAATCCTAACCTGGAGTTAGGCTGGCACAATTAGGCCAGAAAAGTTTGGCCGGCACCAGGGACACGGTAAAATATGTTTGGACCAATCTTGGAGTCAGAGAGGCTAGCACACAGACGTGCGCCATCCTTCCTGACTCCGAGAGTGGTCCAAGTGTGCTTTACAGTGGCCCTTGTGCCAGCCAAACTTTGCTGGCCTAACTGTGCCGGCCTAACTCCAGGTGAGGATTGCACTCTTGAGAATCCTCCTATGGTGTGATCCACCATAAAGCAGTCAGTGACAGTTGCAAAAGGTACTCTGTCAGTGTGCCACACAGTGTGCCAACTAGAGCACCAGCTGGACAGCTTGTGCCTTCTTGCCCACATTGAAAGTTCTCCTGCCAATGGCCAGGGCAGGAAAGTGAGTAGGAGAGGTGGGAGAGGTGGTGGGAAGGTGGAATAGGGGAAGGTAGGATGAAATGGAGTAGGAGAGGGCAGGGAGGGTGCAGGGAGTGGGTGGATCGGTGCTGCCGGTATCCTAACCCCCTTCCCAGACCCGATCCAGTGGTGTGGTTGCACGTAAACCTGTCACAGTTATTTATATGCCTCAGGTTTGAGTGGGCCCACTCTCACCACAAAGGCTTACCCTGGGTAGAGGAATGATTATTCCCTTACCCAGCCTTTCCGAACTGCCCCTTCCAGCACCATTAGGATGCAGCAGTCCCCATTTTGGCACCGCTGTATCAACAGGAGCGGTGGTGGATCAGATTGGGCTGCAAGTTTGCCCAAAGTGATCCCATTTCCCCACTTTTTCTTGGACCACAAAGATTTTCCACCTGCCGTTCGGGGGCTGCTAGTGGGCTTCTCTTCTTTACCACCTTTTCATCATGGTGGTCCACCCCAGTGGCAGTTTTGTCCCAGTTTCGACAGCCTTATGACATCTGCTGCCGTCAATGGTTTTTGAATGCATCCTACTCAACAATCCATTTTCTGCCTCCACCTTTTGTATGAAGACTTGGCACGTGCAAACCTGCTGTACCCATCACAGTGGTGGAATGCCTCCCAAAGGGCCTGTCAGCCACTTCCAGGATTCAGTGCACCCAGCTTCGGGCTGCCCCCTAAGTCTGCATTCCAGCACCCAGTTCCACATACATACATCACATTTAAAACACTGGGATATATGCATGGGCAACAGCACAGGATTCCATATTTGCAGTACAAATGATAAATAATCATCAGCGGTGTTGGTTCATCATTATCTTCTAGCATCAAACACTTTCAAGCTCGCTTTTTGAGGAGTCTCCCACACTGCAGCTAATAGCATTATTTTAATATTAATGATTATTAATTGTTGTCACTTTGTATTACTAACACAGGGGCAGCTGGCACACATGGTGCTTTGCCAAGAAGTATCCCTCACTTTAACACTCATTATTTGCTACAGGAGCTCTGTGTAATTAAGTTTGAAAAGGAACCTGAACCTTGCTGACAAATACGGGGCATGCAATAAATAATGAGATGGAGAACAGAGCGGCACAGGTAAAGGGCCGCTGTGCTTGTGGCTGGAACTGTTTTGATCAGAGCTATGCTCAAGGACCCTGTGGCTCTCGTATGGCAGCCTAGATTTCGCTGATTAACATCCACCAGATTCTGTTCTTTCTGTTCTTAGATTATAGTCTGGAATGGACCCTGGAAGACATAAGGCTCTGGAATTTATCAATCAATCACTAGTATTTATATTTAATCAATTTAGTATTTAATTTATGCCCATTTTGCTTCTGCTAGTCAACAGCCTCGTTCTGCTTAGGTCTGGTTTACATGTGAATGAGTAGGTAGAACCATGATAGAGTCAGTTTGGACAGCTGGGCCAATTTGGACTGTGGGATGTGTGTGTCATGTTTCTGAATACTCTCCCCCGTTATAAACAAAAACTCTACAAGTAAAATCCAGTAATATTCCAAGAAAGCTTGTGGTCTAGCTCATTCACACCTGTTCTTTTTTTCTACTTGCAGTGATTTCTCTCTCTCTCTCTCTCTCTCTCTCTCTCTCTCTCTCTCTCTCTCT
>JAJKFI010000031.1:7478720-7494455 GCA_029204185.1 Lerista edwardsae
TCTCTCTCTCTCTCTCTCTCTCTCTCTCTCTCTCTCTCTCTCTCTCTGTGTGTGTGTGTGTGTGTGTGTGTGTGTGTGTGTGTGCGTGAACATTTTAAAAAAAGCAGTGCAGCACAATCCATTCAGCACAATTCATTCAGGGCTGACTTTAGGGTAATTCAGCTGATTGAACCAAAGGCGCAATCCTAAACTGAGTTAGGTCGGCATAAACTAAGCCAGCAAAGTTTGACCAGCACAAGGGACACCGTAAAGTATGTTTGGACCACTCTCGGAGTCAGAGATACCAGCACACAGACGTGAACCATCCTCCTTGACTCCAAATGCACTTTATGGTGGCCCTTATGCTGGCCAAACTTTGCTGTTTTAGCTTATGCCAGCCTAACTCAGTTTAGCTTCTTTTAGAGAAGAAATTACTGGAGCAGCCGTCTCTTCCAAGGTCCTTCAGGTCCTTCCTCTCTGTCTCTGTCTCTGTCTCCGTTCAGTGTCTCCATCAGTCTTACAATTTCCAGAAACGGCCACTTGTTTTATTTTTACACAGATACATCAACTGCTCCTGTCAGGCAGGTATGTGCCATCTTACAGACTCTGAAGGTTCACCCCACCTTCTAGGGACATCTCCCTTTAAGGAAGCACCCTTGGAGGATCTTTTGTCAATCCCAGATTCTGATCAGGCACCTTAAAGCAACACTAGGAGGAGGCTACTCACTGCATCAGGCCTAACCCTTGTGACTGTATATATTGTCTGTTGGAGGTGCAACAAAACTGCACATGCATCCTGCACCTGAAGGGGGAAATATAGCTAGTGAGCTCACCAGATAGGATATGATTTTCCCTCCTACTTTGCTAATACAGCTCTCTTTGGGATGCAAATTGCTAATTTCAAGATATCTTCCCTTCCTCCTTCTTTCCAAAACCCTTTTCCAGTTAGATGGCAAACATGTAGGACCCTCCCTCCCTCCCTCCCTCCCTCCCTGTCTAAGTATGAGTATCTAGTAAATAAAGTATTTCTTTTCTTTGATACCACATGCCTTCTTAACTGATCTTCTTAACACAAGCCTCCTAAAACCCTGCTTGGGAGATCAGCTGTGCTAACACTGTCGACCCTGCTAGGCTGCAATCCTAAACTGGAATTAGGCCGGCACAGTTAGGCCAGCACAAGGGACACCGCAAAGTATGTTTGGACCACTCTTGGAGTCAGAGAGGCCAGCACACAGATGTGCGCCATCCTCCCTGACTCCAAAAGTGGTCCAAACATGTTTACAGTGTCCCTTGTGCCAGCCAAACTATGCCGGCCTAACTCCAGGTTAGGATTGTGCAGTAAGCAGAGGCGGATCTACAGGGAGGGCAAAGCTCTGTTGCAAGAAGCCTTACCCTGTCGTGTAAATCCCTCCTCTCCCTTGCTGCTGTAGCCAGTAAGCAATGCCAAGATGTTGCTTTTCCCTGTGAGAATTGGCTAAAACGGTGCAGGAGAGGAGTGATTTCCACTGCAAGGTAAGGCTTCTTGCAACACTTAGAGCTTTGCCCTCTCTTAGTTCTGCCTCTGGCAGTAAGTGGACTAAGATGCACCCTAAAAGTGTGCATCTATATTTATTAGGGGCTTCTTATATTTAATAGGGGGAGAGTCATTGTTCCTATTTGTCCCCAGCATCACATCACATTCCAGTGCCTTGGCGGCGGTCTCTTTCGCTTCAATTCATTTTTCTTTTATTGTGAGCTCCTTTGAGATAAGAAGCCACCTTTTCATCTTTTGTGATGTAAACCACCTAGTGAATTTATTTTTGGTTGAAAACCGGTATGTAACCATTGTTGTGATGATGATGATGATGATGATGATGATGATGATGATGCCTGGCACTCATTCATTGCTACTGTGGATGAATTCTGGATACCTTACTGGATTGGATCCTAACCTTTCACAGCTCCTCTGGCAGCATACGAGGTCAGAATCTAACCCATCATGTCTGATCTCTGACATAGTTCTAGATAGACCTGATCATTCACAAGGCTTCCTACACCAAGGCCTACTCCACTCCCAGACTTAAGCCAAGAGACAGAAGAGTTCTTCGTCTTTGCCAAACTACTTTGCCCTCATCTTTGCTCCAAGGCATAGAGTTATGGAAGGATTTTTGAAACTAAGAGCAAAATACCCGTAGTATAGCTTTTTAGCCAGCAGTGTTGTTCACAGCATAACACTTCATTTCTGATTGGGGTTGTAAAGGTCAGGCGACAGCAGAGTGCACTGCTGTTTTAATGCTGAGCAGTATATTTCATGATCTTTGTTAGGTAGTCCATATGGAACGGCATAGCACCCTAGCAAGAGGGAGGGTAATTCTTCTGGAATGTGCGAAGTGGTACAACTAGCAAGGGGCAGAGAGAAACATTTGATACTGATGGCTGGTGCCAAGATGAAGGCTGTTACCTACTGTGCTACAATTGCCTTGTATCAGCTGTTAGTAAAAATGAAATCAGCAGTGCGAGATATGGCAGGATATATAACTTTTGCAAAGGCAGCCAAGCTGATTTGTCTCATCTTCGTTTACACCTCGTGTCAATCAGGAGTCGATTCGCAAATAAATAAAAAATGCTGAGAAAAAACTTCTTGAACTTTTCCAGTGATTTGAAAACTTTTTAATAAGAGACTCACAAATAGAATCTGATCTTTTCCTGGTACCTATCTGCAAATAACATTCTCTCTGAATAGTCCAGATTTCAGAAGTCCGAATAAGGGATAATCTACCTGTCTTATAAAAATATCATTTGCAAAGGTTGGGTTTGGTATTATGCTAGTTTACTGTGTGAGAACATGAAATTGGGCGAACTCCAGAAGCTAGTGGAGGACAGGGAGGCCTGGCGTGCTGTGGTCCATGGGGTCGCGAAGAGTCGGACACGACTTAGCGACTGAACAACAACTGTGTGAGAGGGGAGGTAACGTGTGATGTTTTACCTGTTTAAACTACCTTGCAGTTTAATAAGTGTTTTTCTACAGTACAGTCTACACAGGTGCGTATCTTACCTGTAGCCTCGGATGGCGCAAGCCATGGGGCGCCGGGCAGTGGCGGGGCACCATTGCACACGGTCCAGGAAAGACCGCGCAGTTTTCGGCCGTCCCACCCACCCACGCTTCCCTTACGCTCAGAAATGGAGCATTTCCAGGGTAAGGGAGGCGTGTCTGAGCGACGCGCAGGGGTGGGGTGACGTGGGGGGGCGGTTTCAGCGCCAGCCATGGGGTGCGCTTGGGCCTCCGTGCGCACCTGAGTCTTCGAGATCAGGTGGGCTGATTGTGAGCATAATCCTAACCTGCGCTGGAACAGGCAGGCTGGATCGCAGTATATTTCTCCTAACAAGGTTAGGAGACCACAGCAGCTCACTGCAGGGCAAGGGAATATTTTCCCCTTGCCCCTGGGGTTAAGCCCCAGCCAGCCCTATTGGATCTGTGCTTGCAAAAGAGCAGGTGCAAGTCCACATAGCCAGGAGCGGCCCAAATAGGGACCGCCCAGCCTGGGGACGGAGGTTTGGATGCAGCCCAATGGCCGTGTCACAACTCCGCCCCATCTCCGCCCCGTTATGCCTCCCACCCCACCCACCTCTGGTACGTCCTTAGCATGGTCGCCAGCCGGGCTAAGCTGGCACTTGACCAGCGAAGCTGACGGGCACGGTGGTGCCAGTTTGCCAGAGCTGCTGCTTATGCCGGCCCAGCCACTGCATACTCAGCGCAGACATGCCTTACAGCAAGTTTGCAACAGCGCTGGTCCGCCGCAAGAGCACTGTGCCAGTGCAACACCAAGCTAGCATTGCGCCCTGTATGTTGCACAGCAATGCCTCATGGCAGTGGGCCCCTTGTCTGTATCACAATAAATCCTTGGGAGCGTGAGACTCTGATGCACTCAAGGGTGAGGGCAGGATAAGATTTGGATTGCCTAACTTAGGGCACAATCCAGAGCCCTCCAGCACAAGCGGTACGAGTTGGTGTCGCACAAGGTGCCATAAAGCGTCTCCAGTGGTAAGCCATTACTGTCAGCGCTGGGACGATGCCATGGCGACACTGGCCGCGTGCACCCCAGAGGAAGCTCCTCAAACTGGCAAGCAGTGAGTACACCACTTGCTAGCGATGCGGCCTTTCTGGGCAGGGCGGGAGGGCGGGAGGGCAGGAGTGGGGGCAGGATCCAGACCTCTGTGTAGGACTGCACGGCCTTACACAGAGGCCCTTGTTTCGGAGTGGGCTAAACAGCTGGCGGAGAAGCAAGGAGACCCATTGCCTGCAATGCACCCTTGCCGCAGGAAAAGGGGACAAATGTCCCCTTCCCCACAGAACCTCCCACGGCTGCCCAGTCACTGCTGGATGTCAGGCAGCATTGGATTGGACTGTGAAGCAATACAGAAGATCCTTGTTGTTCAGATGAGTCAGTAGGCCCTGGTTTCAAGGGACTAGTTGGTGCATTGCTCTGCCTGGAGCACTAGTTTGTGTCACCTGGAATACTGTGCCATTTCAAGGACACGTGCTTATGTGTAGAACAGGAAAATCTTTGCCTAAAATGAAACCACCACAGCTCAGGGTGAATTTCTCCAGCTTACTATCACCTTTATTGCATTTCATGACGCTGGGGGAAAAAAAATCATACTACGCTACCAATACTGGGAGTTGGGCAGGTACTTAACCGGGGATGGGTAACTCATGAGGTCAAGATACGCTTTTATTTATTTATTATACAGAACTCCTAAGCTATTTCCAGGCTCACCTGGAGAACTGTGTCACTTCCATCTGATGCATGAATCTACTTCATGCATTCGCATGATGTATGAAATAGGTTTTGATTTCACAGCTGGAGGATTTCCATTGCCATTCCATTTGAAGAGTTTCCCCATATTCTCTCTTACCTCTGCCCCTCTCTCTTTGCTATAGTTAGCCTGTGGGAATCAAACTGGGGGAATGAAGCAGACCTGACTCCGAGCTGAAATGGATTGTTGACTCCCATTGCGTTTGACTCAGACCAATGCCAAACAGACTGAAATGGGCTGTGCTCATAGCCTCTGAATGCTTCTCCCAAAGCAAATGCTTGCTCCTAATACCAACCATACTTCAGAAAATGTATAGGGCAAGGCAAGATAGCTTATATATGATGCAAGGATTTAACTTCGATCTTTTGCATGCAAAGCAAATGCTTCCTCTGAGTAAGGCATCATCTGTATGATGCCTTATGACCATATCTTAATGATGCCTGTATGAACATGTGTGATGCCTGTATGATCATACCAAAGCATATGGTATTAATGCAGTTCCTCTGCACTAAAGAACAAATTTCACTTGGCATCACTATCAGGCACGCACGGAGGCCCGAGTGCGCTCCATGGCTGGCGATGAAACCGCGACACCCCCCCCACGTTGCCCCGCCCCTGTGTGTTGCTCAGACATGCCTCCCTTACCCTGGAAATGCTCCATTTCTGAGTGTAAGGGAAGCGTGGGCGTGCAGGAGGGCCGAAACCAGCGTGGTCTCTCCCGGACCACACGCAATGGCGCCCCGCCGCTGCCCGGCGCCCCATGGCTCACGCCATCCGGGGCCACAGGTAAGATACGCGCCTGATCACTACATAAGAAACACCTTGCAGAATCATGCCAAAGTGTTGCTGGTCTAGCATCTAGTTTCTCACAGTGGCTCACCAGCAGAAAAGAAACGCATGTGCCTTTGCAACTCGTTTTCAGAGGCATGCTACAGCTGAACCTGGAAGTCACTCTCAGTCATCATGAGATGTAGCCATTGAAAGACTTGTTCTCCACTAAGTTGTCTAATCCCCCTCTAAACCATCCAAGCTAGTGGCCATCACTATATCTTGTGGCAGCGAATTCCACAGATTAATTATACACTGTGTGAAGGAGCACCTCTTTTTGCCCATGCTAAATCTTCCATCAGTCAATTTTATTGATTGACACACACACCAGTTCTAGTGCTGTGAGACAGAAAGAAAAACTCTCTCTTGACTCTTCCCATGCCATGCTTAGTTTTATTAGTCTCACCGTCCAGTCCTATGGACCCATGCTTCAGTGGCATGCAGTAGAATGCAGCAGCAGCTGTTTTGGCACCACTGCCCTATGGTAGCCTGGCACCATAGGATTGGGCTGTCAGTCTTCCACATATCATTGTGGGAGATTATATTAATAGCCTTATTTTTGATCCCCTTCTCAGTAATTGCCTTCACCACTGCAGTACACCATCAATATTTTCACTGAGTTATCCAACAGGACCTCAAGATTTCTTTCCTGGTTCATCACAGACATTCACCCACCCCAATCATTGTACATGTGACATTGGGACTTTTTTCCCTAATATGCATCAGTGAGATTTGTCAGCCCGCATGTGTCATGTGGTTGCCATTCACCCAGTTTGGAGAAGAGCTCTTCTCAATCTGCTTTGGCCTTTACCTCCCTGAATAGTTTGGTATCGTCTACAATGCCAGACACCTTGCTGTTTACCTGGCCAGGGAGAAAAATCTATCAGGATAAGTCAATGGCCATTTATAGAGGTGTAGTCTTATGGGATGGCAATGAAAGATATAGCTGGACATTGCTGGAATGCTCTCTCACTTTAGTTAGTTCTGTCTTGTAGATTTTTTCTTGCTTTGCTTTCAGAGGAAGAAATCACAGTAATCAAAGATTCACCCTGCAAGATCCAGGGTTTTCTTCACTGTGAAGTTCATTTTTACCTTGCCAGCAGTCATACCGCTGAACGCTGAACAGAGTTTTAACAACATTGATCCAACAAGTTCTGATATTCTCTACCCAGCAAGAAGAAAATTGTTGTGCATGTGTGAGCACAGCTACAGAAGTTCAGCTTTGATGTCATCCCAACTATGAGAAAATACAATTTCAGTATTTTGTCCAGTTCTGTTCTCAAGCCTTTGAAAACGATAATTGCCAGAAGAGAGCCAAAAGCTCTTGAAATGGGAACTGATACATGGCTGCTTTGGGGTTTAAACCACTAGACACTACAGCTCAAAACCTGATTTCTGTTATTCCATTCATGGCGCAATCCTAACCTGGAGTTAGGCTGGCACAATTAGGCCAGCAAAGTTTGGCTGGTACAAGAGCCACTGGAAAGGGCGTTTGGACCATCCTGAGTCAGGGAGGATGGCAAACATCTGTGTGCTGGCCTCTCTGACTCTGAGAGTGGTCCAAACATACTTTACGGTGTTCCTTGTGCTGGCCAAACTTTGCTGGCCTAACTGTGCCAGCCTACCTCCAGGTTAGAACTGCCCCCTCATTTCCCTAAGTCCCAACTGAGCTGAAGAGAAAGTTTACAATAGCCTGTGCCTGGTACACCTAGTATCGCAGTTCCCAAGGTCAGCACTACGAGTTGAACTTTATAAACTGCAGTTGTAGTGTTTAAAATCATGGTGAAGTTTTTTTTAAGGTTTAGGTATTCAGTTGACCGCATAAGAATATAACATGAGAAGACTCCCCCACTTTGGATCAGGCCAAAGGTCCACCTAGTCAAGCATTCTGTATCTCACACTGCCCCACCAGATGCCTCAGGGAGCACACAAGACAACAAGATAATTGCATCAATCATGATTATGGAGAAAATAGTGAAACTATGATGGCACACAGCATTCTGTCAGTTTTCAAATGCAAATCCCCAACCATCGTTTGTTAAAAAGCATAATCTAAAAATTGAGCCAATGTCATGATTTTGATTACCAGGTCCCAACTCTTGTCTAGCCTGTTCCTATGCATATTTACCTGCAAGTAAGTTGGGCTGATTTTGGTTGGTGTTTCTCCCAGATAACTGCAGTCCTAGGATTACAGTCCTACTGAAATTAATGACACTTAAAAAGTGAATAACAATTATTGTAGCAGGCACTTAGAGTAAGACACTTACTTATTTGGGGTGACAAATTGGATTTCTTTGTTTCACCTCTCCATCCTCATACTATGCAAGCTCAGATGTCCAATCCTCTTTTGATAAAGAAAGATGCCATTATTTAGTAATTATCTGACATAATAGAAAGACATGATGCATGGAAACTGATCACGTAGTATGCAGGGTTGTAAACTTTAATCAATATAATTAGTCGATTAATCAGGTTTTAGTTGATTAATTGGTGGGGCAAATTTTAATTGGTGGGGCTGAGACTAAAAGGCACTTTTTAAAAATTTTTAAAGAAAATTTGATTTGTAATGTGTTACTGCAATACAAAAATATTAAATAGGTCATTTCCTCTTAACAATGAATGGTGTTTATTAAAATAAGTTGTCATATTTCCTCTAATATCCTCAAAATCACTTACCATACAAAAGTTCTGGTAGTATGCAAATGTATTTAAAAATAATTGATTAGAAAGGTCAGAAAGTCAGGTGACTGACTATCCCAGGCCAGCACCCAACTCTCTTGCACTGCCCCGGAGGCAGCTGTTGCAAATGGGTCAGCATTTCTCAACTGGGGGGGGCATATAGCCCCCTGGGGGGCCCCAGGATATTCCAAGGGAGCCGCAGGTGAAAATCGCATAAATGGGGTGGGGGTCATGGCACGAGACTAGGGGGCCACAGAGGGAAGTGAGAAGTGAACACAGAGACATGAAGGGGCACGTGGATGTTTCTTTGCAAGAAGCACTCGTAGAGCTATAGAGCAACACAGCAGCCAAGGTAACTTTCATTCAAGAAAAAGACCATTTTTTGATAAAGAGTACAATATCTAAAAAGTTTACACAGCTTTGGGATAAAGCAGCTTTGTTTTTCACGGCATTTCCTACTTCGTATTTGGTAGAATCAGGTTTCAGTTGTGTGAATTATTTACTCAGCCTAACATGGAATCGCCTTAATCTACCGGACAGAGGTGATCTTTGGTTATCCTTCGCAGCAATAAAAAAAAGCTTGTTTCTGGTCATCAAGCACAAGGGTCACATTGATCAAGAAATACTAAAAGTATAAAATTGTATGTAATTGCGTTTTGTAAAATTATGAATAAAACATGTTCTATTTACAAGCAAAACATTTAAATAGCTAACTTTCTACCAGTAGGAGAAGGGGGCCACAGGAAGGAAACAAGGTTGGGAGGGGTCCACGGTAGGAAAAAGGTTGAGGAACGCTTCTGTAAGGCATGTCACAGCAGCCAGAAAGATGGAGGATCCAGCAGGAAGGCCAGCAAGAGCAGGTGCTGTGCCTCCAGGCCAATCAGAGTACCACCAAGAGCCACTGGCAGTAAGATCCCCACCGAGCAGCACAGAGGCATTCCGGGCCAGGGGGAGGGCAAAGACCCAAGGGAGGCGATGCAGGGTGAAACTGGGGGGGGGAGGACAGACCTGGGAGGGGCAGTGATGGCAAAGGAGGCTGCTGCTGGATCCTATCCCCTCTCCTAGTCTGAAAGCCCTATATGGGTCTACTTGAATCTGTTCAGCTGTTGAGCTGGTCCAGATCCGAGAAGACCCACAAGGGCTGCCAGATCTCAACACGAGGTAAGGGAACAACTGTTTCAGCACCACTATACTGTGGCATGGGCAGCCCAATTAGGATTGAACTGCCTGGTTACAATCCTACGCACACTTCCCTGGGAGTAGGCCCCATTGAACGCAATGGAACTTACTGCTGGGTAGACATGCATAATATTGCACTCTTACATTGCAACAGTATACAAACCTATCTAAGAATAAACTCTATTGAACTTACGATAGAATCATAGAGTTGGAAGGGACTATAAGGTCATCTAGTCCAACCCCCTGCCTGTAGCAGGAAATCCTCCTAGAGCATCTTCAGCAGACGCCTGTCAAGCCTCTGCTTGGAAGCCTCCAGTGAGGGAGAATCTACCACCTTTCTTGGCAATCTATTCCACTGTCGAACGCCCTTAGCGTCAAGAAATTCTTCCTTCCAAATTTGTCCCTTCTTCCTTATGACAGCCCTTCAGATATTTGAAGAGTGCTATCATATCTCCAAGCTAGATACTAACTAATTATAAAATTTTGATGTATAAGTACAAGTGTCATGTTCAGAAAATAAAAATCCAGTTTTAAAATGATAATACATTTCATTGCATAGCTATTACTGCATTGAAATCTGTAGGATTGTAGGGTCTGCCTTTATCTGGCTTATGCCCACTGTCTTATAATGTAAGCAAATGTAAGCAGAAAATGCATTTCGTTAACCCAAAGAGATTTTCCTGGCAACTCAGGTGCGCGTGCACACACACACACACACACACACACACACACACACACACACACAAATAAGTTCAGAGGGAGAGAGAGAGAGAGAGAGAGAGAGAGAGAGAGAGAGAGAGAGCGCTTTAAAATCAAGGGCTTCCATACAAATAAAATGTGGTCCTTTGTTATTTTGGTCTTTTGTCAAGCTCCAGAATAGATGACAGTCACATGTTCAAGCTTCTCTCTACTGAGAAAGAAGACACTGGTGATTTATAGCAAGCCATGTGGTTTGAAGGTTTAAGAAACCTTAAATTCACTGGATTCACCATAAAAGTGCCAAGAGTTAGGAATGAGTTGTTAATGTCGAGAGCACAGTTAGTGCACAATCCTGTTATTTCAAACACAATTCAATGTTGGGAAAAGTCTTTTGAGGTTCCAGCCTCCTTTGAAAGTCTGCATATCCAGTTCTTTCTTGTTTTACTGGAATGTCCCTGTCTGCTGTCAGTATTTGCTTCTCTTCCTACTGTTCCTCATTGCAATTTATTTGCAAGCCCAGTAGCAAATGTCTGCCCAGTTCAGGTATTCAGGAAAATGGAGTTTGGGCATCTAATTTTAACATCACACAGGTGAACTGAACCCCTCTCCATTTTACTTCCCATGGTCCATCACCTGAACTCCTTTTCATAGAATCATAGAGTTGGAAGATACCTACAAGGTCATCTAGTCCAACCCCCTGCCTGTAGCAGGAAATGCTCCTAGACTATCTCCAACAGGTAGGTGCCTATCAAGCTTCTGCTTGAAGGTCTCCAGTGAGGAGACCTTTTCCTTCCACTCCAACCTTAATACTACAAGTGAACTACATTGTGCCCAGGGTAAGATGCCTGATTGGGTTCCCACTTCCTACAGTCTCCAGAATGCACTGGGGTAACAGAAGTGCACTGAAAGTGGCTTAAAAGTAGTGGAAATGCAGCCCTGGATAGACATTTATCTATATATATAAAGAAGAGTGTGTGTGTGTGTGTGTGTGTGTATGTTCCACATAGGCTCCGTAACGCCTGGACCGATTCGCGCCAAACTCGGCACGCGGGTGCCTTGGCCCCCCGAGACTGTCGCTGCGCAGTTTTGGAACGGATCGCGCCCCCACGGGCGCAGGTAAAAGCGAATTTGTGGTTCTCTGTGGGTGGCTATGGGCTGAGCCGCAGCATTCCGAGGCGCTGATGATGTCATGATGAGATGCAAATGACATGCAAATGACATGCAGAATCTTCAGGCAGCAACTGAACTCTTTACAGTTGGAAGACAAACAGCAGCAAACAGGTTTCACGCAGGCAAACAGATACAGGGCCAGGGAAATGTGTTCTGTGGAAATGTGGGCGGTCCCTGCTTGGCAGTGGACAGTTGGCACAAGGTGCTGTGGCTGTTGCTCTCTCTCTGAAAGTTTACTTTCACTGTGTAATGTAAGGCAATTGGGCAGGTGCAACCAAAGGCTACAAAGATGAAACAACAGCGTACACAGGAAACACCTGAGGGGGAAAAAAACATGACTTGCAACGCTACGTCACAGAGCTGCTACATCTAGAGCAACAGAAACAGTACAGCAGCAGGGATGGGACATATAAACACCTGGGCACACATGTGAGTGGAGGGAGGGGTCAGGGATGGGACATATAAACACCCGGGCACACATGTGAGTGGGGGGAGGGGTCAGTGATGGGACATATAAACACCCGGGCACACATGTGAGTGGGGGGGTCAGGGATGGGACATATAAACACCCGGGCACACACGTGAGTGGGGGGGTCAGGGATGGGACATATAAACACCCGGGCACACATGTGAGTGGGGGAGGGGCAGGGATGGGACATATAAACACCCGGGAACACATGTGAGTGGGGGGGTCAGGAATGGGACATATAAACACCCGGGAACACATGTGAGGGGGGGCAGGGATGGGACATATAAACGGGCCATCTGTATGCCTGGTGAGTGGGGGGGGTCAGGGATGGCACCTATAAACACCCGGGCGAAGCCGGGTACATAAAAGCTAGTTATGTAATAAATTTGTTTTGTACTGTATAGTTTGTCTCGTTATTGCCTGGTCCTTCTGGAAGCCCAGGCCCCAGGGATTATGCCCTCTTTCTCCCCTCTCCTCAGGCCTGCCTGCCTCCCTTCCCTAACATGCCCTTCATCCACATTTGATATTAAAATTAGGCCCCTCCTGCATGTAGCAGACACAACATTAAACAAACATGGCTGCCAGTATGGTAAGGAATCAAGCATGAATGCCAGGGAGAGTAAGAAGTGGTAGCCAACATATATATTACTAGGACAGCATAATAACTTGAGGTCTCTTGACAAAATGCAAGTGGTCCACAAACCGGAGAAGGGATAGTTAGACGTAGCTGAACAGCTCTCAAGTCAAGATAAACAGTGGGCCTTTTATTATCAAGTATGTTCAGCTGTTGATAGCCACCTTATCTACTCCCAAGTTGCCTAACACAATTACAGGCCTGCTCATCCACTTTTGTTTTCATGCCACTGCATTGTGCTGTCCTCCTTCTGTTCATAGGAGATAAGAATGCAGTAACAGGTTAAACATATAGAAATGTCGTGTTATAGTGCCTCTTTGGATTTGGACTTTGGTGGAATCAGCGTACCAATACTCCTATCTCCTTTTGGTGTGGTCACAGAGTAGGAGTCTCACATGAAATATTCCATTTTGACCATGTCCTTTCTAGTTGATGTACGCTGTATCCTGAAGACCCAATAAAGTCCCTTCCTATGACCTGCATTTTTCAAAGAAATTAAGGATAGTGAAGAACTTGAACAATCCTGCAATCTGCACTATAGATCCAGGAAATGGCAGTGGAGGTTACCAATTATTTATAATTATAGGACAATTTGGTTTTGTCCAAACCAGTTGCCAACGGCTTTATGCTTGTCAAGAGCCAGCAACCCAACTCAGCATGAATCCTCCAAATCGGACACACTGTCAAGAGCCCCATGGACAATGAGGTGGACAAAGTAAGTGGCCATGCTCCTCTTTTCTCAACCAGTGGTGGTCAACTAGTACATGCTATTCCTTTGTTCTCCCCAGGCCAATTGGACCAACAGGAAGTGCTAAGAGTGACATGGCAACAGCATGTGCTCAGTTTTAAAAGGGGAGGGCGAGGAAGAAGGAGTGAGGTGAGGCCACACAGAGAGCAGGCAGACTGCTGCAACAAGGGAAAGCGGACAGATGAGTGCAAGACTGAGGGTGGCCCATTGAAGATTGGGGGCCTTAACGAAAGCAACCCCACAGAATTTCCCTCATCGATGATCCTAGGCTTGACAACCATTCAGACTGGGAAGGAGTGCGCCTCATAACAAAATGGTGGCAACAGCACTGCCACAATCCAGCTATTGTTGGGCTGCAGCCCACATGCTGAAGATCACCAAACTAGATAACCTGCTCTTGTTGCCTTTGGTTGCCCTCCTATATACAGGTGCTCCTCCAAACCCACGAATCATGTATCCGCAGTTTCAATTATCCATGGATTGGGGAGCCCCCTTACTTTCCTTTATTCTTACTTTGGGTCACTAAAAAACCTTCTTGCTCTGGAGGGCAGCAGAGAACCCTATACTTAATATAGGGTTCCCTCTTACCTGTGGTTTTAGGTATCCACAGAGGGGTCAGGAATTTATTCCCTGCAGATACTAGGGCACATGTGTATTATGTAATTCGGCTGCTTAAATCCCATTGAAGAACTCTTGTGCTACAATCCTATGCTTTCCTGGGAGTAAGCCCCATTGAACATAATGGGACTTACGTCTGAGTAGACATGTGCTTGAGACTAAGCCCCTTTTGCCTTATCAAGGACCTTATCAATTGACCCATTGACATGCATAGGACCGTGCTGCCATTGTGTGCTGGATTGCACCCTTTGCCTTGACCTTGTTGCCTTGCCTTACCACACTCTCAGCTTCAGAGGAGTCTGATCTGAACAGGCAACAGGGACACAGTGATCTGGTCTGCCCTGTTTGTCTCACAAAGAGCACTGTGGTCTCTTTTGCCTCTGCTTCCATTGCAACAAGTGCAGAGGGAGACTGGACCAGCCTGCAACTTTGTCAACATGAGCTGACAGCATGCCTTAAAAGAGGCTCTAGTTACATTCTCCCAAACATACCATTAACAAAATGCATCTGTATTCAACCCCATTTTGTTTGCGGCTTGATTTCAGGTTGCCCCTTTGGTTGGCAAGGTACAGCTTTGTTTGAGGCAGCCTATAAAATGTCAAGGAGCATGTAAAATTTTAGTCTGTAAAGGCGGACGCTTTGTGGACTGCTTTATAAAACACAAGGAGGTAAATTTCACCAACCAAAGTCAGAAACCCAAGTTCTCCACCCTAAAGTTAAGGAGTTAGAAAGAAAGGAAATGACAACTTAATAGCAAAAGGCATGTCTTCGAACAGCCAGACAACATGGTGTGACCTTTATTTACTTTTATAATGCCCCCCAGTGTGCCTAAGTGTTGGTGGACGTATGTCATGTTTCATCCTCAAGGGCCTAAGTGTGAATTTCCTGTTATTTTTTTTCCCCAACTTTAAAAATTGTTTCAATGCAGTGTTTGTTGGAGGGATTTCATGCATTTTATATACTGTCAGTGACTAGCCATGAGAAATCACAGCTGCAGAGAAAAATAATGAGGAAATGTTCACAGAGGGAGAGGAAAAGGGTATTTGGAGCAGGACTTTCAGGCTGGGCACAGTCATGCGTAGGGTTGTGTGTGAGAGCTTGTTGTGTGCTCCCATTCAGGCTGCTCATATTGGTGTTTCGGTGTCTGGACATCCAGACCCACAAACTTTAGTGAGCCTGTTTATCCCTCTATCTGCTGCCTGAAGTACCTTGTTGGAGCAGCTGCTGCCATTTGTCATCGGGAGGAAGAGCCACTGATGCTGGGGAAGCTGAGCAGATGGAGGGGAGGGAAAGGGACGAGGCTGAGGGCGCAATCCTAACCTTGAGTTAGGCCAGCAAAGTTTGGCTGGCACCAGGGCCACCGTAAAGTGCGTTTGGACCACTCTCGGAGTCAGGGAGGATGACGCACGTCTATGTTCTAGCCTCCCTGACTCCGAGAGTGGTCCAAACATACTTTATGGTGTCCCTTGCGCCAGCCAAACTTTGCTGGATTAACTATGCCGGCCTAAATCCAAGTTAGGATTGCGTGCTGAGATGCATTTGAGGTCTCAGCATCTGCAAAGGGGGTAACATGCCCGGCTACCCCACTTCCTTCCATTCATGGGGATGGAGCCATAGTGCAATAGTGAAGCACCCAGTTTACATGCAGAAAGCTCTGGCATCTCCAGGTAGCACTGGGAAAAGACCCATCAAGAACTCTGGGAAGCCAGTGCTAATCAGTGCAGATATTGCATGTAATGGTCTGACTCACTACTATATAAGGTAGATTCCTACATATGGTAAGAGACAAGCATAGAACGTGAGTTATTTGTAAACCGCACTCTGGCTTCCAGTTAACTTTCCTTAATTTGTATTTTTCAAAATACAATAACCCTGAAATAATGACAGGCAGGCATCTGAGAGAGAGAGAGAGAGAGAGAGAGAGAGAGAGAGAGA
>JAJKFI010000031.1:7501003-7511948 GCA_029204185.1 Lerista edwardsae
CACACACACACACACACACACACACACGTACTTTGCTGATATGAATATGCATGCATCAACATAGTCTACGTTCTTTCCGTACACATGGGATTAAGGATGCCTTCAGTTACATTTATTGTGCACCTTTATCTGATTCCCCTGCACCCTACTAATTAGCCAGGACTACTTATTATACTCATTATAACACTTCTCAGAAGTTCAAAAGCCTTCAACATTTTAAAAAAATAATGTCCTGAGAATTCTTTTCTCTCTCTCTTCTTTTCTGTTTCTTAGTTCTCTGTCTCCTGTGAAGAGAGCTATGCTATCCCCTGTCAGGATAGCCCCATTGTACACACCTGTCCACTATGTCTGCCAGAAAGAACATTACCTCATGCAGTGTCTTATTTTTACAACTGCAAATGTGGATGTCCCCATCCAGGGCAGGAATAGCTTACCCATGAGACAGCAGATTAGTGCCCACCTGAAGCAATAGATTGGTGAGGGGGGCATGTGGGCCCAATCCTATCTAAATTTCCAGTGTTGGTGCAGCTATACCAAAGGGGTTTGTTGCAGTGGCATTCCTAGAGGGGGGCAAAGCACTTTGTAGGAGACTGAGCTCCTGTCTAAAGTGGCCCCTCCCCCTCACGTTCAGCCATTCGTGGTTTGGAGGCTTTGAGCTGTGGGTGGCTCTGAAGGTGAGGGAGACGGGCTCAGGCTCCTACAAAACATAGCACTTTGCTCCCTCTAAGAACGCCACTGGTGTGTTGCATCCTGCACTGGCAGGGGGCAGTCACGGAGTCCTCCTCAAGGTAAGGAAGCATTTGTTCCCTTACCTTGGATAGGATTGAGATTGGGCCCTCCTTCTGTTCATCCACCCCTCTCTATTCTTTCTCCATTCCCTGACTGTAAAAGGAAGCAAAGAACAAAGCAGAACAGGAAATGTGGAGGAAAGGAAGAGGAGATACAACGTCTCATTCCTCTTTTTCTGTTCAAATACAGGGAATAGGAGGAAGAAGAGAGCGGAGGCGCTGGCTGGCTGTAGACTTGGGTTGGATGCTTCCAACAAATCTAAGGGTACCACTTACTGTGTGCTCCACATCCTGTCCTTCTCCCTCCTGACTACTTTGTCCTGAAGCCATATGAAAAAGGTTTGGAAGCCGGGGGATTTCAGTTTTAACTTAGTCTGGAATCATGCTTGTTCTAAGTGTCTTCTCTCATCGCAAGCGGCCTTCTCTGTTTTACAGTTGCGATCTGAGGGTAACCTTTCTCCCATCAACTTTTCCACCAGTGCTACATGATAACACTCTCTATTGGGATCCTTCCGCAGTTCATCAAGGAGGCACTGAAGCCTTTCACTGTTTTCCTCATCCCCCCCACAGGGCCACTTGCATGTGTTTTATTTCCCGTTGTTCACCAAGGTGATCAAATTTCCTGATTATCCATAAGCAAATTGATCATGCTGTATGTTCCAAGCACCAGTCTGGGCTGCATATTTTTCAGCACAAAGCTGCAGTTATTTTGTGCAAACACAGCAACCCTCTGTTTTACGGCTCTCTGATGGAAGCATTCAAAGTGTCAGTTCACGAGAGAGAAAAAGTGTCAATTTATATTTTGAGATAAGGTCGCTTTTAATTATATTTGCTTACCTGAAAAAAAAAATTCCTTGGGGCAACCTTGTGTAAAGATAATTTGTAGTGGTATGTGGTCAACTCTGGGCACAATTTGTCTAAAAAGCATCATCAAATGAAGCAGCTTTAAAAAAATTTTTTTAAAAACCCTGCATTTCCATAAGGAAAGATTGGAAGGGTGATAGCAATTTAAACTTTGCCCTGTCAAACTTGGGGGATAGGGTTGAGAATCCAATCTGTTTGTTCATATTGGATGACTATAAGTTCATGAAAGAAACAAATAACAAACACACTCTAGGATTTGGCAAGAGGGGGATAGAAGGGCATGATTTCTCTCAGTGGGCATATTTTGACCCTGGAATTCACAGTGAAATGAATAGGGCCTATAGTGTTACTACATTTTTTTTTCTTTCTCTTAATATGCACACACTGTAGCCCTTTAAACTTGAACTCCCTCGTGGAGAGAGGAAATGGGCCAATTACGAAATTGTCCCAATTATCAAAGTCTCCAAGGAACAGATGCTATGGGTAGGTAGTCACTTTTATGTCACAGTCTGTAAAAACAGGCATGGTGAAAAACATTAAAATATTTTTATAAACTGCTTGCAACCACGAGGAGAAAATGGGTGTGAGGGAAAGCAAGCCATGCCCTCAGATGCGACTGTATCAGTTCCAATTAAGTAAATCATCACAAAGTTCCTTTGTACCATTTCCCTCATTTGATCATTTGTTCAGAATTATTTTGTGAATTTATACCCTGCCTTTCCAGTTAAAAACTGCACAGCTGAAAACACTTACTGCTGCTATTACTAATACATGTAGTTAAAACTGATGCAATGTGCTAGGCCAGTGGTTCTCAAACTTTACAGCACAGGGACCCACTTTTTAGAATGACAATCTGTTTGGGATCCACCCAAAGTGCTGTCATGGCTGGAAGTGTCGTCATTGTGACACCAGGGCCTGTTGCTTTCCTGAGAATGCAGCAAGAAGTTGGGTTATCTCTCAGCCATTTTCCAACAGCAAAGTGAATCAGAAAGGAAAAAAGCCTGTTTACAACCTTGTTACAAGCAAAATAACCACACAGCCCTTCCCCTTTCCAGTATCCCACCTTCCCATATTTTCAATGATGGTTGCACTATGTGCTACATGACCCACCTGAAATGGGCTCACAGCCCGTCTAGTGCAGGGGTCAGGGAACTTTTTTACCTTTTACCCCAAAATATATTTAGATACGCCGACGTTACCCCCTTGATTTGATTTTTAATACAGGTACTTACTAAAACTACCAGTGAAAGATAGGTGTCCTCTCAGGAGAGGCACTGTCCTTTCTCTCTCAATGGCGCAGCAACTAGTCGACTCTACTGAAGAAGCGGGAGGACTTGGAGGTGGGGCCCAGGGCATCATACAGGGAAGCATGTTATACACAAGGGCCTGACACAATGCACTGCGTCAGGTCCTTGTACACTATAGTACTGTAACACACACAGCCGGGCATGCATATAGAACAGTGATGGCGAACCTTTTGGGCTTGGTGTGTCAGAAATTTGGAAAATTCATAACTCAGCTCTGCTGGTGTGTCAAACCACCACCACCCCGTGCTGATCAGAGCATGGAGACACACTGCAGGGCTTGTCGCCCGAGTTTAAAGAGAGAGACGGAGGTGCAGACAGCAGGCGCGCGGAGGAACAAGTCTTGACAGGGAATCACTTAGATTCATATGCATGCCCAGCTGCCATCCAGTACCCCCAGGAATTTCATTTTTACCCCATTTGGGGTAATTTACCCCTGTTCCCTGACCACTGGTCTAGTGGGTCCTGCCCAGCGGTGTTATTCTGCCGGAACGCTGGGCGGGACATCCGGGTGATGGACATCCCGCCCATCGTGTTCCGCAGCATTACGCCGTTTGCGTAACATACGCAAGTGGCATAATTGGTTAAGCAAATGGCGTAACGCTGCGGAATGCGACGGGCGGGCTGTAGATCACCCGGATGTCCCGCCCAGCGTTCCGGCAGAATAACACCGCTGGTCCTGTCCCACAGTTTGAGAAACATTGTGCTAGGCTGTTCAAACCACAAATATGATTCTCACACACGCGGGTTCATGAGGAACCCTCAGAACGTTAGATACACTACCATTGCTTTCATTATTAACAAAGCTTTACCAAACAAACAGTAGCTTTCTGTAACTTCTGTCTTAGAGCGCAATCCTAACCTGGAGGCGGGTCAGCACAGTTAGGCCAACAAAGTGTGGCCAGCACCAGGGCCACCGTAAAGCGCATTTGGAGTCAGGGGGGATGGCGCTTGTCTGTGTGCTGGCCTCTCTGACTCTGAGAATGATCCAAACATACTTTACGGTGTCTCTTGGGCCGGCCAAAGTTTGCTGGCCTAACTGCGCTGGCCTAACTCCAGGTTAGGACTGTGCTCTTAAAGTCACAGATACAAGGAAGGAGCCCAGACACAAGTCAGGCAGAAGGTGGAGGTGGGCAGAATAGAGCAGGGCTGTACGTCATTGCCCAGTATTCTCTCAATATTGGCTATTTAAATTCCTTGGGGATAGGAAATGGAGTAGGTGAGGGTTCAGAAGGATTGTTAATTGCTTCCTCTATCATGCACTGTCTTCTGCTGACACTTCCAGGCACAGTCAAGGTAATTTACAGTTTAAATGGTAGCAACCAATGATAAGATTAGGGCAGTAAAAGAGGTCTAGGGTAGTGTTAATCAAACTGTGGGTCAGGACCCACTTGGTGGGTCATGACTTGATGTCAGGTGGGTCGTGGAAAGCTGGGAGCAGCCATCTTGGAAACTGCAGATCTTACTCTTCTTATATTCCTTTTGTGAGTGTTCACAGTTTGAATTTTCAACTTTTTTAAAAAAAAAAGTTCAGTGTTTTTACATCATATTTGGTCCTAATCTTGCTTTCTGTCAGGGATGTTTCATGGTTGTACAATTGCTGCAGTCCAAGAATGCCAATTTGCATTTCCAGGGTGCCATTTTATTTGTTACAATGATAGCACTTCCTGCTTGATGATGTCACTTCCTGCCACAACATCACTTCCAGTGGGTCCCGACACAGGTGCTATTCTAAAAAGTTTGAATACCACTGGTCTAGGGCAATATCAAGGAGTTGTTTTTTGTGAATCTGATACCCCCAAGTCAACCAGATTCAGGTTATACTAAACAGCTGTTTAGAACTAACATTTCAGAGATTTGGACACCTGGAGCCACCCCTCCCACTTCTGCAAGTTGGCTTTTTTCCCAAATGTTTCTGCTGTTAGCCCCCCCTGCACTGTAACTTTCCTGACATTATAGGGGCTAAAAAATAAACCAAATCCCCTGTTAGCTGTTTGGCTTCCGTAATAAGGAACTAAAATTCTCAGACTCCCATTCCCAAACCCATGTATGCAGATTGCAGAACTGACTTTGGAATGAGCTTCCTTACTCTAGTCTGTTTGGACATTGCCTTATGCAGTTGTTATGTTGTCTAGAGGGCAGCCTATTAATTCAAAATTATTGTAGCAACAATTGGATTTCTAAAGGAAACAAATCATTCTTTGATCAGTTTAAAATATACCTTATGGCATACATTTATTTGTTACTAGGAAAATGCCCATCATTATGATGTATGTGGCATGATGTGTGTGGAGGCACAGATTGTACATTACAAAGACTAGACGGAGTTGCAGTACAACTGTACGTATTCTGCACATATCAACAACCATTGCAACCTCCCTGTGGGATTTTTAGCCCTTCAAGAACACAAATCCTACAGAAGAATGGCTGGATCCCAGAGTTCAGGGGTGTCAAACATTTCATACAGCAGGCCAGATAGCACTCATGGTGCCTGCCAAGGGCCGTAGTGATGTCATTAAGGAAGCGATGACAGAAATTAGCATTTTTCTCTCTCTAAGGAATTCATTAGCTGCAAATGGCAGAAGAGAAAATATGGAAATCCTGGTCATACTTACAAGATATGGGAGAACCTGTTTCTCACATGCAGCTGCAGGTGAGAGGTGGTCTGCAAAGTAACACCTTGACAGAAGCAGCTCTGCTGAAAGGGTGGCCTGCATGGTAATTGGGTTATCCCAGTGCATCTGCATTTGCTCAGTTTTTCACCTCCCTAGGTCTGCTCTTCCCCTTTCATTTCTTGCCTTCTGAGTCTTGTCTCTCCCTCCTAGCACCTTGCTAGAATTAGTGCTGGGAAAGCCCAGTTATCATGTGGTCTACCCTTTCAGCAGTAAAACTTCAGCAGAGTGGCATTGCTGAAAAGGTGGCCTGCAGCTCTCCCAATGCTGCCCTTTCAGCAGTGCCACTTCTGCTCATGCATCACTTTGCAGCAGTTCAGAGCAGCTGATGATGGTGTTAGGAGAGCCCAATTGTCACAGGGGAGGTGGATAAAGAGATTCCATGAGCCACATTCAGCCCATGGGCCTGATGTTTAATACCCCTGCCCTGCACCAGTTCCTGCTACTGCTATAGGTTTTGCATGATGTCTGCATAATATGAGCATCCCTCCTCTATATGTGGGGTTCCCTAGAGAGACAAAAGAGATGCAATTAGTAAATTATAACAGCTGAAACAGGCAGATTGGGTGGCTTGTTCAGTGAGTAACTGAGGGCGCAATCCTAACCAACTTTCCAGCTCTGACATAGCTGTGCCAATGGGGCATGTGCTGCATCCTGCATTTGGGGGGCAGTCACGGAGGCCTCCTCAAGGTAAGGGAATGTTTGTTCTTTCACCTCAGAGCTGCATTGCCCTTATCCTGGCACTGGAAAGTTGGTTAGGATTGCGTCCTGAAGAAGATTCGAGTCTATTCTGTTCACGTAGATTCTATTCTACAGGTCTCTCCTTGCTTTCCCATTGACAGGCTTTGATGGAGCAAATTTGCACACTGATAGAGCAAATGGGAAGAAGTCTTTTTTTTTTCTTTTGTAATGAACTGGAGCGCAGAAAGGATAAAAAGTGACCTGGTTGTAAAGTTTAGGAGTATCTGTATTAGGGATATGATGTTGCCATGCCAGGCTTTTTACTCGACAAGCTTGTGGTAGCCCTGGGGCATGTCACACACTTGTGAGAACTTTACTGGAGTGTTGATGCAATTTTGTGTCAGTAACTGAATGATTTGTTTTTCCTCTGGACATTGATTGAAGAAATTCTTATTACATTTTATAGCTTGCTTGGCCTTCCTACAAGAGTCAAGACATAAATTGGCCTGTAAATTGGCCTGTGTTGGAATCTACATTGAAATGACACCAAATACATGTCATCCCACCTCTGTTTCAAAAAGCAGCAGGAATCTGCCACCGCTTGTCAGCTTGATCAAATACGAGTCCCTGCACAGCTTCACCATGTGCCACTCCTTTGAACAGTCCGCACACCTCAATATAATCACTTTTTGACAGTCACGCTGATGCCATTGGTGGGTTACCAGTGTCATTAATTCCTCTCTACTCAGGATTGCTTACATGGCAAAATATGACTATGATCATTAGCAGCTGCCAAAGCTACTATGGCGCCATATTCTTGACCAAATGCCACTGTCCAGTTGTTGTTGTTTTTGTTGTGTCTTTCATTGATTATGAATATGTGTTCTGGACATTAAGGAACTAAGATTACAACAGTAGTGCAACGGAAGTGATAATCAGGATACTGCTTGAATGGTCAGCCATTGATCCTTATTAATATCGCAGTGTTAAAGTAGTCCCTGTGCAAACCACTGTTACTGACCCATGGGGAAACGTCACATTGCAATGTTTAATAGGCAGACTTAGTTGTACAGGGTGGTTTGCCATTGCCTTCCCCAGTCATCCTTACTTTACCCCCAGCAAGCTGGGAATTCATTTTACCAACCTTGGAAGGTTGAGTCAACCTTGAACCAGCTACTTGACCAGCAACCTTGAACCAGCTATTTGATCCAACTTCTGCCTGGATCAAACTCAGGTTGTGAGTAGAGCTTTTGACTGCAATGCTACAGCCTACCACCCTGCGCCGCACAAGACTCTTTATGACCATGTTAATGTCCTATAATTGGCATTCAAAGCAGGATTAGGCCAATCATCTTTAGTTGCATTGAATAAAAGCAGTACCCTACTTTAGATTGTGGATTTTTCTTCTACTGGACCAGCATGGCCACTGAAAATTATGTAGCTGTATAATGCCCATTGTCCTAATTATACATTGCATATTGTTCTCTTACCATTGGTAGTATAATGCTACACATCACAGTAGAATGAAGCTCAAAACAGCTAGTGTTTGGTTTTAGATACACCTGTGATAATTAGGCTCCTTTCTTTCCATTTTTTTCTGTTCCCCTTAAAGGAAGCCCCAGAGGACAGTTCAAGAGGATTCTGCTGAGATGCCCGGAGACCATCACCACTACAGAAAGACTGCACAACCAGGCAATCAGTTCAATTTGTGTATTGGTTTTTGACTTATATGTATGCATTCGGGGTGGGGGGTGGGGGGGGTGCTGGTTGCAGAAGAAAAATACATCCTCTTCAACTTACTTGCTGAGATTGGCATGATGCAGGCTTCTGGGTACTACAGCCCACCTACTGAGGTGTATGATGTGTGGGTGGAAGGTGAGACAGTGATGTCCCTGCTGGGGTTCTTTGAAAAGCAATCGCTGCCGAACCTGGGAGTGTGTTGTTGTGAGTGTTTGCACACTCACAAGTTTGGCAGCAACAGCACTGCTTTTCAAAGAACCCTTTGAAAGTGGGGCATTGCTGCCTCACTTTCCGCCCTCACATCGCACGGCACTGCCCACCTGACCAGATCAGAGGTTATGTAGAGATGCTTAGGAGGTGGTCAGGGGCGTAACTAGGCTGTGGCAGGGGGTGGCACGAGCCATGGGCGCCATCTTGCAGGGGGCGCCGTTCGCATGGTGCCCCCCCAAAATGGCGCCCACAGCCCGCCCGCTCCCTGCTCCGCATTCTCCTTGCTCTGGCTGGCCTTAAAGAGCCAGCCGGAGTGAGGAGAACGCGCTGCCACCCGGCGCCCCCTCCCGCTTCTCAAGGGGGGCGGGGCACTGGGCGGCACTGCGTTCTGTTTGCTCCTGCCGGCCCTTTAAGGCCGGCACGAGCGAACAGAAAGAACGCAGCCAGGGCGCCGCGTTCTGTTCGCTCCGGCTCTTTAAGGCCGGCATGAGCGAACAGAAAGAACACGGCACCCCAGCCTTAAAGGGCCTGCGGCAGCGAACAGAACGCGCCTCTTAGAAGGGGCGGGGCGCTATGTCATAACGTCACGATGTGACGTCATGACGTTGCGTGCCCCTAGGGGCGCATTTTCATTGGGCGCCATGGGCGCCCTTTCAAATAGATTCACCCCTGGAGGTGGTAAAACAAAGGGAACAATGATCTCACCTCACAGAGTTTACTTAAGGTCAAGCCCAAAGATGCTTTGTGTGTCTTTTGATCTGGCTCCCTCTGGGAGAGGATCCGTATCTGGTTAGATCCTTTTGCCTCCTGGAGGTTTGGAGAGGTGTAACAGAAACCGTGCCTGGAGTGAGTACAGTTAGGGATCTGTGAGATCAGATGTGTAAGGGAATTGTTTTGCTCTCAGTTTTGCCTGTAATTACCTGCTGTAATTTTGCTAAGATCCACCCATGGCCCTTTCAATGCCAAATCATTTTGTAATGTTGCTTGTTATTTTACTTTCTTCCTAGTAGTGTTTTTCCATAATAAACACTTGCATGTTTTAACTTTTCACTAATCCGATGCCAGTTGAGCTTTGCCCTAGTATAGTCCTCCTGAACTGCTGGAAACCTCTTGTGAGACCCCTGGGAGATATGGGGCTTTTCCACATAAAGGAAAGGGAGCAGCTTTTGGGGAGGGAGGTTGATTTTCATTTGAACTACAGTTCTTCAGGAAAGGGTGAAATGCCAGAATACCTCCCAGAATCCCAATCTCGATCAGATCACTCCCACATGTACATGAAGTAGATGCTCCAATGATATTTCTAGGATCTTATAAAGTTTGACTCTAAAAGGGGCTTCCCCACTTGGACCTCCTCGGAATCAATCAGCTTCTTCATCAATTACACTGCTTAAGAAGTGCAAAGCTAAAAAGGTTTTCTCTTAGTTCCCCTACACAGGGTCAAACACATGAAATCCTCCTTCCAAGTCCAAGAGATTCAAGCAAACCCCACCATAGTAGCAACAGAGCATAGTAGCAGAGACCACCCCCCTGTGTTTCTGTTGCAAGCAATTACCTGCAATGCTCAGACACTTCCAGTCAACTTCATAGGACCATGGGAGAGCCAGGCAGTTGCCACTTCTTTCATACTTGCCTTTATTTCCATCTGTGCTTTCCCTCATACTACCAGCAGAGGTCGACAAAAGTCTCTTTCTGGAATCCCAGTACTAATGGTATTAACATGCGAAACTCTATACTATAACCTGCAAAACAACCCCCCCCCCAAATTCCACCATCCTACTCTATGAGTGTTTATATCCCACTGCTGCGTTTTTCTCGCCACCTGTGGTATTTGGTTGTATGTATGAGTCCATGAAAGAGATCTAAGGAGGCATGTTGTGGCAACAGAGCTGCAGTGTGCTGCTGTTGGCAAATAAATTGCACTTGTGGATTAAATTGATTTGCTACATGTTATTGCAAAGTTAATAGTCTCTGCTGTGAGTGTAGCAGGTATGTGCATATCAATAAAAATTGACACAGAAAAAAATATAGATATAATAGAGAAGTAGAGCCTACAGAAAGGAGATATATTTTTCCCCCAAGGCAAGCAAGACTTTTGCTTGTGTGAGTGGCAAATGCATCTGACATGGGCAGCCTTCCCTAGGAAAAACATAAACTAGTATCTTAATTTAGTCCGTTGTCTATAACTAAACCTTTGATTTTTTAAACAAATTTTGAAATGTTAGTTTTCAGATTTTTAAGTCATAAAACCAAGACAATAGTAAACTGCACAGTAATGCAGGCTGAAGGAATTACTGCCTTATAAATGCTCCGATCTTATCAATTCAAGCAGTACTCCAACTTGAAACAGAGTGGGCTGGAAGCAAACCCTATTTATATCTAAACAGCGTAGAGAGAAAGCCTATGCATGTCTACTCAGAAGTAAGTCCAGTTCAATAGACCTTAGAGCCCGATCCTATTGGGCCTCAGTGCCAGCACTACAGCCTAGTGCCGGCATTTGGTGTCACAAACATACTATAAGGCTCGTTTGCTGCACCCAAAGAGTAAGCAGCACTGTCAGGGAGGCCTGCACTGCAGACGAATCCCCAGCCAGTGGCGGAAAGAAGGTTAGCACTGGGTGGCGCAGGGGTGTGGGGAGGGTGCTCTCTCTCTCTCTCTCTCTCTCTCTCTCTCTCTCTCTCTCTCTCTC
>JAJKFI010000031.1:7511958-7525827 GCA_029204185.1 Lerista edwardsae
CTCTCTCTCTCTCTCTCTCTCTCTCTCTCTCTCTCTCTCTCTCTCTCTCTCTCTCTCTGTGTGTGTGTGTGTGTGTGTGTGTGTGTGTGTGTGTGTGAGTGAGGCGATTCTGTGTGTGTGTGTGTGAATTGATGCTCTCAAAGAGTGTTCAGCTTGCCTGGGTACAGGAACAGCCTGATGGGGAGAAACAGGAGCAGCTGGCTAGCATTGCCTTCTACACCAGTGCACTCCCTGGCCATATTAGCCCCAGCCAGCTGCACTGGTCTGCAGAGGCAACAGCTGAACAGAGGTCTAGCGGGGGGGGGGGCATGGCCAAATAATTCATCAGCATGGGAGGCTGATGGTTCATCAGCATGGGAGGGAGAAACACTAGCTGGCGTGTTTCTGTACCCAGGAACAGAATGCCTCAACAGATTGCACATTTCCCTTATTTTACACACAAACATAAAGGCACTTAAAACATGGCCTTAGTTGTGTTTTGTGGGTGTCTCCCGTGGAGCTGGAAACATCCTGAAATGATCCAAACATATGGGAAGTGGCTGATCATAAGAGGCCTGGCTAGAGAATTGTAAGGAAGACCCACATAATTAGCCCCCACCCACATTTGGCTCCTTTGAACATTACCCCCAACGACATGGTGGCCTCGCATGAAAAAAGCATCTTCTCTTAAACAGCATCTTAAATAGACAGTGTAAAAGATAGAGAGGGGAAAGTTTTGGTTTGGATTTTGGCTGTGATTTCTGCCTTCTCCCCACTGTTGGTGTCAGGTTGCTGAAGGTCCTGGAGCAGAGCTCTGCCCTACCCCACCAATGGTATATTGGATTCAACTTTACTAGTGGTGGGAGGTGATGTGTGTTAGCACCTTCCTGTCTTAGGCTAATGGGAGCAAAATGCGATGGCAACAACAGCTTTCCCCTTCTCCCCATCAGCTGATAGTAGCATCTCTTTGGGCTCTATGTTGATTCAGGAGCCTCTGGGGTATGCTCCCATTTGCAGATAGGAGTGCAGTGATGATGGGAGTCTCTTCATCATCTTGTGTCACCAGTACTGTAGGGGTCCAGGTGTCAGTCCTTTGATGGGCCTTTGGCTGTGACTTGTCTGGCCAGCCCTGACACCAGCCTTCTATGAATAAGTGCTTCCAATAGGATGGAAAGTGCTTTCTTTAGTCGTGAAGACATTACCAGAGTGCAGAGGAGGGACTATATGCTAGCTTGGTGGGAGAAAGATTGGACAGAGCAGAAAAGTTGGGGGTGTTGAGGACAGTTTAAGCTCTGGACTAGAGATGTGGTGAGCTCAGTGTGGCAGGTACTAAGGATAGCTGAATTATTCTTATTGTTATGCATTTTGGGGGGTAGTCTCTTGGTTCCCCCATGAATTTGACCATTAAGCAGAAGCCACCTAAAGCCTTTGATCTAAAATTTATTATCAATCTAGATCAAGCAATCAGTACAACAGTTGTGATGTAAAACAACAGTAGATGCACACTTCACACAAGTCATCCCCTTCAGAAAAACAGTCTGACACACAGATATACGTATTTGTGCTCTCCTGTCAGAAGAACTTACACTGGCTTGCAGTTGTGCTGAGTTATGGTGGCCAAAATAGGGCATGCAATCAGTGCTGTCAGCCTCTTACAACTGCACAAGGGGAGGCTGACCATGAGCTCATTGGGAGGGCTGAAGCAATGTCGTAGCTCAGACTTCACAATGGGGGCCGTTTCTGTGCACTACTTTTGCTTTTGCAGTGGTGGTGTAACTCCGCTGAAATGAGTGGAGACACAATGTCATAAAAGGGAGAACTCTGCTCAGTGTTGTCTAGTCTAAATCGATCCTGAGTCGGCTGATCCTGCGTTATTTAGTGACCCTCTATAAGTATAAAGTGGCTCCTTCTTTGCTAGAAATAGCCAACCACTGAGATCACAAGTAAATAATGTATTCTTAGTTTCACATCCATGGCACTTTACTGCCAAAATCCACACCCTTTCATGCCCTTATCTACAGAAGCAGCTATTGTATTAGCTTTCAGGAAAAAAAATCCGTATCACTCTCCCATTAATATACAGGCATGCCCCGGTATCCACTGATTCGGTATCAGCGGTTTCAGTTATTTCAGTTATTATGGTTTCAGTTTCAAACTAAACGGTTTCAGTTTCAGAATACCATGGATGCTAGGACTCCTATTAAAAAGATAAGGGAACGTTAAACAAATCTCTTTTTTAAAACCTTGTTGCAGCAAAACCACTGCAGTTCCCCTATCGTTAAAAAGGCATCCCCAGTAGCCACGGTTTCAGGTATTCATGGTCCAGAACGGAACCCCAGCAGATGCCGGGACATGCCTGAATTTGCTTCTCTACAGCCTTTGAGAACCCATGCTTTGAAACATACATCCTCCAACCCCCTTTTCTCCCTCTTCCCTCCCAAAAGTTCCTTTGAGCCACCAAGAGAGAACCAGTGGTGTTCCTAGAGGAGAGCAAACTCCTGTGTAAAGCTCCTGACCTCCACTGTAAAGCAGCCCCTCCCCGTTGCCTTCAGAGCCATACACAGCTCGGAGAGCAGAGCCGTGGAGCCAGCCCTCCAAGCCGCTAATGGCCCTGAAGGTGAAGGGGAGGGAACCTGGCTCAGGTTCTGGCAAAAACTCAGGCTCTGGCTCTGGCAAAACTTAGCATGAGTGTTGTATGGAATGTGGATTGGCGAGTGTCATGAGTCTTTACGGGATAGTGTCTATGCCATTTAAGAAGTCCACTTTTTGACCTCGTCTCTGCTGCCACTGTGCTGTTTTGTCTGTAAGAATTAGAGGCGGCAATGTTCATGCTGCAAAAAGTGCCATCTGATTATTTCCACAGCTCATGCTGCTATTAAAACCACAAGAGGAAGTCATGTCCCCCATCAGTTGGCAACCCTCATGCGCTTATGACCAAGGGAGTGTTATTTCTAGAAGCAAAGGTGGCAAAACAATAGAGAGCTAAGGAAAGACTTAAACTTCTTGTCCCCCTCAGCATTTATCTTGGCTGACCCTCCAAAAGACAAGCCAAAGACAGGATGAGATGAAAGCACGGGGGCAGACACAAGTAAGGCTCCCACATAGGCCCCACCATGACTGGATTCATGGTCTTCACCATCTTGATTGTTGTGTCCAGTGCTAATTTGGCAGTTTCCTCAACTCTGACTCTGTGATTCGTAGAGCATCAACCTGACCCAAACATATGACAGTTGCCCTCCCAACTGTTTTCCCATATTGATTTAATTTGTACAAGGGTACAATCCTAACCAGCTTTCCAGCACTCACATAGCACTGCCAATTGGGCATGTGCTGCATCCTGCAATCAAGATGGGACAGTCACGGAGGCCTCCTCAAGGCAAGGGACTGTTTGTTCTCTCACATCAGCGCTGCATTGCCCTTACCCTGGCACTGGGTAAGTCACATTAAAAGCCATGGTTACTTCAGGACTGGACTACAGGAAAAGCTTCTAAGGTTTCATGGCGGGTTTGTCAGAGAAGCCGCTTCAACCATTTTAGATTTCTGACAAGCACGCAATGATTCTGGTCCTTCTGGGGTTTTCCAAGAAGTCTTAGAGACTCTGTCCATTAGAGACTTAACCACAGACATTTTAGCGCCAAATCCTATCCCATTTTCCAGAGCCAATGCAGCAGTAATGCAGCCCCAAAGTAAGGGAGAAAACACTCTCTTAACTTAATGAGGCCTCCAAGACTGCTCCCCATCATATGATTTAACACACACTCCATTGGTATGACTGCATCAGTGCTGGAAAGTTGGATAGGATTGGGCCCTTAGTTTTTTTAGCAGTGGCATTCCCAGAGGGGGGCACAATGCTACGTTTTGCAGGCGCCTCAATGCGCTATATAAGAGGACCCTCCCCCAGCCTTCAGAGCCATTCTGGACAGTGAGAGCAAAGAGCAGGAGACGTGTCCCCTGTGCTCTTGCTGCCCAGAATGGCTCCAAAGGCAAGCGGGAGGGTTGACGCGCCTGAAAAATGTAGCTTCTTGTGAACTTGCTGTGGTGGGCATTCTGGTCTTCCCTCTCCTTTCAAAAAGCTGATTCCCTCACACAGACATTCTGCGTGCAGATTTATTTCCATCTTCTCTGTGGAATCATTGGTCCTGCAGCCAAGTTTGAACACTTCCCATTGGGGAGCCTTTAATCTCTGGACACTTCCTCCCAGTTATGAAGCTGATTCACTGTTGTGATTGGAACAGCATTTGTTCTCTGTGTGGTCCTGCTCCCTGGCTATTTCTCTGATAAAGGGGCTGCTTTGCTACTGTCTGTGTTTTGGCTGCTAGAGGAGTTTTCACCTCCCTGCCTGAGAAGAAGCATACAAATGATAAGGCCTCTGTTCGTCTATGGTATTAGCTGTGCCCAAAGACATGGTGTGCGGAGGCGGATCTAAGGGGGGGCAAATCTGTAAGTTTTGCAAGAAGCCTTACCTTGCAGTGGAAAACACTCCTCTCCCGCACTGTTCTAGCCAATCCTCACAGGGAACAGCAACATCTTGGCGTTGCTTACTGGCTACAGCAGCAAGATTTACATGACAGGGTATGGCTTCTTGCAAAACTTACAGATTTGCCCCCCCCTTAGATCCGCCTCTGATAGTGTGGGCTTCTCCAGATAGTAGACTTGTATCTTGTGTGTGACACAGGGCACAGGGCCTAGAGTTAGGCCAGCACAGTTAAGCCAGCAAAGTTTGGCCAGTACAATGGGCCACTGTAAACCACGTTAGGACCACTCCCATCTCTTGGATAAAAAGGCCAAGTTTGGTTTGTTGGAGCACTATCTCTTCCCTTCACTGGCTTGCAAGAAGCCTTGCTTTGGTAAAATCAGTAGCCAACTGCACCTTGCTTCCCCATCCTATTCAGACCCATAAATAATGCCACATCCTGGGAGATTCCTGGCTCTGAGATAAATGAGCCAATTTGTGATCACAAAAGATGTGCCTGTAGGCCCTGACTCCCCCCACCAGCTTAACTGGAAATTCAAACAAGAGCCTTATGCTAATCAGGACACAGGTCCCTGAGCAATTGAGAAGTCCACCGGCACACTTTTCAGGGTGCTACACAATAGGACCCGGCATCCTCACCAGGGGTGGGCAATAGGAAACCCATTAAGAACCACCTCATAACAAAGACTGCCTCCTTCAGCTACCTCCCCCTCCTTCCCCCCAAAACTGCACAACCCAACAAATCCCTATCCCCTAGTCCTTCTGGGTAATCTCATTTCTCCAGAGCAGATATTTTCAACCTTTTCCCTCTCACCGCACATTGAGAAGGCGCTAAAATGGTCAAGGCACACCATCCGTTTTTTGACAATTGACAAGGCAGGCTGCACTGCCAGTGGGGGGCTCATATCTCCTAATGGCCCTATTCCATGACCCACCTACAGGCTCCCACGGCACACCTATGGACCATCCACGGCACACCAATATGCCGCTGTACAGTACAATGGTTGAAAATAGCTGTTCTAGAGGCTAAACTTTTCCTTGTTTCCATCCTATTTCCTTGTCTCTCTCCTCCATTTTGTGCATTTACACCCCCCCCCATCCTTCCCAGAATCTCCTCCCTTTCTTAAACTGCCGAGCAATTCCTAACATTTTGGGCTTGCCTGTGTGTCTGTACTGTATTTCATATTTTTTTAAAAAAATTTGCTCTGTCTCATAATGTATATGTGTTGCACCTATCTTTATTCAATGCCAGTTCATTGAGATGTGTCACAAACCTAGGTTCCTGCACATGCATTCAAATCCCTTGTGCACATGTTACACCTGTGGCAGCATAACTAGTAACCAGTAATAGAATCTGTGTGGGAATGTTGAGCTCTGTGGGAGTGAACGGTATTCGCTATGTTGACTCCTTTCCCACGGCTGTTGTGCTTTTGAAGTGTTTTGCTGAGAGAGGAGAGAGAGAGTGCCAGCATAGAAGAAGCCACCTTAGTTGGGCCATAGGAATATTGCCCTGCTGATTCTAAGCACTTTTAAGTGATGGTTACATGTACACTTGCTAAGTAGTGCTGTCAAACCTTTAGCTGCCACTATTGATAGGTATAGACCTGTGCTGTCAGAACTGTCCCTACAGTCACTTACTAGGCACCAGGGAATGCACATTAGGCCTCAGTCCAGATGATCACTCCTGGTTTTCACACAAAAACCAAAAGTGGGCTCCAATAGGAAAATGGAGCTATTTTACACATTGGAAAGGCCCACAGAGGGGGCTGCAGGCCTCCCAGCCTCCCACAGGCCAGTGTCACTCCCTAGGAAAGGGCAAAAGCCCCTGGGTGCCCACAGCGCCACAATCGCTACAGCGCCATCAGGCACCCTCTACGGCCCCAATCCCCACCCCCACTAGCACTTACAGTGGCCTCAGTGTCTGAGTATGACACAGTAGGACTGTGTAGGACTAGGCCACAGGCATATCTAGCTATGGAAGACAGAACTTGAGATTCAGGGATAAGTAAAACAACAGCGTGAATTGTGCATGTCAAGACTAGATAAAAGTTGAGCCGAAATATATTGTATCCCAAGCTACCGAAGGCAAAAAAAGATGCACCCAGATATTTTATGCCTCTCCGAGTCGGGTATGACACCTCCGGAGAAAGGGACTTGTTTTTCAGCAGTCTTTGACAAGGCAGAAGGGGTTTTGTAGCAAAGAAGCACCTCAAGTCAATTGTAAATTGTCTGCCTTGTTATCATTCAGAAATCTGCAGAGTAGCAGCAGGGAAGGAACTATGTCTGTTTTACAGGAACTGTGCAAAGAGAAATTATATTAGGTCTACCTAAGTAGGTCTACCTAAGCTGTAGTTAAGGGGCTCTCGGCATTGCTGTCCATTGGCCAAAGTCTCAGGGGCCTGAGGGGGAAGGAAGCACAAGTGCACTGTAGTTTGAAACTTGCACCAGTTCCTATTAATGACTAATGATGGTGACTCCAGCAAATCTGTCTGTGCAACCTCAGTAAGAACAGCCCAGGCAATCTCTGTTTCAAACGTGATATATCAGATCAAATTGCCACCTTGCCTGCTGCTTAGCTTGCCACCTCCATAGTCAATCTTTATTAAAAAGATGGATTTATAGAAAATTCCATGTTACTTAACAGGAAAAAAAATGTGTCTTTTTCTTTTTCCTAAAGAGGAGCATCCAGGGTTTTTTTTTTCCAGCCTCTCATAGCCCTTGCTGAGAAAGAATATCTGGCCACTGGTCCTGTCCCAAATGGAGTTTTGTGCCTCCTTTCAAGTCAGGGAGGCTGGCTCATGGATGTGTGCTGGAATCCCCACACCGCTTTCCAGACCTGCACGAAGAAGGTAAGGCCAGCCAAGGCCTTACCTTGGCTGGGGTGGCCTTACCAAGGTGGGGTGGGGCGGGCAGGGAGAGGGCATCAGGTAGGTAGTTCAGAGTGGGGAGAAGGTGGGTGAGGGCAGACCCATGAGCGGACTAGGCAGGGGAGGAGGGCAGGACCAGCCCATCCAACATAGGCCACATCTAAACCCCCAGCCCCAGCCCCAGACCTGTTTGCCTTCCTCAAACCTGTGTCAGCAATTTCGCTGTTGCAGATACAAGGATTCCTACTGCAAAGGGTGCCCATTAATTAATTAATTCCCCTTACCCTGGGTTGTGTGGCATTCAGCCCCAATCCCGCACTGGATACAGAGCAGGCCAGCTGGCCTCCCTGTTCCAGCATGGGTTAGGTCTGGGCTTCTGGTAGCATAACTACGGGAGGCAGCACGTTAAGTTTTGCAGGAGCCGCAATGTGCTGTGTAAGCAGCCCTTCCCACTTATTGGAAGCCTTCTGAGCAGCTACGGTAATGTTGCCATCACTGCCCAGAATGGCTCTGATGGTGAGTGGGAGGGCCCGTTTACACAGTGTACTGTGTTGCCTGCAATACTTAATGTGCTGCTCCTCCATAGCTATGCTACCAGCAACATGCTCTTCATGAAGCTACCCTTGAAGAGTATTCAGAAACAATAACTGGTACAAATCACTGCTGATTGTACATCAGGGCTTCATATGTTATTCACTTGCTATACAAACTACATTGGCTTATGATCGGTTTCCAGTGCAACTCAAGATGCTGGTTATTATTACTTTTAAAATCCAACATAGTTTGGGCCCTAAGTGCCTTCAGGATCACTTGCTCCCATGTGACTATGCTCGCTTGCTCTTCTGGGGAGGTTCTTCTCTAAGTGCCACCACTACAGAATCTCAGTTGAAAACACGGACAGGAGGACCTTTTTTATGCTCATGCCCAGTCTTTGGAACTCCCTTCCCAGTGTATCCAAAGCAAGGGCCTGATCTCCTGATCTCTCTTCACTTTCTAGCCTCTTCTATTACACTAATAGCACATCTATTACACTGTGCCCTTGGACCACCCTGAGAGGGCCTCTCCAGTTTAATTGTTTTTATTCTGTGGGTTATATGGGGGGAGAAAGAAGAGTGTATATATTATGTTCTTTAATTGCATGCCATTTTGACTTGCTTTGTGAAACTGCTTTGATGTTATTTGTGAAAAATGGCAGCTAAATTTTTGGAAAATTCTGAGACTCTACGGTTGAAGACGCATTCTGAAGTGACAATGGTTATTAAAATCTGGTGCAAAAATTTGACACACATCCCTGTGTTCATGGATGAACAGAATTTTGAAAAAGGAACCTAGACAACTTAATAAAAAGCCGAGACATCACCCTGCCAACAAAGGTTCGCATAGTCAAAGCGATGGTTTTCCCAGTAGCAATGTACGGATGTGAGAGCTGGACCATAAGAAAGGCAGAGCGCCGAAGAATAGATGCTTTCGAATTATGGTGTTGGAGAAGACTCTTGAGAGTCCCCTGGACTGCAAGGAGATCCAATCGGTCAATCCTCCAGGAGGTCAAGCCTGATTGCTCCCTGCAAGGACAAATCCTGAAGCTGAAGCTCAAGTACTTTGGCCACCTGATGAGAAGAGAGGACTCTTTAGAAAAGACCCTCATGCTGGGAAAGATTGAAGGCAAAAGGAGAAGGGGGCGGCAGAAGATGAGATGGTTAGATAGTGTCACCGAAGCGATGAACATGAAATTGGGCGAACTCCGGAAGCTAGTGGAGGACAGGGAGGCCTGGCATGCTGTGGTCCATGGGGTCACGAAGAGTCGGACATGACTTAGCGACTGAACAACAACAACAACAAACTTGTAGCTTTGCAGTGAAGGTGGGAGCATATCCTGTAGTACTGGCCCAGTTATGAAGGTATTTAGCCAGGTATTTTTCTGGTCTGCACCACCATTATTTTGGAGCGATAATTAGCCTTGAAGCAAAAAGTGGGATTTAAATAACTTCATCTATTTTTCAGTTGCCTTTAATCTTTTAGAGAATAAAATCAGGAGAGTAGCAGTTTCAACTGCAGTGAAGAAGGTACCCTATTTACCTAGTCTTTATTTTTATGTATTTAAACCAGACTTCCAAGAAAGACAGGATTTATCCATCTCTAAGGGGTACATAGACTGCAACACAAGATGCTGCAATCAACATTTCAGCAAATCTGATCATACTACTTGCATTTGGCCTTTCATTCATTGTCATTTTATTTATATTCAGTCCTTCTGCATAAATGCATTCAAAGCAGTTTACATTCAGGAATGACAGGTAATAGTAATACAAATATATCAAGAATAATATATCACTAACCATGCTAGTACAAAATGGGAATAGTTCATACACTACTTCCAATGTACAGAATCTAAAGTATTTCTATGGGACCAACCACAGAGGATAAAAAGAAAAAAAGAAATAAAAAAGTGCCTCTGAGCGTATGCAAACTTATTTTTCTTCATCATTAGTGAACAGGTCCAGGAAGCCCCTATACATCAAGGATTATAAGAAAGCCTATCAGAGCAGAGACTGTGGTTGGAAAAGATATTGGAGGTCATCTAGTCCAACCCCCTGCTCAGTGCAGGCAACTGCAACAACAGCCCTGACAGGTGGCCATCCAGACTCTGCTTGAAAGCCACCGATGACAGAGAGTCCGTACTGCACAAGGCAGAATCTTCCGAAGCCAGACTGCTCTTACAGATAGGAAATGCTTCTTCATGTCTGCCCTACATTTACTTCAACCCATTAGTTCCAATCATGCCTACAGTTGCCACAGAATAAATCCTCCCCTCCTTCTGTATGACAGCTTATTAGATAGTAAAAACAGCTACTATATTTCCCCTTAGATGCAATCCTAAGCTGCCGGCAGGCCTGCGGCTTTGGAGTGCTCTGGAGCCTCCCAGGGCAAGGGCACATTGTCACCCTTGCCCCAGGGAGGCTCCAACCTCCTCTGTGGGCTCCTCAAGTCTGCGCCTGCTGTATAGCTGTGCTGTGCTGACAAATCGGGGCCATGCAGCCTGGTGCTGGAAGCTTGGATGTGGTCTACCGGCCGCATCCCAACCTCAACCCCTCCGGGCACGCCTTCCACCCAATTCCTCTCTCCCGCCCTCCTTCCCCCCACCCAGAACCGCTCATGGGCCAGCTCAGTTTGGCTGGTGCTCAAGCAGCACTGCCTTGGGCCAGCGCCCTTGGACTGACACTGCTGCTAGCGTCGGCCCAACAGCACCATCACTGACATGGAGGTGCCAGTCGTTACCCCCCCCCATCGGCACTAGTGCCCTTGGGCTGATTCAAGTGGATAGCATTGGCCCAAGGGCGCAGCTGGAATTGCACTCCGTCTTCTCCAGGCCAAATTTACCAAGCTCTTCTAACCATTCTTCATAGGACTTCCTCCTCTCTCCTCTCCTCTCCTCTCCACCCACTCCAGCTTGTCAGTGTTGGATAAATGTCAGCATACAAGTTCATGATTGGAGGGTCAACATGTGGACACCTGGAACGGAAACTATTCCTTTTTAAAAAATGGTGATCTTCCTCCACCGGAAAATCTTTTACTGGTTAGGACTGATTTCAGTCAGCCTGAATCTTTTGAAAGCCTAGCCGTAGTTTTTACAATGTTTTTTTCCCTAAGCCATTCTAAAGGTTTATATATTTGTGTAACACTCTGCCTGCTGGTTGACATGCACTCTGGCAAATTTAGAAGTCTCTCCATAATTACGTTATCTAATCCAAGGATTTTTATTTCCTTTTCATTCATGCTATTTAGTGTAAATTGCTCCTCCCCAATGGCGTTTTTCACCCCAATGGCACACCACTGTCTCCCATGACTCACGTTTTACAGCCTACTTACATTAGGCAAACTAAAATGGAGTTCTGGAAAGTCTAGTGCATGGACATTAGCCAAAATTCAGTCCATAGGACTAACGAAGCGTGGGGTTTCCCAGTGATTTGGTCAAGGGCAGACCACCCAAGAAACTTGCAACAAACATGACACCTATCATATGCATGTACCATTATAGGCATGTTTGATCAAAACTAAGCCCCACAATATTCAATGGCGTTTACGTCTAGGTACAAGGATTGCACATTTTAAATCCCTTCATTCATAAGGAGGTTAAGTCAGTGGACAAGGTTGTGTCCTCCCTGTTTTTGTTCTCACAGTAGCCCTGTAATGTAGGCTATACTAAGAATGCCTGGCCCAAGATCATCCAATGAGTTTCCTGGAGGAGCAGGAATTAGGGTTGCCAGATAAGATGCATTCAAAAACCTGGGATCTCACAAGACTACCAACCCTTGAAAAATGGAGGGGGGAATCTGTTACCTGAGCAAGGTCCGGCTGTTAAGGGGTAACCCAGCTGAAGCCCCAAACGGACTGAAAGTACCTTTTGCCACTCATCTGCCAAACTGGCAATTCTAGAAATGGCTGAGGCTGGGTCATTCTGGTCCAAATCCAACATGCTAACTACTACATCACAATTAAATGGCTCTCTCAGTCCCACCAGCTGCCTGCAATAGCCATCTCTTTTGCCACTAGAACACAGGGCCCATGAAAGCAGAGCTGTAGTGTCCTACCCCAGCAACCTGAGGCAGTGATGTCGTAACTCTGCCAATGACGTAACTCTGCAGTGATGTAATAGCTTCTCCCTGGAGAAGCGGCTGGCACACAAAGTGGCCAGCACCACCTCTTTTTAGTAGAACTGAGTGGAGACTGCCTTTGCACTGCAGTCTCTTCCAGCATCTCCCTGGAGGAGAGGAGCATATGTGAAGCGACAGCACCACCTCCATCTGGGAGAACCAGGAGGAGACTGCCTTTGCACCACAAGTGACCAGCACCTCTTCATCTGGGGAGAGCCCAGAGTGTGAAGACAGTCAACCTCTGTAACTAGGGCAGAGCTTGGGGTCAATCCTGTGCCCCCTTTTAATGCAGCGCCCAGGGTGGGTGTCCCTCAAACTCTGCCCTAGTTACAACTCTGCATGGGGGAGGGGTAAAGAGAGTAATTTGTACCCAGGCCCAGAGTCAGAAAAAAGGGGCCCAGGAGCCCGAGGAGGGGGCCCAGAAATTTCCTGGAATTTTACATTTTCTGATCTCACCAGAACTCATTGCCCACGTGGGATGTGGCGGCGGCTACTGCCACAAGTCATACACACTAGGCCCAGGAATGCATACATGACACTCAGGGCGCAATCCTAACCTGGAGTCAGGCCAGCAAAGTGTGGCTGGCACAAGGGACACTGTGAAGTATGTTTGGACCACTCTTGGGGTCAGAGAGGCCAGCACTCAGATGTGCATCATCCTCCCTGACTCCGAGTGGTCCAAATGTGCTTTACAGTGGCCCTTGTGCCGGCCTAACTGTGCCGGCCTAACTCCAGGTTAGGATTTTGCCCTCAACACATCTGGTAGGAAACTGACCTGCTACAGTGACTCTGGTTTGTGGATCTGCTTACCATGAAGGAGTGTATTGGGGCTCAGGACATAACTGCTGCAGAAGTCAGTTTTGGTACGCACAGGACATTTTCCATTCTCAATGTGATGATGCTAATCTGCAATTATTTTCTATATTTAAAACACTTTAGAGAGACTTCAGAGTGTGTCTGGTTTTCTCTATTACTAGAGTGGCCGATGCCACAGAGGCAGGGAGACCTGGGCTCCCTATGGGGAAACCTGGTAGATCTGGGCTCCTGTGACTACCTGGGCTGCCCTCTCCCTGCACTGTTTAGCCCCTGATGTGCCTACCCCAGTTGCTACCCTCTCCTACTCTGTTACCTCTCCCCCTTTGGGAATGGGCCCAAAAGAAACTTAGTACCCTGCTAGAACACATTTGCTCACTGGCCACCTTTCATACACGGAATGTAGAATCTACCTTGATTTGATTTTTAGGTTTGTCATGAAGATAATCCCCAAGGAGATGAAACTGCCAACAATTATGTCTCTCTTCGGCCATCCATATTAGTGGATCCAGTCAGAATTTGACAGACTATCCAGAACTGAGGAATACAAATAAAAAGAGGAAGCTACATTCTTCAGACCCAGTTACACCCTGAGGGGACCGTGGGTGATCACCTGTCTCCATATGTTTGGCACTTCCATATGTTTGGAACACAAAAGGGGCACTTAAGGAAGATATTCTGGCCACTCCTCAGCTTTTTTGTGCTTTTACAGGATTAATGTTGAACCTGAGCATTATTTGAAAGGGTTTTTTTTTGTTTGCTTTAATAAGCATTTAATGGCACTCTTGGGAAAGCTAATGGAGTTGCCTTGGGGACTTGAACAACATCCCAGTATGCGCCGCATAAATTTGCTTTAGCTGCAGGTGAACAAAAAGTTATGTTAAGCAAGAAAGGGAAGGTAACAGATGCTGAATCCCTTTTGATGGCCTAAGGACAATTGGCTACCAACTGACTGGCAAATTCATATCCAAGCTAGAAGGGAGAGGGGAGAAAAAGAAAGGGAGGGAGGGAGGGAGGGAGGGAGGGAGGGAGGGAAGGAAGGAAGGAAGGAAGGAAGGAAGGAAGGAAGGAAGGAAGGAAGGAA
>JAJKFI010000031.1:7525837-7584075 GCA_029204185.1 Lerista edwardsae
GAAGGAAGGAAGGAAGGAAGGAAGGAAGGAAGGAAGGAAGGAAGGAAAAAGTTTTCCTTAGCTCATAAAATATTTCTCTTTTATTTATCAAAGCAGGAAAAATAGTTAAGAAACCAATGGGGGGGATGCAAAAAAGGACCAAATGTGATGAACGTTGTTTCTCCCTTTACCCTCCTCCACCAGTTCTTTTTTTCTTTCACTTGGAGAAGATAACTTTATATTTTACTGTCTTATTAAAGAAATGCATTTTGGAAGTATGCCACTGTTAACTGTATCCGAAGGATTTAAGATGGTTGAAATGCACTTGAAGATTTAATTCTGCTGACTTCAGCTCTGATCCAAAGTAAAAACTGTAACCTTAGATTAAATGTTTAGCACCAGATATTGCAATTGCTGTTCCTTGTCATAAATCCTTGTGTCTATTGCTGTTCCAGACAGCTCTCTGAGGATTTTAGACTCTGTAGGTAACACAGTGTTACTGTCATACAAAGTTCTTTACGGTACTGGATTTTTACTCTAAATTTCTTAAGTATGTGACCCTTAATACCTGGCACAGGATTGTGACATCACATGTAGCAGATGTACATGTCACTAAATTCATCAGGTTTAAACTGTTGGCCATGAGTGTGGACTTCAGAATTCTCATCAAGAGACATGTACCTCCATGGATTCTTCCCAGCCTATCAGGAGCACAAGCTCAGCTGCACCCAGTGACACACATGGCAGAGATTTCAGCAAGGTAGGAATTAGCACACACCAAATGACCCATTTTTCTTTACTAGGCACAGTGCTGAAAACATACTGCAGGAGGCCTTGTAGCAAGGCCCTGCCTCCCTGGCACACCTGATAGTGCATTAGGTGCTACCATTGCCACTGGTCCTGAGGTTTGGGGTTGGGTTGGCCTACTCGATGGGGATCTTGGCCATTGCCTGACCTGGCTGACTCCTGACACCATCCATGATTGGGCATAAGAGAACGTTCAAGACCTAAGGCCCCCTAAGAAGAAAGGGGTGCTATATATCCTATTTGTATATCCTATTTATGGGTGCTTAAGAGAGGAAATTGCTTATCTCAGAACTTCTTCTACCCTTCTAGAATAGAAGATGGGTAGGAAAATGGATAGGGGTTATTCAGTAACATTATGAATAGCTATATACAGGTGGGACTTCGGTACCCACTGGGGTGTTGGTTCTGTGTCTCTCCACTAATACCAAAAACGTGTTAAATAAAATACAAAACTTTAATAAGTTAAAACAAAACAAAACACGAGTCAGTCAGGCAGTCAATTAGAACCGCTACTTTGCTGCTTACTCCAAGAAAAGCAACTGCCTCCCTTAGCCCTCGCTCACTGAAGAATGGAATGTGCAAGTGACCCAGGGAAAAGGGAGGGGGTCACTTTTCTCAGTGCGAGCTGCCGCAGGATTCTATTCTATCCCCCATGCTTTTCAGTATATACACGAACCCACTGGGGGAAATCATCCAGGGGTTGTAGACAGACCGTGCACATAAATATATGAGTCAAACATCTCACATTCAAATAAAAATGGAGGAAAAATGCTTCCTAGTCAACCTCCTGGGTGTACATACATACCAGGGACAATGTGTATTTATGTTCAAAATATTATGAGTCTACCCTGAGTCAGGGATAGAGTCAGGGAAAGACTGATAGACTACAGGCCACTCCTCTGCTCGTACCACTGGTGCCAGGTGTTTCCCACTGGCAATACAAGTGTACTGCTGGTGCTGAGGACCCAGCGCTGGAGTGGCCCGAGGTATGTATCACCACCAGTCCAATCTTAACTTGAGCAGGAGCAGGAACGTTGCCTGGCTTGCACTGCATCCTAACCAAGTTGGAGGCAGCTGCAGCACACTGCAGGGGAAGGGGATTTTTGTCCCTTGGTAAGCCCCAGCCAGGCTGATGGGGCTCCTTGGATCTGTTGTTTAGCAGGTGCAAGTCTGAGGGGCCCAGGGCAGTCCAGATCTGGCATAACTGCCCCATCCTGGCCCACCCTGCCCACAGGACCACCCTCCCTCTGCCCTGTTATGCCCTCCCTTCACCTCCGTACTGTCTGCGTCGGCCTAGCGGCTATTGCACTGACGTGAACATGCCTTATGGCACATTTGCAACAGCCCTGGGCCAACACAAGCACCTTGTGTCGTCCCAGGACACCACTTGGATAGTGTTCTAAATGATAAGTTTCAAAGTAGGAATAAATGGGAGAAGACATGTTAATGGAGACATTTAAAGGTGATTTTCTTCCCCACTGTGTAAACATAAGAGCACAATCCTAACCTGGAGTTAGGCCAGCATAGTTAAGCCAGCAAAGTTTGGTTAGCACAAGGGACACCATAAAGTATTTTTGGACCAGTCTCGGAGTCAGAGACCAGCACACAGACATGCACCATCCTCCCTGACTCTGCGAGTGGTCCAAACATGCTTTATGGTGGCCCTTGTGCTGGTCAAACTCTGCTAGCATAACTGTGCCGGCCTAACTCCAGGTTAGGATTGCACCCTTAATGGGATATGGCTAGGGAGAAGGCCATGACAAACTCCTGCACTTCAAAATTTACCCCTAGATTGCAATGCACACCTGTATATGCCCTCCATAACACAACAGACCTGTATCACTTTTGTATGTTTCAGTGCAGCCTGCCTACAACTTCCTACAGCTTGTGTCCTTTGCAACGCTGAACGTTGCTGACAAATGTGCTACTACTGCTTAACCCCCCATTCCTTTAACGGGATTTGAACAGGAGACATCCCAGTGGACCATGGGATGAGACATCCCATACTACTCAGCTCATGCCATTATGGAGACAGCTGGTAAGGGACAGCACTGAAAAGAGGGGAAGTTTCTGAAGCGATACACCTATATAGGTATAGAAAAAGGTGTCTTGCTGGTTAAACTCACAATTCACATCACAGTAAATTCTCTTGGAACTTTCATGCACACACTTGAAGTGTGCCTACATTGTATTTGTTGCTCTTCTTTGTGCTGCTCACTCCAGGCTGTCTGGAACATCAAACTTGCGTCGTGATATGAAGTGTCTGAAGAAAAGATAAAAAGGCTGTACATAGATTTGCACTGCATGGTCTGTTTTCCAGAGGAAAATGAAACCATCTTTGTTTACTTTCTTTAGTTCCTTTTCCAGTATGAGCAAAGTGGTATTTGTATTAATTCTGTCTCCTTCTTACATATACAGAGTCTGCCACTGAGGACACCAAGAATACAGACCACCTTCTTCTCTCATTGCTACAGGTCATCTCAAATTGATACTGTTCTTGGTTCAGATGGGATGATATTGTCATACATTAGTTTGCAAAACTGGCTGCATGTCACAAGGGATGATGGAAGTAATTTTCAAAAAATGAAATTTAAATTGTTCGGTAACATAGATCAGAGGCCGATGTATGTCTCCCCCCCACTTCCCCCCTTTTTTTTCCTGATTTTGCAATATAACTTCAGTCACATCGTTTTCAATCACATCATTTAGTTCCAACAATAGTGGGCAGAATGAACAGAGGAAAACATGTAGATATTATCACTGCAGTGTCTTCATTAATATGCCAAGACAGTGCGCCCTCAATATCCATGAGCGATCTGTTCCAGGACACACACACCCCACCCACAGATACCAATTTCCACAGAGAATCAAATCAGTGGCCGGCCTTCACAAGACCTCCCAGACATGACCAGAAGTGTCTCACCACCGCTCCGTCCTTCCCACACCCAGGAAATTCTCCCCGATCCAGGAAATTGCCGGGGGTGGGTAACCTCGCATCTTGCCAGTGCCATGTCGCCACCTCCAGGCGGCAAGGGGCCAGCAGTGCCGCAGCGCAGATGGCAAGAGCTTACTGCCCACGCTGTACCTGCCTTACGGCTTGTTTATGACACCAGCGTGAGCAGTATGCTCGTACCACCCACAAGCAGCTCTGGATTGGCTCTGGAGGGCTCTGGATTGAGCCCCTGCAATCTAAATTAACATACAAGACACACCAGTAATAGCCACTGGAAAAGATGCCATGCTGTGCCGAAGAGGCTCAGGGCGCAATCCTACGCAGCGCCGGAATGGCGGGGCCAACTTGGCAGCGCCCTATCCAACACTGCATAGGAGAGGCTGGAGCCCGCCCGCCCCCCCCCCACGGCCAGGGAGCATTCGCTCCCTTACCGTAGGGGAGGCTCCAGCCTCCCCTATGTGCTCCTCGGATCTGCGCCCGCTAAAGAGCGGGCGCAGATTCAAGGAGACCGTGTGGCCCAAATTAGGGCCTCGTGTTTAGGATGTGGCTGTATGGCCACCTCCCAAGCCCTCCCACGTCCCGCCCAAGTCCCACCCCCTCCCTCCCTCCCTCCCTCCCTCCCTCCAGTCCACATCCCAATATGGGACAGAGCCTCCCTTGTGCCGACCGGCTTTGGTTGGCACAAGGGAGGCTCTCCATCGGCGCTCTGAGGCCGACTCTACAAGTAGCATCGGCCTCAGAGTTGGAGCGCCGATGCAAGGGTACTGCTCGGCGCCCCCGCACCAGCGCTCCACCCCTTACATTGACGCTATGACATAGCGTCATCACAAGGGCAGGAGTAGGATGGTGCTGCCAGTTGCTGGGCCCCTGCTAAATATAAGCCACCACTTTAAAAGTTACCTCTTTGCATAGCTAGCAGGGGCAGTCTTTTGAGCTCCAGTATTAGGGGAGGATTCTTGGTAAAATCTTGCCAAGGCATTAACACTGATGGAACGTGACTCTACTTCCAGAGTTCATGTACAACTGCTTACATACTCAAATGTGTTAGGGGCTGTGTTCAGCAACCAATGAATTCCTCTAGAACCATGGTTCTCAAACTTTCTAGACTGGGACCCACTTTTTAGAATGGCACTTGTGTCAGGACCCCCCCCCCGAAGTGATGTCATTAACCTAGAAGTGATGTCATAGCCAGAAGTGACATCATTAAGTAGGAAGTGCCATCATTGTGACATAATCAAATGACACTCCTGGAATGCAAATACATTTTTGGACTGCAGCAATTGCACAACCATGAAACATCTCTGACAATAAGCAAGATTAGGACAAAATATGCAAATGCACTGAAATAAAAACAAAATTAAAAAAACGCTCACTTGAAAATTCAAATTGTTAATACTCAGAAAAGGAATATAGCAAGAGTAAGGTCTGCAGCTTCCAAGATGGCTGCTCCCAGCTTTCTGGGACCCACTTGACATCAGATTGTGACCCACCAAGTGGGTCTCGACCCACAGTTTAAAGAACACTGCTTTAGAATGAATACTGAACAGCACTGAAAAGTAGGCTTTTGAACTGGAAGATTCATTCAGCCATTGTCAATATAATCTATATGCAATTCGCATGACTGATATGAGGTAGATGCCAAGGGTAAGTGGCACAAATGGATGTCTTTAGCTGCTTCCAGTTTCCTGGTTGGAGGCATTAAAACTGAAAGCCAGTGTAATACAGAGGGTAGACTGAACATCAAAGCTGGGGGAATTCAAGGTTGCAGTTCCCACTTAGCCATGCGGTTCCTTGGATGAACTTGTCTTCATCTCTCAAGGTTAAGCTACCTCACAGGGTTGTTGTGAGGCTAAAAGGAGATCCTGAATATGTCAGTCTGAACTCCTTTTATTTGAGAAAGGAGAGTTCTTTCTTTTCTTTTAAGAGGAGCCCCATGGGATCAGGCCAAAGGCCCATCTAGTCCAGCTTCCTGCATCCCTAGGTGGCCCACCAGATGCTACTGAGAGCACACAAGTGGCCCACAAGATGCCTGCATCCTGTTGCCACTCCCTTGCACCTGGCATTCTGAGATAGCCTACTTCTACTTCCAGGAAACAATGGTTGTGGGTTCCATTGCTCAGAGAGAGATCAGGCATAACATAAAGGCAAAGATCTGGATCTGATAGCCCACCTGCTGGGGGAACTTTGGGAGCAAGGAAAGCTCAGGTCTTAAGCAGCTGATGCCCTTCTCATGACCCTTGCCACTTGCCTGGGAGCATGGCTGGCACCAATTAATTACATTTGGAAAGAAATATGTTTATATATGTAGATGTACATTGACATCTGAATGCATTTAGAGTAATGTAGATCCTGCTGAAATAGATATCCAGGCTAATTTGCTCCTCAGAAAGAGGAAAATGTGACTAAAGTTTACCCCTTCACCGCCAAGGCAACATACCTGCAGGCTCCACCTGCATTTTCGTCTAATGGACTGACTTGCCAGAACATTGTGGGGTCTTTTTGTGTTGCAAATGTGGGGGCTTCCCTTTCTTTGTTGCTGATGATGTTGTAGTTTCTTTGGCTAGTGGGTTTTCTCTCTCCTGCCTCCCCCCTCAAATGCCGATAGGAGCATATGGCCCTGAGAGAGTGGACCAGATTCAACAGATCTGGTGCACAGATGTGTAAATTACATCTTGTTTGGCCAGGCTGGCTCCTGAAACTCCCTGGGGAGTGGGTCCTAAGGGAAGGCAGATGGTATCGCTGCTGCTGGAGCAGAGCTCCTTCCTGGTTTTCTGCCAGGTGGAGCAGATTTCGTTTCCTGTGGGGAATGTGACCCCTTACTAGCTTCTGCCTTGGCTTTAAAAGTTTTCCTAAGTCTTGCTTCCCCTCTGTTTGGCCTTTGCCACCACACTGTTGATGGGAGTGAGAAATAATTGCCAAATGCCTTTAACATCACCAATCATGCCAGGAACAACTTAAGCCTTTGACCTAAATCAGAATAACTGAAATAGCTGCAGGGCTGCTTTGCTTGCACCCAATTGGCAAACATCCCCGGGACACATTTTTGTACCTGGGAGCTAAAGGGGAAGACAACAGGGTGATCGGCACACTCCAGGAAACCGTACGACTGTCCACTTCAGGAAAAACCCACAATGCAAAGTAGGACAATCCCTTTATTAGGACCATGCAGAAAGTAACAAGGTGTCAAACAGCACAATTCCAAATCCTATTAGAGTCTTCATCAGGCTAACTGGGAAATCAGTGGGGACTGTGTTGTAGGTTCCTCAACAGCCTGCGGTCTATAAAATCAAAGTATGGGGTTTTCGTACAGACTTCAATCAGCTTCTGAAGGGTGTGAGACAGTTTCAATACATGCACTGTTTAGGCAGAGGGAGCAAGCCAAAAATAGTTGGAACACTTTCCCCACCCCACCCCCAGTACTGGAAATACACTGTCTTTTAAGTTTTTTACAGCCCAAGCCAATCTAAATGCTTGCATGATGATGCAGCGGTGCCAGCGCAGGTTACGCTGCATCCTACAGGGGACTTTGGGCTGTTAGAGGTCCCCTCGGAATAAGGGGATATTTGTCCCCTTACCCCAAGGTAAGCCCCAGCAGCCTCACTGCCTCAACTCACATCCACTCCAGCAACATCACTGGTACAAATCCATGTTGATCTGTGCATGTGGATCAGACCCAGGATGAGCCTCAGAATTTGGTGTGCACCACCACCGCCAACTCCATCCCCTTCCACACCCGCCCCATCTCCTCTCCGTTACACTCTATACATTTTCCTTGTCAGCTTGGAGGTGTGGGACCTCCTTCTTGAGTGTTTTGGGGGGGTCTGCATTAATCTGATCAGGACCATTCTGGTGATGGTGTGTTCCTCTTGGCCCGCCCTTTGAAGTGGATGGGGGCACGGTCCCCTGCTTGTGAGTAAACATGCACGGATGGCTCCGTTTCACGTTCTGTAGGGTTAAATACATTTTCCTTGTCAGCTATCAGTTTGTCAGTTTCAGGACCCACTGACAATCAGGTCGAAACCCACAGTTTGGGTGATGCTGTTTTAAAAGTACTCTGCAGGTCGGGGAGAAAAGAGTATGCTGTAGAGAGGACAGAGAAAAGTGAACTGAGAGAATTGTTCAAACAGATATACGGTATATAATAGGGCACAGACAGAGAACAGAAAAAGAATGCTGTGGTGAGGGAGAGATTAACAGAATTGGTTAAGAAGAAAACATTGAATTAAAACTGTAGCATAAATGCTTTCCCACAGCAAATGGAGTAATGTGACATTCCTGAGTTTGAATTCTGCTCTCCTTTAGCCAGATGTAGATTTACTATTATTTAGCTAGATTACATTTAATTAGGTTCAGACATAGGGAAAGCAACATTTTCTTTTTCTAATTTATCCTCCAATAGGGAGCCAAGCCTGATGCCTCAGATGCCACCTAGGGAGCCTGCGGCGGAGCGAGGATTTGGACCCAGATGTAGCCATTCAAGCCCAATGCTACCCGCTGAGTCACACCAGTTCCCAAAAGTCCGGCCCATGCCGCTCCTCAGCCCCAGGGGGATTGTGTAAAACAAGACTGGAGCTGAGAAGTTTAACATCCTAAGCACTATATCACCAAGCAGCCCTGTTCAGCCGACGCTCACAAGTTGTTGCAGTTTTTCTCCCGGATCTGTAGCCCTGACAATTTATAGATCTGTTGGCAGTTTTGCTCTCAGAATAACGGAGGCTTTCTTGCCTTTCCTTTTCTCTAATTGTCGCTGAGGAAAATTACCGAGGAAACAAAAGGTGTCCACTAACTATGAAGCATCAATAAACCCTGAGCAGCATTATTGTCTCCCATCTACGTTGAATGGCCTTTTCTGCATATTATCCAGAGCTATTACAAATCCACCTCCTATACATAGAGGGAGAGAGTTCACAAACCTTTGTGTTAGCAGGAAATTAAAGTTTGCAGCTGGCCTCTTCATCTTAGTTAATCATGTGAACATGAAATCCTTAAATGTCCTTGCAAGTCCCCCCAGGGGGGCTGCACTCAATGCCGCTCTCCAGTGGGGTCCTGCTTTTCAGCCATGTTTTTGGTTTTGTTTTTTAATTTTATCCCCACTTCTCGGTGGAGCCCCTGCTGCTTTTAGTTTCAGGAGCAGACTGCCATGTGGCACTTTATCACAAGCTGTCCAAAACTCCACAGTCAATATGGTATTTTGCCATAGACCGCAACCTGTTCAAAATACTGAAGAGGGTTGGCCAGGAAGCCTCTGTTATCTCTTAACACCACCACTGCTCAGGTTAAGTCCTCTCTCTCTCTCTCTCTCTCTCTCTCTCTCTCTCTCTCTCTCTCTGTCTCTCTCTCTCTCTGCTTTGTGATATTGATCAACCTTGTGTGGGACTCAGGTACAAATGCAGAACGATGCCGACTCGGGCGTCTTCTGCCAGTCCCTCTTTTGCTTGCAGTTTCGAAAATGAAAATAGTTTTGCTTTCTTTTTCTAAGAACTTACTTAGCAGACATTCATTTCTTTCCCTGCAATATTGATAGCCCACCTTTCCCGCACGGCCCAAAGTGGTTAACAATGCAACAATACAGGAACACCATATTAATATGGCAATATAAAAAAACAGTTATATAGAGTAAATATATATGATCCTTAAAGTATCCGTCAGCACTCTCTTGAAACAGCAAGGAGTGGAGCTTGTGAGGGAGTCAGCCCTACAGGGAGCCTCAGTGAAAATGCATCCCAATGATAAAGCTTAGGGGAGACAAACAGGTGAGCTAAGCATCTGTGCAAGGGGAAGGTAAGTGCAAGCACTTGTTTGTTTGTTTAAAGGATTTAATTAAACTGAAGCCAGGAAGAGCATTGACAGTCAGGAGCTGAGTGCTAGGGAGTCAATTCTGAACACATGTACAGATTTTCAGTTCTGCTGTAGCAGTTAAGACTTGATTGTCCAGCGGCCCAGCACTGCCCATCAGCAGAGGCTGCTTTGCAGCTGCCATAAAGGATAAAGCAGCAAAACGCAGTGCACAAGCACCCAGCTGGCATAGGATTGGGGCTTGTAAACATTCTCATTGCAGCAGTTTAATAAATTAGACCGAGGCTGAAACTTGGACGTAGGTTGAAATATTGAAGTGGCAACAAATGAATGGCTTTGCTCTTAACCCAAACCTATCCAGACCTTGCACTGACAGAACTTGCACACCATCAGCACAAGGCTCGGGCTGCTGGCAAATGCACCCATGGAATGCCAATCCCCCAGCAGAGCAGGTAGGCCAGCAGAGGAGGTGTTCTGGAGGACGACTGGGGCAGCAGGGGGCATGTTGAGGGTAGGCTGGGGTGGATATTGGCAGCAGCGGCAGTGCCAATATCCTTTGCCTTGTCATTATGCATTATGGGCCTACTTAGGCCAGCCAAAGAACTGGAGCAGATCCAAGTAGGCTCACTGGGTACCAAGAAAGGATGTGCCAGAGTCACATCTCACGAGGCAGTCGAGTCTCAGCAATCCCATGACTTGAGTCGAATCACAGATCATAGTATACGCCAGTGGTATTCAAACTTTTTAGACCGGGACCCACTTTTTAAAATGGCACTCATATCGGGACCCACTGGATGTGAGGTCATGAACTTGGGAGTGATGTTGTGGCAGAAAGCGACATCATCAAGCAGGATGCGCTGGCATTGTAACATAATAAAATGACAATCCTGAAATGTAAATTGGCATTCTTGGACAGCAACAATTGCGCAACCATGAAATATCCCTGAAAGAAAGCAAGTTTAGGACAAAATATTATGCAAGAGCACTGAACTAAAAACAAAATAAATAAATAAATAAATAAAAACCTGTCACTTGTTGAATTGTTGACAATTCAAACTGTTAACACTCATAAAAGGAATATAACAAGAGTAAGGTCTTCCAAGATGGCTGCTTCCTACTTTATGAGACCCACCTGACAACAGGTCACAATCCACCAAGTGGGTCCGGACCCACAGTTTGAATAATACTGGCATATGCTGTTGCAACTAAAAAAAAAATTCATTTTGACTTGAATTCCAAGTCATTTTGAAAAAAAAACACCTTAAGCCCCCCTGCTCCCCTCAAGCTGCCCAGCCCCGCCTCTTTGAACCACCTGAGTGACTGCCAAGAGTCTCACCTGAAATAGTGACATCTGTGACTCGAGTCCAACAGAAGTTGCGAAGACCTGGCATTTTCATGACTTGAGTCCCCATCCCTGGAACCAGACCGTGGTGTAGATAAGTAAAAATTATGTGCTTTACACAACTAAAAAAAAGTGGTGCTTTACTTACCTCTCCATTGCTGCCTCAACCCTGGCTGGCCCATAGAATACATAGAAGCACCTCTGCACACTCTGGGCTGGCCCAAGATAGGATTGGGCTATAATTGAATTCATTTTGAAATTGTATTTACAGTTACCTGATATATCTGTGGATTGCGATGAAGTATAAAGCCTAAAGGTCTTCCCTGAGCTTGGGGTGAGGTTTCTGCATATTCCACCAGTCAGAGAACCTGAGAGGAATGTTATCAGGGAGTAAAAAGTTTCTTGTGGGCCCCTCTTTCTTCTCCTCCTCCATTAGTCATTCCTCTGAGGCATGATCTGCGTGGCTCCTGGGCTCCCTTTTCTACCCAGTTTTGATATATCCCCAGCACCCCCCTCTCAGAGGCCCTGCCACCAGCAGCAAGTTCACCTGGCTGTGACATGAGAGAGGGCCCTCCCTCTCCATGGCTGCACCTTTAACGTGAAATGTCCTACCATTGGAGGTCAGGTTGGTTCCATCTGTGGCTGTGTTCCAATGAGGATTGGAAACAAATTTATTTTCTTTAGCTTTGTGGGATAGGGAAGGCAGTTCAGTGTAGTCCTTTCTGCTGTAATTTGATTGCTCTGTTCTCTTCTGCTCTTGCATTATATTAATTGCTCCAGTTGTTTTTGTTTTTTTAGTTCTTGTTATTTTATGATTATTGAATCTATGTTTGTTTGTTTTCAGGTGTTTGTGAACCACCTTGGGCATCTTCTGGTTGAGATGGGAAAGACAGGATATAGAGTATTTAAATAAATTACACTTTTCCTTACAGGTATCAGAAAGGATTTCAGGTTTTCAGCATCACTTTGTCCAGGTCACACCAACAGCCTAAATTTTTTAGTTTCCTTAAGCAATTTCCTCCTTTGGCAGAGTAGCCCTGACATAGGCTGACCTCTAGCTAACTACTTCTTCCTTTCTAAGGCTCCGTGTAAGCACTCTGAACATAATACCTCATTTGAACAGAGAAAAGCCCTTAGCAGACTCTTCATTTTCATTTCCTGTAGCACTGCCAGCTAACTTTCGCCCTGACTGATTCTCATCGCTTTCAGGCAAATGGAAAGCCTTTCTACCTTTGTTTACCCCATCTAGATCTTCTTTAAAATAGTTTTTTAAATTTGTTTTTCATGTATGTCTGGAAACTCAATTTACTTTATCACTGGTGACGGATACTCTTCTTCTTAACATGTTATCTGTCATCTTTCTGCAGAGGCTCTACATTTTTTGGTATTCCCTCTTGCAATAAATGTTGCATGCTTTCAAAATTTCCAACATTATTTTTATTTATTATAGTATTCATATACTGCCTCTCTCATAGACTCAAGGTCTATTATGTAAATAGGTGGGCTGATCATAAGCCCCATTTTTTAAAAATTGGGTTTTTACAAGTGTTATTCTGTAAGAGAAACCAAATGTTTCCCTCCACAGTTCAGTCATCATGCTGGCTGCTAGCTCTTGCGCTTTCAAAGCTTTTGCAGGCAGCTGCAAATCAAGCCTCAGACTGCCTCTCAAGATGTGATCCATTTCTTGGCAGCTGACTCCTCCGCATTCCACACTTCTCCACATTCTTCCGCAAAGCTCCAGCAGCCGTGTCAGCAGCATTCCAGACGCCCATCCAAGGTGAGACCAAAGCTGACCTTCTTCAAGGGGAAGCTAAACCTCCAACCTCCTGCCCATTTAATTACATGATTATTTGGGACAAGAGACCCTATTTACCTTTCCATCTCCAGCCCTATGCCTAGACTGGAGGCAGTTCGAGGGTTGGAGGGGGAGATTCTTGAAAGCAGCCACGCATGCTGAGATCCTGTCTCCCCTTCTTGGCCTAGACCCATCACCAGGAGTGTCACTTTCACTTCTTTATGTCTTGCCAAAGAGCTTCCTAAAACCATCTGATGAGCTGTTGCTGCTGCTGCTGATAGTGTGCTGGATGCAGTGGGCCTTTGATCTGATGCAGCCGGCTAATTCTTAGGCTGTTGTACATGGCACAGGGGATGTGGTGCTAAGCTAAACCGCTGCTGCTAAGCTTGCTGACTGGAAGGTTGGCAGTTCAAGACTGCGCGATGGAGTGAGCTCCCGTCGCTAGTCCCAGCTCCTGCCAACCTAGCAGTTTGAAAGCACGTAAAAATGTGAATAGATAAATAGGTACACTTTGGTGGGAAGGTAATGGCATTCTGTGCGCCTTGGCATATAGTCATGCCGGCCACATGACTATGGAAACTTGTCCTCAGACAAACACTGGCTCTTTGGCTTATAAATGGAGATGAGCACCATCCCCTACAGTCAGTCACGACTAGACCATTCAGTCATGGGGAAAACTTTACCTTTTACCTTGCACACTTTTAATGGTTAACCTTCTTCTGGTTGCATTTTCTTATAGTTCCCAAGTTTTACACAATCAGTGTTGCCTATCTCTTCTGGCAAATTTTTACAAACAGTTCATTTCCCTTTTTAGTCAGTGTTTATTTTCTATATCGTGGACATCAGCATCCTGCCCTTAAAGCACACTGCTATCCAACAGGTAGTGGTGATGATCTACTGCCACCATCACTACTGTCACCACTGCATCTGTCTGTCTGTCCCATTTCCCATCATTTCATCCAGCTTCATCATCCTGGTATCTTCTTCACTAGTAGACAGACAGGCTTCCCTTCTTACTCCAACACACTTCCGAGTCTTTAACATACTGATCCTTTTATCGCTTCCTATTTCTAGAGTTCGTCTCTCAGAGCTACCTATGGTTGGTTCCTCCCGGTTGCATTCCAAGATAAGACTATCTAATTTTGACTTCTAACTCTGAGCATTTGTCCTTGGCATCCAGACAACACTTTCTATTCTCAGGATGCTTTCTGCCGAATATCCTGTCTACATAAAATGTACTCAGGGAGACTCTCACTTCTCCAGCCTATTTTATCCCCTCCCAGAGCTTCCCCTCCCCTTTCTGTACTAAGCAATTACTCTTATTAATTATTCCAGCTAACAGTAATTATCAGCAGTAGGCACCCCCAGTCACATTAATAACGGAGATCTCTGGGACACTGAGGAATTGTGTGGAAAGATTGACTTCACCATTTGGATTTCCTAGCCTGGCAAAGGATTTGATTCGGTTTTGTTCTCCCTCCCTCTTTGCGAATACATTCACACAAGTGCTCTTAAATCAGTTAGAGTGTGATAAGACAAGTAATATAAAGTACAAAGGTATGGCCACCCTAGGGCCATTAAAGCACTCCAATGACATACAGTCAGTAAGCATTCAAATAGATCCAACTGTTTCATATATCACTGGTTTTCCAACTCCTGGAGATCCCCATCAGTCTGATACCTACACACACCAAGAGACTGTGAATGGTTCAATGTGTGCTCAGGTGGTGGAGCTATTTTCCTTTGGTATGTTATCTTAAAAAGCACAAAAAGCAAGGTTTAGATCTGAATTCCAACTATTCATCCCATTTGGATATCATTGGATTCCAGGGAAGCAGTGGGTGTCCAGACCCCTCTGGAGACAGTGATCAGATGGCTGTAGGTGAACAAGATGAATTCAATCTAGACAAGACTGCTTCTTGTAGGACAGCTGATCTGCGAAGTGGTATCCAGGCAGTCTGTTCAGGGGAGACCTGTCTTTGCAGGAAAAGATGCAGTTTCCTTAGAGGGTCAGTTCCTTGTCTTGATCAGATGCGTAGTCGTTGTAGAGCATTGGAGGCTTCTCCAGCTATGTTCCTTCTGGAAGAAAGCAGATCTGGTCACTGTCACCTGCACCTTGCTCACATCCCACTTAGGCTATTGCAGCATGATCTATGTTAGGCTTCTCTTGAACATTATTCAGAAACTTCCACGGATACAAAATACTGCCGTGTCAGGGGTCTTGCATATGAAGTATATTACTTCTGTACTTTACAGTCGACATTGGCCTCTTGTTAATTTCTGGTTGCAATTTAAGGTGTTGGTCTTTTGTCAGGGCCTGAAGCGAATGACTCTGGCACCATAAACCTTTCAGGTTCTCAACACCTTGGGTACCAAGTATCTAAATATCAATGACCATCCAATGAGATAATTAGCCAAGGCTCTGCTCCACATGCCAATGTCTTCATGGACGTTGGCATTTCTTGTTGTAATCATCTTACTGTTTTAAAGATATTCTGAATTGTGTGATGGATTTTGGTGAACTTTGTGATTTGCCTGTAATTGTGATTTTATGTCTTTTGCACTTTGCAGCTGTGTTTTGTATGCCACCTTAGATTCCTTCAGGGAGAAAGGTGGGATAAAAATATTGTAAGAAAGGCAGGATAAAAATAAATTTGCAAAACGTGTGACAGGGCCTTCTCCCTGGTAGCACCCAACCGCTGAACTCAGGAACCTTGGAAGTTCCATCTTGCCTGGCTTTAAGTGAGTAGAAAAGACCTGATTATTTCAGAGTACACACCAACGTATCAACTAGGGTACCTTATGCATATTTATGCATATACACCAAACTCTGACATCATTGCCAAGTGCCTTCTGAACACTTCCGAATTTTAGCAGTTTCTACTTCATTTTTTCTTGATCCCACAGAACTCAAGCATCTTAGTACTATTTTCTGCAGCTTTAAGTGTGCTTGTGTCAGAGTAGCCATCTGTATAGGATCAGTCTGTTGAGGTGCAAAGGATTCAATGATCTTTAAGTGCTTAAATGCACACTTAAGTCCCATTAATTTTAATAAGACTTATAGTAATGCCACCATTTGGCTTGTTATGGTTTGCACTTTCAGGGTGCAATCCAGCCATCAGTTATGCATAGATTGGTCTCATTGATTTCAGTGACCTGTTTTGGCTAACAAGGTGCAAAGTTGCAGCCTTTTATCTTTGCATTATCAATGTGCTTCATAAAACTTTGCTTTCCTCTTCGCAGAAGCACCTTTGCCTTCCATTCTTTCTTTTTTCCAACTATGTGCAGGGTCAACAAATAGAACAAGGAACAGAATGAAAAAAATCATTCATTCATTCATTCATTCATTCATTGTCGAATGAAATTGCCTTCACTTGAGTTTCTGACTGAACTGCAAAGTTGTTTAATAACATTCCCATGGAAATGGAGCATTCTGGCTAAATTCCTCCAAAACACAATAAAGCAGACGACTGGACGCTGTACTAGAACCGAGGCTGTCAAATGCCTTTGCTTTTTAAATGCAACTGTGTTTTGGGTTACTGGGGGAAAACAAGCAAAGTACGATCAGCACAGTTTTTGACAGGGCATTGGAATCCATCTGGTTTATAGCATCACCTCCCCCCCCCCCCTCCCCCCCCCGGCGGCCCCCCCCCCCGTTTGCTTGGAATGATGAAATAGTAATGCCACAGTTTAGCTCCTGGCTTTCTACAATAGCAAACTGTTAGCGAGTGTTCTAGGGACTGCAGCCCAGGGTGTGAGTTTGCAAAAGAGAAATGCATTCTCAACAAAGTCCATATGATGCTCCACTCGGTTGCTGGAAGACGGTTTCTCTTTTGTCACAGGAGTGTCGCGGCAGCTGTTTCCAAGTCATCAGTTCTTGATGCCATTTCTAATAGGCACAAAATGCCCTAAAATATGTGAAGCTGTGATGTGACTAGGAGGATATTATTAAAAGGACCTTTCCAAAGCTTCTATAAACTGACCTTGATTTTCCATCAGAATGGGCTATAGAGACTGATTTCATAATTAGAAAATCATGGCATGGCAGTTGATTTTTTTTTTTTTAAAGAAATGTTCAGTTCTTCCAAAGGTTTGAGTTTGTGCATAAAAAAATTTAAATAAGTTGCCTGAACATTGGGGGAATTTGTTCTCTCAGTGTGCATCATTAGTGCAGCTTACCACCACAAAGACTGGCTGTATTGAGAAAGATTGCACCATTATCAAATAATTAGGAATGCCTTAGCAGGTGCATACACTTACCTTTGTAATTAAATCCTTGTTAAAACACTGAATTCCAGAGACTTTAAATGGCTCCCTGATCCCAGGGGGTGTAGCCCAGAAAGTTATTCTTTAAGGCAGAGATCACTTGGGAACAACAATATTAAGCAGAGAATCTTATCTTCTTCTTGGGATATTTATAAGGCTCACATGAAATGAAAAATTGCAGTGGCCAGTGCTAAATGGACCTGAAGGAATCGGACAATCCCACTATCTCTGTTTAAATGTTTGAAAACTTTGCAGCAATACTGAGGATGTACCAAGATTGTTGGTCTGTACTGATCAGGACAGTATGCCAGCTGCTTGAATGGATCTTGAGATTTAATTATGACATAAACAGAAAATCCTTTTATGAATTTATGAATATCTATATTCATCTCTTGATCTCTCACCAACAGCTGGTGGGGTTTCAGTTTTACTACTGCAGCTTTAAAAAAAAATAGTCAACTTTCATTAGCAAAGTGCTGTCCAGCCTCTATTTGCTGCTGTAACCCTGCACCCAGGCAGCTTCAATCCCATTGATTTCTATGAGAGTTAAGTAGCCTGACAGTGTGCAGGAGCACAGCCACTGCATTTGACCTATTGTTATTCCAATTTTCCATATGAGGAACTGAGCCAGCCGTCACTTCATATGCTGCATTTTTTTGGTTTCCTAAATTGAAAGCACTTCTGGACAGGAACCTACTGGTACATTGGGAACCCACTGGTACATTTCCAAATGTGATTGGCATGGATTTGTATTGCAGAAAACACACACTTGGGAATGTCACATGTGATGGTTGACACATGGTTGCATCCTGGGGGTGGGGGGTTAACATAGGAAAGATGCAACGCATGGTGACCTCTAGGCATGAATTAAAGCACAATCCTAAACTAGAATTAGGCCTGCACAGTTAGGTCAGCAAAGCTTGGCCGGCACAACTATGTAAAGTACGTTTGGACCACTCTCGGTGTCAAAGAGGTTGTCACACAGATGTGCACCATCCTCCCTGACTCAGAGAGTGGTCCAAAGATGCTTTATGGTGGCCCTTGTGCCAGCCAAACTTTGCTGGCCTAACCGTGCCAGCCTAATTAGCATTGGGCTCTTAGGGTATTAATGAAAGCAACATGCTAAGCCCAGATTGGCTGCCCACATCCAAGTGCCTGCCCACGGCTATTTCTTACTGAATGCAGCCTTGTATACACCTATAATTGCATAAAGCCTACTGAAGTTCATAGCTAGGGCCAGCCCAGGCATGAATCAGGCTGATGCAATCTGCAACAGAAGCAGATGGCGGGGGCATCATATTCAGAATGCCCATTGAGTCCATGCCACCTCCCTCCATGGACACGAGCCATTGCATTGCTCTGCTCTGTGCTCACTATAAGCGAATTCTTAACCTCTCGTCTACAGCATATCAGTTCTGGCACATTCTTAAAAGATGAACTTCCGAGTTCTTAGGCCTTTGAAAAGGTATAAGCCAGTTTCTGGAATGAGATTTTTAGACAAATTGAGTTAGTCTTCGAAAATCAATTTAGACAGATCTGCAGCCATGCAAGTAGGAGGATGCACCAATTCTCTACATAATTTGAATAAATGTGACACGAGATGGCTCCTGAGAGCAGCAGTGACAGCCAAAAGAATTATGCTGATGGACTGGCAAAGGAAACTCATGCCATGAGTTGATTTATGGCCTATTGCCCTTCTGGATACAACTAAGTGGAAGAGAACTCCCTTTATTTGTACTAATAAAATGGACATCAGTTCTCTCATAGAAGGATAATTTCAGAGGTAGTGGTGTGAATAGCTGGCATCCAGGATGGCCTTTTCCACACTTGCCAATCATACATGCCCTCATGACTGTCAGTTTATGTTGACATTAAAATATCAAATGGCCAAAAAGGAACCACTGCAGCACTGTTCTCTGTACTTTTTCCTCCATAATTAGTCTTCATTTTTAACATGCGCAATCCTTCACGGCAGATCAAGACGGAGCACACTTTTATTTTCCATAGTTGTTATACCATCTGGACTATGTATCTTTTGACATCACATATCTATATGTGCATTCTTCTCTGCAAGTGGACCCATTGCCTACCAAACCAAAAAAAAATGTGTCCGCATTAGTGCTGTATGCTTCCACTCATATTTTATATTTGAGTTTCTGACAGTCATATCTGGTTTTGGATTTGAGTCATATGAAACAGCTCCTCGAGGCCTGTCCTCATTCTGTGCCCATATCCATATCCTGCACACCTGGAATGCAGCCGTTTTATTGACATTAATTCAATAGGCAAGGTTAATTGTCTTGGATTTCACTTCATGGGAGAAGGATGGTATACAAATTTCATCTAATAAATTTAAGTAATCTACAGCACAGTCCTAAACCTGTTTACTCAGAAGTCCGTCCCACTATCTTCAATGGGGGCCTACTTCTAGGGTTACACAGGGTTATCATCATCATCAAACAGTATTTATATACCACTTTTCAACACAAAGTTCACAAAGCAGTTTACAGACAAATAATAATAATAAAAGTTTAATGGCTCCCAAAAGGGCTCACAATCTAAAAAAAAATGCAGAACACCACTAGCAATAGTCATTAGAAAAGACACTACGCAGGGATGAAGCGGGACAATTACCTCCCCCTGCTAAATATAAGAGGAACACCACTTTGAAAAAGTGCCTCTTTCTTGCCCAGTTAGCAGGGGTGCATAAAGCTTAGAAATATAAAACTGAATTTAGCACCAGAAATGCACCTCACAAGTCAAAATACACCCACTGAAATGCCCCTCAGAAACTCCCAGTTGCCACACTCATTTGGGAGCTTTATTCACCGCCCAGCTGAGAGGCAGTTTCAGGAACAATAAAAAGCTCCAAGCCAAACATTTTGAGCTGATTTCAGTTGTTGGGGCGGGGGGGGGGCAGGATATTAATTGATTAAATACATACATTCTACATGACCACTGAATTTATGGCAAACATTATTGTTCAAAGCAGTAGGCCTTTTATTCCAACTCCTAGTGTTCCATTTTATTTTTATTTTTTTGGAATCTTGGAATTCATTCCTTATAAAAATGGATTTCAGTGTCTTGGAGAACCTTTTTGTATCATTTCCAATTTAAGAATGCTTTGCTTAAAAAACTAGCAATGATGATATAGCATAGTATTATAGCATAGTAGCTTGGGGGAGCAATCTTAACTAACTTTCCAGCACTGACATAGCCGTGCCAATGGGGCATGTGCTGCATCCTGCAGTGGAGTAGTAGTCACTGAGGCCTCCTCAAGGTAAGGGAATGTTCGTTCTCTTACCTCAGAGCTGCATTGCCCTTATCCCGGTGTTGGAAAGTTGGTTAGGATTGTGTGCCCTTTATAACATAACACTCTGCCTACCACAATTCTTGTGGTCAGTGGTAAATTATAAAACTTCTCACTTGTTGTACAGTGCATGGAGGGCTAAAAGTTGTTGAATTGGAGGGGCAGGCAGTTATACTGCAAAAGGCGCTGGACTAGTTTGTCCTGTCCTTTCAATCCATTCCCACTTCAGATGCAGAAAGATTCTGGAGAACAGCTTCACACTCCAGGTATTATCTATGCCTTCTTCCCAAGGAGAGGGTACTTTAGAATTTTAAATCAGCCATTGCCAGGTGTACTGGGAAGGATGGATGACAAAGAAGAGAATGGCGATAAATTTTTACATTATTCTATGCATTACTGTTTACTATGAAATACAAACAAGAATCAGAAATGAAAAGAACGAGAGAGCAAACACAGAATTTCAAACTAATATTTGCTCTGATGAGCAGCATAAAGCACTTTGCATATTATGATGATGATTAAATATTCCATTATGGTAAAGCAACTTGTGAAATAATGGTGGCCGCAGATTTAAGTTGCATGCAAGCAGCTCGCTGAAAATGGTCACCACCTGATGGACATTCAGTGATTTAGGTCAAATTGCATCAATTGGAATGGAAGACATATTTAACAATTCACAGAAACATTATTCAACAATTTCAGATAAGAGGAGGACAAAACTGTGTTCATCATGTGAAACAGAAGCAGATTTGAGAGGTATTTTATCTGGAGCTACAAAGTTCTTTTTGGGCTCCTTTCAAAAGAGGGAGGGGTAAACAGGGCAGGGGTGGAGGTGGGATGAGCAGAACGGGGTGGGGTGGGGGCAAAATGGGTTGGAGTGGCAACAGCTGGGAAAGTCTCCGGATTCCAGGCGTTCCCTGTTTCCCAATGTGTGCTGCCCAGATCTATCTGTCCAGTAGACCTGGCCTCCCAGTCAACCCAGCCTCCATCTTTCACTCTCTAGCTGAGAGGGCAATCCCAAACTGGAGTTAGGCCAGCATAAACTAAGCCAGCAAAGTTTGGCCAGCACAAGGGCCACCATAAAGCATGTTTGGACTACTCTCCGAGTCAGGGAGGATGGTGCACGTCTGTGTGCTGGCCCCTCTGAGTCAAGAGAGTGGTCCAAACGTACTTTACGGTGTTCCTTGTGCTGGCCAAACTTTGCTGGCTTAGCTTATGCCAGCCTAACTCAGTTTAGGATTACATCCTGAGATCCCAGGAAATTTCCGGCTCCCTCCTTTGACTCTCCTTTCTGACCAGAAACAATGTTCCCTCTGCACCCCACCTTCAGAGGCCCTACATGTAAAGAAGCTGGAAAGATTTAAGAAGGCAATACTGGTGAAGACGTCAGAGTTCCTAAACTTGGGCTAAGTGTTGATTGGAATGAGAATGGAAAAATAGATGGACTACAACTTTGTTTTAATTGGGAAGTAGAAAATGGAAGACCAGTTGAAAAGAGACATAGACAAGAGAAGACTCTTGTTTGTCTGTGTGGGAACCAGGTTCAAGGACTGAAATTTGAGAATGAAACGGGGCCAATCTGCTGCTGTTCAATTTCAATCCAAATTGTGGGTGCAGCATTGGACTATCCTGAAGGATTCTTCATAATGGAATTAGTTTTGCCAAAGCATCAAAGGGCAACACTGGTCATGACAGCCATTGCTAAGCTCTTATCGTTAGAAACACACAGCGAGGTCCTCATCGCTTTTTTATACTTACATTCCAGAATATCCATGTCCAGACTTATTTAACCTTTAACTTCTTGATCTTTTTGATGTTTTCTGAATTTCTGGTCCTATTTTCAAACATAAAACTAAACCAGCAGTGTTCCACCTTTTTTGTGCCACCACTCCAAAAACAAACAGCCCCCCCTCCATCAAAAACTGCTTTTGAAACTCCCATACTATGTAGCCTGGGCAGCTGCTATTTGAGAAATGTCAAAGCAGAGGCGTAACTTGGGTGGAGCTGGAGGGGCAGGCACTCCAGGCGCCAGTTGAGGGCGGCAGGTGACTTACGGGCGAAGTGGGCGATGAACAAAAACTGGAGCAATGCTTTTGAACAAAACCTCCCGCCCGCCCCTGTGTCTGTTTGGTTCTGAAACTGTGCCATTCCAAACACTGGGGGTGCGAAGGGGTGGTGCAGGGGGCAGCACGGTGACACTAGGGGTGCAGTGACACAGGGAGCGATGTCAGTACATAGCCTTGCCCCAGGCACATTTTGGCCCTGTTATAGCTCTGTGTCAAAGCCTCCATGATTGTGAACTACTCACTGGGAAGTGGGGGCAGATCGTAATTGCAGGACAAAAGCGAAGAACAAAACATTGTTCTCCATTTCATGAGACATAATATTGTTCTTTATTGATTTTTCAATACTTCTAGCAGATAAGACTGAATTTGCAATATATGGGCACTTTCACTGCTAGGCCATTGGTTCAGATGTGGTGCAACTAACAGAGGCCAAAGGTGACTACTCTAGCACTGTAACTTTAATAAAGACAAAGAGAGGATGCTATAACCATCACTGCTTTACTGTTGTTCTTTTAGGTACGGCGTGGCACAGATACCAGCGCATGCAACCAAAGCAGCTTTTCCGCCTGCCAAAGTCAAACTGATAAAGAGTTCCATGGACATCTAGTTGCCAGATGTCTGGCTGTGCAACTCACTGGCACTAAACTGAATATAGAGAGAGATCCATGGATGGGATCTATTAACGTTATAGTTACCATCTGACAACTGTTCAGTAGCTGTAGCCCAGTTCCTAGCAGGCAGGTGTTCACATCACAAAAAGAAAAAAACCACACTACCACAACTGGTACTGCTAATTGATGAGGCTGTTGGCAGTCACAGAAGAGAGGACAGGGACTATATTAGCATAGAGAAAGAACCACTGTGCAGGCATGTTGTGAGAAGGCCAGCCGGCAAAAGAACAGAGTCCAACCTTGAGGACCTGTCCAGGCTGGACTTACAATCACCTGCTGAAGCTCGATGTCACACTGCCAGAGGAGAGAACCACACTGTGAAGGCTACATCTGGGACTGAGGATTTGGTGAATTGCAGAATACTGTATATTTGTAAAAACTCATTGAAAAATGGTGGTTTAGACTAGCCTGCCCGCGTAAGCTGCCTTGGGCATTTGCTTTGGCATGAGAAAAGCGGGGTATAAATTCTTCAAAATAAAGATAAAAATAAAAAGTGGATTACATGTCCCTGGTTGTGTGAAACGGACGAGAGAGATCATGGGCATAAGATCCACTCAACACAGTGGGGTTTATGTTGGTACATCTGCATGCTGTAATGTGGTGGGAGATAAGATTGAGCAGAAATTCAATGATTTTTAAAGGGAAATTTTAAATTAAAGGGATTTTTAAAGACTCTTTTTTATTTTGGTCTACTGGTGTTTCCTTTGCACTTTTTGATGTTTTCTGAATCTCTGGTTTTATTTTCAAAGACTAACATAAACTAAACCAGTGGTCTTCAATCTTTTTCTGCCACGATCCCGAAAATAAAGTATGAGTGGTCCAAACATACTTTATTGTTTCCCTTGTGCCAGCCAAATTTTGCTGGCCTAACTGTGCCGGCCTAACTCCAGGTTAGGCTTGCGCTCCTTACCAACCTCAGAAACCCTTGTTTTGCTAAGAACCACAGGGCCATCCAATTTGGCTTAGATTTCTGAACAGAAGAAAATATAGTAAAGAAAATATTGTTACAGATGTTTCATGCCAGCTAGCAAAAAAAAAATATCCGCAGGCTTACAAACTGCTGCAGAATTTTACAGGTGATTTACAAGTAGAAATGGAAAGGCACCAATTATCTGAAAGGGTTCTAGAAAAACTCTTGCCATTTCCTATTACCTATTTGCAGACAAATACAGGAGCTAGTTTTCTGCTCTCCCATAAACCTAACAGTAGAAAGTTAAGGACGGTCTCCATTATTGAAACTCAGCTCATTGCGTTCTGCTAATTTTAAGCATTGTTTGCCTTGCCCAGCTCCTGAACATAGCTGTATTATATTGGTCCATCTAGCACAATATGTTACATGTTGACTGGAAGCAGTGCTAGAGGGTTTTGGAGAAGGATCTTTCCCAGCTACCTGGAGATACCACAGATTGAATCCGGAACATCCCATGTATAAAAAGCAGGTGGTCTACCACTGACTTTTATAGTCCTTTCCCAAATTCCTTCTTCTGACTAAATATGGTCATTCCCAGTGGCATAGCTAGAAGGGTGCAAAATCGTAAGTTTTTTACGACTTGCGACCGAGATATGTAAGTGGCCCCTCCCCATTGCCCCATTGCCTGTCAAGGTTTCTCCTCTGCCCTTTTTCCATTGGTCTGACTGGCTCCAATGGCAAGGGGGAGGGGCCACTTAACACGGCTCAGTCGAGAACCATAAAAAACTTGTGTATCTCTCTAGCTATGCCACTGGTCAGTCCCCTGTTCAGTTGCCAGAAGGCTGCTGGGCAGGGAAAAAACTGCTTAGAGTTGCTAAGTGTGGCAAGGGAAAATAGGGGCTGGAAAAGGTTTCACTCCTCTCCTTCACACAGTCCTTTTAGAATGAAAAGTAGACCTCTCCTGGCCCACTGCTCAGGCCTGCTTTACAAGTTACAGGGCAAGCACATTTGGTTGCTTTGAACTGCTAGCTTCATCCTTCATACAAGAACACGGGATCTCTTGAGAGATCCTTATGAGATCTCTTATGAGATCCTTGTAAAAAACCTCTCTATTATTACATGGGTAGAAGTGGAAAAGAAATTACTAGGATGAGTCCCTACAATCAGGACTGGCTGAAGCTATCGGACTGCCCAAGGTAGCCTAACAGTACTGCCCTCTGCATTGCTGCTGTAGTCACTTCCTAAAAAGCATCCTGTATACCCCTTACGTGCTTCTTCACCCCATGGGCTTTTCCATTAAAACAGGAATTGTGGAACATCATTGCCAGCACACTTGACACTTTCTGCTTTGTAAAGCAGTGGTTCCCATCCTTTAGGAGCCTCTGGACCACTCAGGCTAAAATTGGAATCATCATAGACCACATGCAATCCCCCCACCCCATCCCTGCACACAGAAAATAAATCAAACCTGTAATAATTAGAGAAGATTTATTAGATGTATGGTTTATAGTGAAGATGTTGTTGTTGGCTGCCGGTGGGCCATTCTTCACCCTCTCTGGTAATCAGTGGGGAAGCATCTCTCGAGTGAGCACTCCCGCACGAACTACCAGAGAGTGTACAGAATGAACCAGCCACAGCAGACACTTGAACCTTCTCTGGTTGTCCATGGATAGTGCTCACTCAACGAGATGCTGGAAGTGATCAGACGGTCTTTTTTCAGAGGCCTCATGGATTACTTCTAAGGGTTTCATGGACCACCAGTTTCAGTGAAAACAAGAAATTACTTTTAAATATCCAGGCAGCTTCCCAGGCCTGCAGAGCCATTTAACAGCCAGTTAATGGTGTTAACCCCCTTCTATTAATCACTAGCCCCACCCTGAATATCTAAAGCTCTGAGGAAAAAGCAGCACGTATTCAGGCAATTCTGGTACAATTCATCCAGGACTAGAAGATGCTTGTTTATGGTTTATTATATTTCAACTGACTTTATCGATTTTGAATGGCTTTCGTGGGCACAACATAATTATAGCCAACAATGCAAATCCTGCATTTAAGAAATGCAATTTGTTAGAGACACTGAATATTTTGCAAGCTGTGTCAGGGAAAAAAATGAAATGAGATTGTGCAGATTTCCCCCAGTTCTGGTTCTGCATGTTTAGAGGTTAGAAACAGCATGAGAAAATCTGCCGTCTTCCTCACTCCCATCTCCAGTTCTGAAGGATGAAAGATGGAAGAGACAGGAGTCAAAGGTATCTCTTCAAATAAACGCACTAATACAATAAACAGCAGCGAAACAGAGGATGCTAGTTGTCTGTTATCTTTGTTTGAAAGGTATCATTAACATTAATTTTGACAAGTAGCCTCTCCTAAGGGACTCTTAGCTTGATTCAGCAACCCTTTACTTATGCAAGTAATCCTTATTTATAGGAAGGCTCCTTGATGGTTAGGATTTGACTAATCCTGAGATAAAAACATATACTTGGAGGCAGATGAGTTATCTGAGATTAAGGAAAACAAAAGATGATGGACTGAACTAGAAAGAACATTGTTAGATTACTCCTTATGCTAAACATGCTCTGGAAACTAAAGCTCAGACAAATAAAAAAACATTTGTGGTTCATTACTGGAGGTCTTAGAGAGAATATGTACCTCTTGTGAAGTTCATGATCACAGAGGGTGTGTTTTCAAGCCTTGCTCATTCTAACAGAACATTCATAACATCTCCCTTCATCAACAATGATTAGCATTTGTATAGCGCTTTCTGAATGGGCAAAGTGGTTTGCAAAGACTGTTTTGATGTACTACTTACAACAACCCTGTAAAGTAAGTACACTGGTATTAACTCTAAATTGCAGTTGGGGAGTTGAGGCTTGCCTGAGGCCAATTGCTCAAATGTGACCCAAGGAAGTCCCAGTTCAGTTTCCAAATCATTACACTACACCAGCTTAGCTGTCACTTTTACGGCTTACCACGTCTCAACATCTGGCAATCAAATAGTGTTTTGCCCAAGGCAGAAAATACCTTGGCCAAGTGCAGTCCTGGAACCAATCTACAAGTTGTGCTCCCTGAGACATCTGGTGGGCCACTGTGAGATACAGGAAGCTGGACTAGATGGGCCCTTGGCCTGATCCAGAAGGGCTCTTCTTATGTAAGTTATGTTAAATACACCGGTTGGTCGTCCATGCAGATGCGATTCTACAAACTGGCTCTAGAGAAGTAGATGCTGGGGCCCAAATCCACATCTAGCCAAGCTGCTGCTGCTCTCTGCTACCAGCTAGGGTGTATGGAAATGCATACCCAATGCTTGTAAGGGGGCAAAGATAACCGCAGATCTTCTTTTTCTTCCCCCAATACCATTTTACAATTCTCAGATGCCCCCTTCTCAGATCCTCCTTCACTATCCAGTTCTTTCTGCTACTTTGGATTGTTATCAGCTTGAGTTGTGGTGAAACAGGAACACTGACTGTACAAATGTCAGTGGGCCAGTCCATAAACATTTCATGTGGTGGTCTCTCTTTGTGTGTAGGGCAACCATACTGACAGTGTACACACTATGCCCACTTCCTGGCATGCTGGACGAGGAGGGGTGTCTTAACCACTCCTCTGCACATGCGGCTAATACTACTTTATGGGCGCAATCCAAACCTGGAGTTAGGCTGGCACAGTTAGGCCAGCAAAGTTTGGCCGGCACAAGGGATACTGTGAAGTATGTTTGGACCACTCTCAAAATCAGAGAGGCCAGTGCAGAGACGTGTGCCATCCTCCCTAACTCAGAGAATGATCCAAACACGCTTTATGGTGGTCCTGTGTCGGCCAAATTTTGCTGGCCTAACTGTGCCAGCCTAACTCCAGGTTTCGGATTGCGCTGTGAATATGATTAAGGATAAATGGCCTGCTTGACCAGGAATTGAGGAAGTGTGTACGTTCACACATGAAGAGGGGCTGCCGGATAAATTGTCATCTGTACTAGTGATATAAAATGTGGTTCATCCTGAGCCGTCTGTGCTCAGACGTCATCAAGTCATCAGCAGTCCACGTCCAACACAAATAGCCATCTGTTGGAAGTGATCCCTCCCCCAAGCCGCCCAGGAGAATGACTGAGAGCATCTTTTGTGAGGGTAGATCCCCACAAGATCCGCACTAGGGAAGAGGAGTGAAAATATTTGCATTACTACCAGGAAAAAAAAAATCAGGTTCAGTTCACAGAAGAAGCCATTTTCGCGCTCACTTGGTATTACTAAAGACAATCCAGAATGAAGGTACGCCTGTGCGTCATTATTCCCTGAGATATGTTAAATAAGTATATATCAAATGGATGGAAGTGGGTCCCTGAGGGAGGATGGGAAAGAGAATAGCACTTTTGGTGCTGACTTGACCTACTTGTGGCTCCACTTTGCTTAGCCACCTGAGAGATACGCTGTCATCTCTCACTCATGGGAATATACCATTAAGTATTCTTTCACTTTCCCCTGTTATCTTGCCTGCTGTAGAACAGAGCTGCTGCCCTGCAACATGTGCCATCTATCATTTATAAAAGGGCGGGAGTGAGTAAAAAGAGAAACAGAAAATGTAGCAGGCCTCATAGACAGCTACGAGTTCCGCCCATGCGTGGCGGGAGAAAAACACATTAAACAACAGCGATGCTCATCACCCTTTGCATCAGCAAATGCACAATATTAACAACCTGCTTGTCATTCTGTGAAAACCGGAGGAGCAAAATGTTTTAATTCTGGCTCAAAGCTGTCTAGAATAGCCAAGGAAGAGAAGCATATGGTGATGCGGCGTGACCTGTAAACAGATGCAGCTATGGGGAATAAGAATCCGAACCCCCCCCCTTTTGACTAAGCGACTGTATGCCCTAAGGAAGGAAGAAAAGGAGATGGCAAGGTACCTCTTTTCCCTCCAGTCATCAAAGGGAGCCTACATGCAGGAAGTCAGGGTTGTCCTCTCAGGTGGAACATATGACACGCTTGTATCTGTAGTGTGGTGAATAAAACAAGGCTTTACTGCTACTGGGACTGGAGTGTGTTATAATTCCTTTTTACAGCTCCTGAATATCTATTGGCTGTGAAGCCAACACAGTATGTATCTTAAGGCCGGTACCTGCAATATCTGCAATAGCAGTTTCTCCTACTATTACTGTTTAATAGTTATAAGGCGCTGCAATATACTGTGTACAGATGTGATATGGCTTCCTGCCTAAGTGTAGGTTGTAGCGTGATGGGGCAACTGCCACGTTTTGCAGCAGGATCCCTAAAACAGCTTCTGTTGTTGCACTGTTGGCTACATCCTAACGGCACATATGTTCTTACATGACATTACAAAGTCCAGTTAGGATTGGGCCTCGAGGCACTGGTGGTGACCATCCAGCTTGTGACCACACTCCAACACAAATTCAAAGTTGCAGGCCCAGCTACCAGGCACCATGGCTATCCCAAACATGAAGCAACCTGAGGTAGATGGCTTCAGTAATGGATGGAAGAGGGAGTGAATAGTTGGCAGATTATGGATGCCCTTAGTCTGCCACCACCTCCCTCCATCCCACCACAGACTGCCAGTAGCATTGTTTTGCTCCCCACACACTTAAAGCAAGTAGAATTGGACCTTCCATTTCTCTCTCCATGCTCCATCATTGTACAGGTTTTAACTCTGAAAGGGAAAGCATCCCTGTAAACATCAAGCTCTCTTTGGGAAAGGAGTGTTCCACTACCCCTCTCCTCAGCCAATACTCATGCAGTGTTTAAAATTTAAAGGGACAACATGCTCTTTAATCTTTAAACCTAGAGAAAGGACCAAGTGAGGGAAGGGGGTAGCAAAGTGCTTCTTCCTCTCACAGTGTTTAAAGTTTAAAGTGATTGTGTACACAAGGCACACAATGAGGAGGTAAAGAGCTTACCCTGGTGAGGTGGCAGCAGCAAGTCAAGAGTAGTATCAGGCAATGAGAAGAGCCTTGCCAGGAACTGCGCACTTTCAGCATGAATCACAGCCTAACCCAGCACAACTCTCTCAAGCTGTGCCAATGTGCCATGCCATTTTGAGCCACAAAGTCTTCTGTGAGGTAAGGGAATGTTTGTTCCCTTGGTCCTGTTGGGTATACTAGGCCCTGTGCCAGTGATTGACACAAGCCTGAGTCAACCTGGGTAGGTAGATTAAGGCGAGGAAGGTGAATAGGTGAATAGGTGAAGCTACTACAGCCGATATCGTCTTCCCAGTCTTGTCGTGTATCCTTCCTGCCCCCAGTCTCCACCCCATTCCTCTCTCACACACACTCACACACACCTCCAGTCGTTTCCCTAGGCCACTGGCTGCACAGAATAGCAGATCGCATTTTGCGACCTCTGTAAAGCACCCTACCCCACCAGAATGTAAGTTCTGGTGGCACAGAAACTCTATAGGACTAACAGAATGCTAGGAACTCTAAGATGAGGAATGCAGAAATAAAGGTTTAATTCTGGGGTTCTTTCTTGATATGCAGACTAGTATTCACTCCCTTTGAATTCTCCTTGCCCTTTTGACCTAGGCTAAGTCCTGGAATTGTTTATTGGGCCCCAATCCTATCCCAATCCCTCCCAGTCAATGTATGTGCACCGCACTGCATCCTATAGTTGAGAGGCAGTTGCAGAGGACTCCTGAGGGTATGGGAACATTTGTTCCCTTAACCTGGGGAAAGTTTCCATTTGTCCTATGGGTTTCCTCAGTTCTGTGCCAGTTGTTTTGCTGGCACCTGAGGAAAGTATGGGAGAGAAATGGGACAGAATGTGGCCACACATGAGTGCCACAGATCCCGCCCCCTCTCCATCCTTCTGCGTGAGCCTTGGCTTAGCACAATATGTTCTGATTCATTTTATGGGGCAGCTGATTTGCTTCCATAAAGTGCAGGGCTTTCTTGGTGGCAGCCCCAATTTTATAGGATTTTTGTAGATTTCAGATAGTCCTTGCTCTGCTATTGGGTAAAAACCATTCTTTTCAGACAGCCTTTGAAGATGGATCACTGTCATGGCCTATGCTTACCGTGAACTTAGGTATTGCTACTATTTTATATTGCTTTAATTATGGGTAATTTTATTTTATTATTTTTATTGGCTCTATTTATTGTTTTTAATGTGTAAATTAAAAAGAGGTGTCCTCTGAACAGGAGCATAAAATCTTTTAAATAAAATAAATAAAAACAACCTCTATACCCCATCTGGCTTGTGTCCCAGGCTATAAAAAGCAGCTACACTTATTTGGGCATATTCTGTGTAATCCACTGCAAATGCCGTTGCCCCAAATCCCTCAATTTAAAAAGGGTTGCACTGTATTCCCCTGCAAGAGGAATTCACATGTTTTGCCTAGGAAGAATGAAATTTTAAAAAGCATATTTTGCTGATGACCAACATTAATCATTTCACAAACAAATGCCAGTCGGTAGGAAGAAGGTTGTGTACAAAAATTAAAAAAAATGCCATGCACTCAGGGCAACTTGAATAAGCAGAACCACCAGTTGCATTATTAAAAGAAGTTGTTCCTCTGTTTTTTTTTCCTGCAGCTGACAAAACCAAAAGATCCCTCTCAAATGTCAAAATGCCAGTGCTGTTGAATTTCATGTAGGAGGCAAAATTCCCAGGGCTTCTACAGGTAAAACAAACTTTAAGAAGGATTCCAGCACTTTTGTAATGATGGAATACAACCTTAGGCGATATACATTCATAATCTCTCAGGACGAATGGCCTTTAAAAATACAACAAATTACCCACTACATGATTTGGAAAAAACAGTTTCTCTGACAATCTTACAAAATGCATGTAAGACATAAGTGTAGAAATTGCACGTTCGCAGGCTGCTTTCATTAGCAATTAAACCTTCATTCTAGCTCTATACAACATCAATTATACTATTTGAATAGTAAGTGTTTCATGCATTTGTGACTGCCTAGGACTTTCTCCATGGTTCTTTGCCTAAGTTGTTTGGTCAGCCAGAAAGGTACACTGAAAAGACACATATTGATTTCCCCAGTGAAGGTCAATCCTCATGTTGCAAAAATCCAGCATGCCTATTGCGATGGGTGTTGCCACACAGGAAACTAGAAAATGATTTTTTGCTTTCCTGGGCCCCTGTTTTTCCAGCTCCATTGCAAGCCATTCTTTCTCATTTCACCTACCTTCCACAGAGATTATATTCACCTTCATCTTGAAGTGGGTAACTGAATGCAAGGATTACCCCTACAAGCATGGCTAACAGCTGAGCAATTTCCCTATTTTAATGTCGCCAGATAGGGCTTGAGAGCATAGAGATCGAGCCATCCTTGAGGCTCACTAAGGCAGCGGCCTCAGGCAACAGATTGGCTACTTCTGCCCCCCTCCTCTGCCTCTTCTCCCTGCCAGCCCTGCATGCAAATATTTGAATTTCCATTTCCATGCTGTAGCCCCCATTCTCTTCCACTCTGTTCATCTTGTTGTTGTTGTTGTTGTTTCTAAGGAGCAGGTGGAGGAGAAGCATCAGCAGAGGCAGTGTGCACCATCAGATATGTCCCCCGAACAGGCTCCAGCTGCTGCCTGGCTGCCACTGAATGCAGCGGTAGCTGTTTGGCTAAGATTGCACCCCCAGCGGCCACGCAGCTCAGGATTGGGCTGCCCATCCTCTGATTCTGACTTGGTGTACTAAGTAATTGTATGTCACAGGAAGTTGCTTTATATCAGGTCAGACTATTGGTCCATCTAGATCCTGATCACCTACACTGACCAGCAGTAGATCTCCAGATGTCAAATGATTACAGTCTTATGCAAATTAGGGTGCAATCCTAACCAACTTTCCAGCACTGACCTAGCTGTGCCAATGGGGCATGTTCTGTATTCTGCAGTCACAGAGGCCTCCTCAAGGAAAGGGAATGTTTGTTTCATAAGAACATAAGAAGAGCCCTGCTGGATCAGGCCAAGGCCCATCTAGTCCAGCTTCCTGTATCTCACAGCGGCCTCACCAGGTGCCCCAGGGAGACCTCGGCACTCCATTGCCCTTACCCTGGTGCTGGAAAGTCAGTTAGGATTGCGCCCTTAAACTTCTAAAGGTCCGCAAACCAAAAGTCAGCCGTTTAAATAGTGCAGGCAATTCTGCCTGTCATTGTACTTACTAAATACACACCCTGGAGGGAACTTGAGAGGAGCAAATGAAGCTGTTCCGTCTCAGTTCCTGCCTATGTCTCATCATCTTTAAAGAATCAGTAAGCATTTTCCAGATGTCAGGGATTTTCCAGACAATTTTGAGTAATACCCACTTTTAGGTTTACACACTGATACGTGCAAGCTACAGGCTGACTGTATTCCCTAGTCCTAAATGGAGATGCAATGGGTTGAACCTAGAACTTTCAGTGTGCCAAGCATATACTTATCACTGTGCTACAGTCCTTCCCTGGAGTGACATCTGGCTGCAATACTGCTGGGCTGCTACTGGAAGCCTTTGTGGCGGCACATTAAAATTGCACCACAAATTTGAAAAATCCAGATTTGGGCACCAAATTTAGTGGATTCACTGAATTTGACCAATTTAGTGGATTCACAGAAATGGTATAGTTTATCCTTATGTCATCAGAGTCCAAATGTTATTGTGAATCAATCCAAACCTAAATGTGCTTTATCTTTAAGTACTTTCTTAGACTTTTTCCCCTGAAGAACTTTGTCAACTAAAACAGGAGGTGTGGGCAGGAGGTATGGCCTGATGGTTGAGCTGTTGGTACTGCCTGAAGCTAAGCAGGACAATCTGCAGTTTGCTTTTGGATGGGAGACGGATGCCAGGTTGTGACAAGCTGCAGTACCTGTGGTGGCAGAACAGAGTCGCTGTGGAGCTGATTAGCTCACCACAAGTGCAAGTGAGAGCTGCAGCGGAGTGTGTGAGAAGGCCAGCCAGCAAAGAACGGAACACGACCTTGAGGACCTGTCCAGGCTTGACTTGCGATTGCCTGCTGAGGCTTCCAAAGGAGAGGAACCACACTGGGAAGGCGACATCTGGGCCTGAGGATTGGTGGAACACAAGAATACTGTATATTTGTAAAAAAAAAAAAAACCCTTTGAAAAAATGTTGGTTTAGACCAGCCTGCTCATGTAAGCCACCTTGGGCATTTGCTTCGGCATGGGAAAGGCGGGATGTAAATTCTTCAAAATAAATAAATAAAAGTTTCAGGTAAAATACAGTTGAGAGGGAAGAAGCAGGATATTACAGATAACTCTGATGTGGTTCTCACATGTGTAGAAGTCTTAAGCTACCCTTTTGCAGTAAGACACAAAATATCCATAAACTACAGGTTAGGCAGGTTGGTGGAAAAGAGTGTGAATCACTCCTGGCTATGTGGTCCTTCTTTTTCTAATTGTATTCTAAATGTATTTTATTTACATTTCCTAAAGCCTCACCAATTCCCATGAGCTCTTATGGCTATGGATATGTGCTATCATTGTGTTTTCCTTTGGGGTAGTTATGTGCATATGACTCTCTCTCTCTCTCTCTCTCTCTCTCTCTCTCTCTCTCTCTCTCTCTGTGTGTGTGTGTGTGTGTGTGTGTGTGTGTGTGTGTGTGTACACAAATACAAAAGAACAGAACTGCAATATGCTATTAGGTGGTGTCTATTTTTTAAAAACAGGTTATAAATTGATTGCATAAATAACGTTGACTGTAGGATGCATAATGATCCCTTCACATACGCATTATAAACCTTTCCGGATAAGAAGAAATTACAAAGTTTATTTCTTTGCAATATCCTTGTACTAGTAAAATATTGTAATGCCTGTAGCAAATTATTTCAACCCATGTAATGGATAGGATGTCCTTATAGCAGGCAATAACGTACTCGCTGCTTTTTAAAAAGATATAGTAGATTCCCCAAATTTGGTAAAGACAGGAAAATTCAAGGGCTGTGTACCCAACCATGGTCAGTCCAAGACTTTGCCATTATATCATTGTACACACATATGTGTGTGTGCATGTAGTATAGGCACTTACTTACAACATTACCATTATTATCTTGATGTAATTCACACAACAATCCTTACAATAACCCAAATGTATTGGGAGCACAGCCTGCAATATGCATTCTGGATACACATAGAAGGGCCTCAGCATCTGAGTAGGACAACAGTGGTCCGCAAAGTCCTACTCAGATGCTGAGGCCACTGTAAGTGTCTGTGGGGGCAGGGATTGGGGCTGGGATGGTGCTTGATGATGCAGCAGCAATCACAGCTCTGTGGGCAAGCCAGGGGTTTGTGCCCTTACCTGGGGGGGGGGGGTTGCACAGGCTTTTGGAGGGATCTGGGAGGGCCGCAGCCCACTCTGGGGGCCTCTTCAAAGTGTAAAAAAGCTCCATTTTTCAATCGGAACCTACTTTTTAGCCCAAAAACAGGACGCGGGTTCTGATTGAAAAATGGGGCTTTTTTTACGCATCAGGGAGAACTGCAGAGGGGGCTTCAGGCCTCCCAGACCCCACCAACAGCCTGCACAACGCCCCAGGTAAGGGCACAAGCCCCTGGGTGCCAACACTGCTGCCTATGTCAGCCCTGGAGCAGCAGCGCTGGCACAAAAGTGCCTTACAGCACTTTTGTGACAGTGCAGGGCTGACACGTGGTTTGCATCTGCCCCAGGGTGCCCTTGGATTGCATCCTGAGTGTGTTTTTTGATTAATCCAAATTAAAGCTGCAATCCTATCAATACAAACTTGGGAGCACCAATGAACACAACAGGCTTTACTTCTGAGTGGCCATGCATAGGATTACAGTCAGTGGTGTCATTCAAATGATGTAGGAACAGGAACTCACTTTTGATTGGCACTTGTCGGGAACCTGGAACCAGCCACGGAGCCCGTTAGGTTCCGGAACACCCATTCTGGTCCGTTCCCCCTGAATGACATCACTGTCTTCGCCCCCCCTAGGAATCTGGAGTCGCTCCCTTTAACCCTCTGAGTGCCGGCCAACCAAGAAGAAAAGCTCTTTGCAGAGGAATTGGGAGGGGGAAGGAGGGAGAGTGAAGTGGGCAGAGTCAGCCCTAATTTTAACTAGTGGAACTGAGTTCCCCTGCGTTCCCCCTACATGACATCACTGATTACACTGTTGCCATGTACACAATGCTTTACAGTTTTTACCGGCTTACCTCATTTTTCTGGACAACCCAGAAAGGTGGGTGAGGTAGGTTGCAGATACCTAGCGGGGGATCATAGCATTGTTTTGCAAGCAGCCATTCCCCTCCTCTTTGGAGACATTTGGAGCCAATGCAGCCTCCGTTCTGGTCTAGTCATTGGGAATGGGTTTGAAGAGGAAGGGGAGAAGCTGCTTGCAAACCTAGTGCTGTAATCCCTCTCTGGATGTGCTTCTGGTAGGTTGAGCTGAGTAAATGAGGATCTCAAGGCTGCACAGTGAGTGTTAAGGCTGAGGGGGGGCCTGAATCTGAGCATCCCACATGGAAACAAAACAGTCTAACCACACTATGCGTCATCAGATCCCACCTTTCCTTCTTGATCCAGAAAATGGCCAGCTGAGGCCATGACTGAGGCAGGCTGCAGAGATACTACTAGGTGGTTGATGTAGACACAAATAGATGTGTCTCCTGAAGGTTCTGACTCTGTATAGCCTGAGGTGTTTATAACCCAGCAAGAGTTAAAGAACTTCAAACTTGCATTCCTTCTGCACATAGCAAAATGGGAAAAATAAGCCCAAATGTGCCTTGCTGTGTGTTACACACACTCTTCTGCCTGGAACAATTCACCAAGACACTCAGCTGATTACTTCCACTACTGTATAATGAGTTTTAGCCCATGGTACATATTGGACATTCAAGGTTTAATAAATCTTCAGAGGACAGTCCAGGCCAGAATCTGTAAAGCAGAGAATTAAGGTTCTTTACCTGGCGTTCCGATTAGGTTTTCTGAGATGCTCATTTATTGATGTGAGGTTTGGACTTTAATGCCATAACTTTAAAGCACAGCTTAGCTTGCTTGTGTAGAGCTAGTCATCTCCTGAGGTTTGTTTCGGAAGTGCTGGAAACCAATTTGCCTTACTTGCACAAGTGCTTCAACTCAAACTGGCAAAGTAATGGGTTCACATCACAGAATCATTTTTATAGCTTGGTGTATGAGAATAAAATATTAAGTGCCCTAGGCTTACTTTTTGTATATGCGTGTGTGGTTCCCTCCCCCCTTTCCTTTTTCCTTATAAGCATCCATAATATGGAGAAAACAGAGAATTTTATCTTTGACTACCAAAGGCATGCAAATTCAGAAAACTTCAAACCCTTCCCCTACAGTGCACCTCTGGACTGAGCAAGCCAAAGTCATACAGGAAAAGGAACACAAGGGAAGAGACCTTGAATTTTCTTTTCAAAGCTTTCTCTAGCTCTCCCTCACTACTCACATTTGGGATCTTCCGCTCATCACAAACACACCAAGCTAAATAGAAGTTGTCATTCCTAGAAGGAGCAAAGATGACTGAACACATTTAGAAAATACCACTGCTGTTGCTTTAAATTGTCTACTTCCCTGAAGGGCTTTAAGCCAAACTCTTGACTGGTCTAACCTCTTGCTGATAGTCAGTTTTTATGGGCTAAAAGATAAAACCTGTAAAATTGGAAAGATCAGACTCTGATACCCAAGAACCATTTTAAAAAAAATTCCATTTCTGACTTTTGTCAGATGGTTTTTATGGTTATATTAATACTAAGAAGTTATTTTCAAGAAAAAAGATTGGCGAAGTAATGTTTTTTCATCTTCTTCCAAACATTTTCAAGCCAACATGAATATTCCTTGTTGCAGATCTAGGAAACATTACTATTAAGAACAAAATAGAGTGGATTATTTTGCACCTAATGGGGTTGCCTATTCTACATTTATTGGCCATTTTATGCTGATACTTGAGGGTTGTTCATCTTTTTTAACAAATAGAAAAAAATCTCCCTTCTATGTTTTTTGTACCAAATAGAAAACAGAAAAAAATAGACCATTAAATGGCATGAAAAAACTGCAGTGTGTAACTAGAAGAGCTTGTACAGTATATTCTTTGATGTTGTTCTGTTTGGCTTGTAGAACATACAGCTAGTAAAACCCTTTCAAAAACTGGCATCCTTAGTCTATTCAAACTACTGGCATGGGGCTAACCACATAGGCCTCATGAGGGTTCATAGTTCAATAGAGAAGTGAAAGATATAAGCTTCTTCCAGGATAGTTTTGGCAGCATTTGCCACTCCCCCCGCCCCCGAAAAAAAAAATCCTGAAGTATTATCTTGGAAAAATTCAGTTTCTTTCTACCAGGAAAATCCACTTCCTTCCATTTAAACACCACATGGCGTCTGGATATCTTTGGCCGTCTTGCACAAAGCTTTGAATCCAAAATACAAACATTTTCAAATTTCAAAATCCAGCATAAAACGAGCAACGCTGTGAGATCTGGAGCCAAAAAGAGACAGCTGTTAATGTTGGCAGATACAGAATACAGTAAAATTGGGTGTGATCTGGCCGCTGAGAACAAAGGGCAGAGAGGAGTATTTTGGAAGACCTACGGCACTATCCATCTTAGGTCGAAAGCTTAGACTGAAGTTTATTGTATCATTATTTGGATTAATAATCCCCAGGAAAGTGATAACTAAGTTTGACATTATACAATATGAACAGAGTTCATTTGTGTCAGGGTGGAAAAGCCAAACGCTCGCACAAGTAAATTGAAAAGCTAACCTGTCTTTAAATCATAGCATTGTGTTCAGTTATTGCCTATATCTCCCAGCACAGCATGATCTTATATATTGTATGCAGCAATTAGGCTGAATAGTGTAAGTGCAGGTTACATTGGCAGTCAGACAGGCTTTTGCTGCTTTCTCATAGCAACCCTCCCACAACAATTCTCCCCCTTTTTAACAGACCAACCCCTGATGTCCTTACTTAAGAAACAGATGCTCTCTGCAATGTATGTGTCCAGAAGAGGAGAGAGGTGTAAGGCCTTGGCACATTCCCTTATATCTGCTTTCCTCAACTCAGGATAAAGCAAAGGAATCCAGAGGTAAGGCAATCTTTGTGGTGCCAGCTCGCTTCTTCTCATGCTAGGCAGGCAGAAATGCAGAAAGAGGCATTTCAAAAAAGTGCAAACCTGCCTAGAAGTCTTGTCCTCCACACTGGAAGCCCTTTCAAGCTACAATTTCTGTAGGCTAGTGGCAGGGAGCACTCAGAAAATGCACTCTGAAAATGTTCAGAAGTACTACGTTCATTATGGGGACAAATTCCAGAGGGGTAGTCTTTAGTTCTTTATTTAAAATATTCATGTCCCATTTTCTGACCTGTCAGGCTTCTTCTGAAATGCCAGGGCTCATTTTAGGGTGCAATTCTAACCTGGAGTTAGGCCAGCACAGTTTAGCCGGCACAAGGGCCACCATCAGGGGCATAACTAAAGAAGTGCGGGGGGGGTGCAATTGTACTGGGCAACAAGCTTTAGGGAGCAACAAGCTAATTTTGACATTAGTGGCCAAAATTGTGAAAACCTTAGTATGTATGAATAATTCCATCATGTTATATATCATTGGAAAGGTACTTTAATGCAGAATGCAATGAAACAAACCAGAGTGTAATATCATTACTCTGTCAAAAGGTATGACCAAAAAACCAGAGAAAACAAAAATACAACTGTGATATCAACTCCTGTTGTGATGTCACTTCCAGGGCAACATTTTGCCCTCTGCCCTGGGCTACACTTTCATTTGCTAGCCTCTGGCCACCGTAAAGTGTGTTTGACCCATTCATACATGCCAGCATACAGACGTGCGCCATGCTCTGACTCTGTGAGTGGTCTAAATGGGCTTTACGGTGGCCTTTGTGCCAGCCAAACTTTGCCGGCCTAACTCTACGTTAGGACTGTGCACTTCAACTCTTTCTAGATTAGGACAGGTAGCATCCACTGTGGATAATCTGGGGCACCATCTTCCCCCTTGTAGTTCCAGCTATTGAGGGTGGAACCAGGTGATGAATGGAAATCATTCAAATAGCTTATGTGGCCCTACATTGAATCAAGAAATCCATCAAGCAGAACAGAAACATGATTCCATACAGAGTCCATTCTTTATGAACTGAGGTTGGGAAGAAGTCCACGGTTACACCCTTTATCCTGTCACTGTCTTTTTCTCCATTTCCTTCCTTACTCATTTTGGCTGAGGGGAGACTAAAAAGTATGATTGCTGCAGTAGATGCCAGCAATCATTATTTGGTGACACCTCCCCCTCCCATATTATATCCCCTGTAGCTTGTAGTTGAATTCTCACTATCTTTTACTTCAGAATCAAAATCTGATTCGGTGTACATGAAATCTATGTACATGGTAATTAATGTAATGTAGCTATGCATATAAGCTCGCACAGGTGCATTTGCTTGCATGTCCATGAAGAATAAGCCATAAGGGCAAATTGTTGAGAGCGACAGGGGAGGGGGAGAAACGTTCCTTCAGATCCTGAATGATAAAACCACAATCTGATTGTTAATACAGTAATATTAAATTACTGTAACATTTAGTATAGTAAATATTATTTATTGTAACAGGCCATGGTAAATTGGTTAATGCCCATTTGCACAACTACATTATTATGGCGATGCACTTAAGTATTTCATGGCAGAATTTGAGTATTTCAACACAACATGGTGCATGGCAGTTCAAGGCGGGTATTTTCCTCCCCCAAATTTACTGAGGTGAATGATAATATGAAAGGATTTCTGTAATCATAAAGAGAACACAATTTCCCCCCCCCCCAAAAAAAACAACCCAGGTGGCAGTTCATGTATTTGATGCTTATTAGAATCCAAATTTGGACCGGAATCCTGCAGTGTTTCAGACACCTCTCCCACTCCTTAAAGGTTCTAAATACGATTCCTCATTGATACTTTCAGGTTAATTATTTATTTGCAAGTTCTGCTGATCAGCCATTTGGGTTATGAGGCAGAATATAAATGTAAGCAAATAAGTTACTATTCTGAAGGAGGAGGGCTGTCAGACTGACACTCAATTTCTCCACCAGAATCCACCATTAGGTTGTCTCCCAGGGAGAACAAGGAGAAAGGAAAGATGGACATGCTTGTTGTGAGCCGCCCTGGTCCACTCATAAATAGGTATGCCAGAAATATCAGAGGGGGTCAGCTTGCCAGTCTATGCCTCGTGAGTGAGGAGACTACTGTGCATAAATCTTTCCAACCTGACAGTTTTATGCATGGTTGTGATTTCCAAGGGCACTTCCCTGAGTGAGAATCCTAGCATGGGAAGAAGCTTTGGACAACTCCCAGCATTTGAGCTGTCTTGATTTTGACCCCCTGATAATACAGTGACATGTCGTGCAGCTGGGGTTCCCAACAAAGTACTTCAGCCACTGGATTTTCTAAAAGCTTTCCATAAACTGTAAACAAGGCAGAACATACAGGACTGTAATGAGCATTTTCTCTGCAGAAATGATGTTCATGTGGTGATGAGCTCCTCTGTTCATTTGATATCCTCTCACCCTATGACACGCACCCCTTTCTCACAGGATAATTGCCATGAATCCACAATGGTGCCACAGCATGTACGTACAGATGCGCACGCATGCAATGTTTGCTGCACTCAGGTTCGAACGTTGTCATTAAACAATGGGAGAAGCAGCAACATGGAGCTAGCAACCTCCTCCCCAAACCTGATTGAATGAGGTTAGGAATAGTTTCAGAATGCAGAAGCTCTGTGTGATTTTTTTTAAGTTGCACAGTGTCTGTCATGAGTTGAGTAATTTATAAAACTTCTTATGAAATATATGACTAGACAAGTCAAGGTAATAATTAATTCCCTTGAGAAAATGCTCATTTTTTTTTTTTTAAAAAGAGCTGTTCTCAGAAAAGAAAAGAAATCATGAAAAGCTCGGAGATCATAGTGTAAGCTAACTGCCAATTAAACCTTCATGGGGTTACAGAAGTAAAACGGAGGAAATACAACTTCTGACGGGAAGGGTGGGTTGGATGTCTGAGATAACCTACAAAATGCGATGTTTCATTTATCTGAGATACTCTTATGCATCCACTTAGTTGACTATGGCTTCACACTGGACATTTATCCAGGATTTATGGCTCATAAATATATTTAAATAGCAGGAAAAAATGCCTTATGTTCACATAAAAATAAGAATTTTATTTCCATGTTTAAAAAAATGCCTTATGGTGTCCATAGGGCATTTTTTTCTGTTATACTGCACTGTAATGACTCCCTTTATATTCTGTTTCTTGTGTATGAATGTCTTAGTGCAGACTCACAGCATCATGTGAAGGGCATGCTTACACATGTAAAATTCATACATAGATCTTTTTTAAAAAAAAATTACTCTAATGTGGAGACCTGAGGGTTTTTTTTTCCTGAACGCTAGTTCTGTGAGTCCCAAATGGAAATGCACCAAAGTTTGCACATATATGCCTTGTTTATTTTGTATGCTGGAGTAGAATACTGGCCAAGTCAGTGGGCTATGAATCAGGCCTTCCCTGGGTTGAATTTCACCTCTCCCATGCACTTACAAGATGGCCTTAGGCAACTCCGTCTCATTTGCAATACAGGGATAATAAAACTCATCTTACAGCAGTGGTTCCCAACAGTTGTGGACTTGGCCCATTTGCTACCACAGGTCTAGGACCACAGATTGCCCCCGCCCAGAACCCACCTCGACGCTCTGGAGCCTCGCACAACACAATCTAGGACTCTTGAGTTCTAAAGCCTCCCATGGCCTTTTGAACAGTATATGTTCAAAAGTTTCTGAATTTTTGTGCACTGCCTGCCAGGCCATGGGAGAGCCCCAGAGGGCAGGTGGCAGTGGCTCAGTGGTGGCAGCTAGGTGGCACACACTGACCCTAGGGGCTCCACAGGGTCAATGAATGGAATTGACTCCAATGAATGGAAGGAACACCACTCATTCTCAAACTCTTTTGACTGGCAGATCTTTGACCTACTGGGCCATTGGCCACGGCTCTCCATTATGGTTACAATCCTATACATTGTATAGGGCAGCAGTTTTTCATGAGGATTCCATGGCTCCCCTGGCTGGTTTCTGCAGTGTCCTGGAGGGCTAGGGCTCACAGTTTGGGAACCACTGTCTTACAGGTTAGTTGTAAGGATTACAGCAAAGTGATACATATAGAATGTTAAGCATTTGCATGTTGCTTTTTGAGTGAATCATTATATCTATGCCTGGTGTTATACATACATGCACATGCACAGTAAAAGCTTTCTGAACCAACAGAAAAGTTAAGTGCATCTTCACCAGGCAGGCAGGTGATGGAGCAAGCTGTGGATCAAGGTTGGCTGCTGCTTGCTCAGTGCTGCTGCTTCTGGTCAGCAGAGACAGAACAGGCTGCAAGTTGCATAAAAACGTAAGAGTCTTGCTAGATCAGGCCATGGATCCATCTAGTCCAACTTCTGCAATGGTTCCCAAACTGTGAGCCTTGGCTCTCCAGGGAGCCATGGAACCCAGCCAGAGGACCAGCAGAATCCTCATGAAAAACCTGCCTCTCTATAGCCCTAATAGGTAGCTGCAGCCAATGGTCCAGTAGTTCAAGGAAGTCACCAGTTTTAAAAGTTTGGAAATCACTGAGCTTCCTGTATCTCACAGTGACCCACTAGAAGCCACACAAAACAACACTATACCTGTATCCTGTTGCCACTCTCTTGCATCTGGCATTCAGAGATATGCAACCTCTGGGTTTTAGAGGTAGCCTATAGTCATCACGTGGGGACATGGTGGCGCAGTAGGTTAAACTGCTGAGTTGCAAGCTTGCTGACCAGAAGGTTGGCAATCCGAGACTGTGCAATAGAGTGAGCTCCCATCACTTGTCCCAGCTCCTGCCAACCTAGCAGTTCTAAAGCATGTAAAAATGCAAGCAGATAAATAGGGACAACTTTGGTGGGAAGGTAACGGCGTTCCATGCGCCTCGGCATAAAGTAATGCCGGCACATGACCACGGAAGCTTGTCCTCAGACAAACATCAGCTCTTCAGCTTAGAAACTAGGATGACCACCGCCCCTACACTTGGTCACGACTAGACCATTCGGTTGTGGGCAAACCTTTATAGTCATCATGGCTTGTAATCTGTGATGAATGTTTCCTCCCTAAGGTGCCCAAACCTCTTTTAAAGTCCCAGACATGGTCTCCTATTTATTCTCATGCAGCGCCACTGCTGGCCAGTAGACCAGGAGTGGGAAACTATAATGGAAAATGCAGAAGATTACTCCAAGGAGATAGGGAATGGTAGCAGCAGTGGCCCCTCGGCTATGTCAGCCAGGAACTATAGTTCACAGCTGCAGCCTAGTAGGATGATGAGAACCTGGGGAATAAAGGTAGAAGCTTGACTATCAGCCAGGGGTGGGTAGATGGTTGGTTGGTTTCTGACCAATAGACTGGATCAGGGGTAGGCAACCTTAAACACTCCAAGAGACATTTGGACCCGTTTTCCGGAGAAAAGAAAACCTCAGGAGCCACAAAACCCTTTTGACATCTAAAATGAAGATAATACTGCATATATAGTTTTCTTTACCTTTATGCTATGTATAAAAAAACTATAGGGAGTGGCAACAGGATGCAAGCATTGTGTTGTCTCATGCCTCCCTGGGGCACCAGTGGGCCGCTGTGAGATACAGGAAGCTGGACTAGATGGGCCTTTGGCCTGATCCAGCAGGGCTCTTCTTATGTTCTTATGAGTGATTGCGGCTGAAAATCGGGTCTCGACATTCGTCATTCGCTGTCTCCAGCTTTCTCTCTCTCCCACCCCCAACCCTGCTGCCAATCCTCCACAGCCTTCCGATCGCGCATAAAAAAACGAATGGCAGAACAAAAACCAGCCACCACGCTGCACCTTGCAGGGCAACGCGGCGGATTGCCCGCTTGCAAAGAGCACATGCGACAAGCAGCAGCAGGATGGGCGGGCAGGGCAGACCCCAGAGCCAAGCCGAGCAGCTGCCCGTGCCACTGCTGCCACTATGGGGTGTGTTGTTGTTTTTTCAAAATGGTGGAGGATTTTTTATTTTTAGGTTTGCAAAAGGGGGATTCCAGGCTCGTGCACAGGAACTTTTGCAACTTGCATGCCATTGATGCAAACAATCCCTCCACGTTGCAGAAAGAGGGACCGGGCAAAAGATCCTGGAAAACGGGCGGGGGACACACATACACAACTGCGAGACCCGGCGCTTTCCATGCTTGTAAGCGGGAGCTGCCCCAATGCGTGCAAAACCAGGGGCAACTTTGCAACCCAACCGAGAGCGAGCCAGAAAGTTTTCCCCACCGGCTCTCTGCTGCACGCCGCCACCGTCCGCCACGCTCCATCCCAGCTCTGCGTGCAAAGCAATGCAAACACATGGAACATTCAACACAAAAAGCCACGCACCCTTCCAGCCGGCGGATCAGCTCTGGAGCTTCGCGGGTTGCCTTCTGCACAAGGCTATCCACGGACCGAGCGGGAGCCCAGTCGCTGCCGCCGCCAGCACGCTCTCCCTGCTTCCCGGAGCAGCTCTCGGTAGCAGCTCCCGGCTCGGGGGGCTCGGAAGGAAGGGGAGAAAAGGGGGCAATTCCCAACCTGCAGCCCTGAGCACAGTGCAGCCTACCGGGAGGGAGAGCGAGCCCGTGGTCACAGCCAATGCTGGGCGCCTCCTTTGCTACTTTCACCTGGACTCCGGAGCCGCAGCAGACGGCTAAAAGAGCCACATGCGGCTCCAAAATCATAGGTTGCTGACCCCAGGACTGGATGAAGGATACTTGAGATGGCTGGGACTGGACCATGATTGTGGTTGGAACTAAGGTTGCTATTGGAGACTATGGGGAATTCTTGTGTGGCTGTCATGCCGCTGGAGTAGGAAGAAGGACCTGTGTGGCTGAGCAGGCAAAACTGCATTTTGCCTTCTCATGGGTGGTGGGGTCTTGTGTAAGGCTTGGGTGGTTTTTGATGATGGAAGGGAAGCTAATTAGCTGACTGCAGGCATTAGATTGCAGAGAGGAAATTTGCGCGCGCGCGCGCGTGTGTGTGTGTGTGTGCATAGCTGTAATTACTAGAACAGTATTATGATATTTATAGGAATAACTATTTAGAAGTTGGTAGCCTGTCTGCTAATACTGACTAGGCTTTTTCTTCAGGGCCTACATATTTTTCTGATGGTGGCTATTAGACTAAAGAGCATGTACCTACCCTAAAGGCTGGGCTGGATGATTCACAAGCTGGAATCAAGATTGCTGGGAGAAATGTCAACAACCTCAAATATGCAGAGGACACCACCCTAATGGCAGAAAGTGAGGAAGACCGAAAGAACCTGCTGATGATGGTGAAAGAGAAAAGTGCTAAAATTGGCTTGAAGCGCAACATTCAAAAAACTAAGATAATGGCAACCACTCCCATCACTTCCTGGCAAATAGAAGGGGAAGCAGTGACAGACTTTATTTTCCTGAGCTCCAAAATCACCGCAGATGGTGACTGCAGCCATGAAATTAAAAGATGTTTACTTCTTGGGAGGAAAGCTATGGCGAACCTAGACAACTTAATCAAAAGCCGAGACATCACCCTGCCAACAAAGGTTCGCATAGTCAAAGCGATGGTTTTCCCAGTAGTGATGTAGCCACTGTATTGGAAAAGGCAGGAGATACCCGGAGGAGATAGGGAATGGTATCAGCAATGGCCTCTTGTCCCAGATAAACCAGGGATTATAGGGTTAACCCCCAAGGTCTTTGCAAGCCTCGGGAGCACAGCTATAGGCTGATGAGGCCCCTGGCAATGAAGGGAGGTTAGCACAGGTGCAGATGGGTGTGGCTGATGGTAAAGCCTGCCTTGCAACAGACACCGATTGGCTGGCCTCAGTATAAAGTGGGAGGCAGGAGATGGAGTAAAGCACTTTGGTAGGTACTGGATGGATTGGGACTGACTGAGTGCTGGCTGGACTGCCTGCCTGAAGGACGGACGGACAGATTGCTGGACTGGATAAGGTAAGGTTATTGTGGGGAATAACCATTGGGAGTTGTTGTATGGCTGCCACGCCCCTGGAGCCACGAGTGGAAGAGGCAGGTGTGGCTTAGGCAAGCTGACTGCCTATTGTTTAGTGGTGGGGTTTGTTGGTGCTAAGTTAGGGTATCTTGAGCTAAGCCGGTGATGAGGGCAGTCTGGAGGAGGCTGGCCAGCTGGTGATCCCAAGCAAAGCTGCTGGAAGAGAGGAGACCCAGTGGGTGACTGAACCCCTTCCCTCTTGCCTATCTCTAAGGCCACTCTGGAGGGGACACTAGTTAGCCTAGTGTGGGCATTGGGGTCCTTGGGGAGGCTCAGCAGGGAATTTGGCAGAACAGCCACTTGTTTTATCTATTAGCTGCCTTCCCTAAGAAAGCAAATCTAAAACCCCTCCTGTTACCATTGCTAGGCTGTGATGGAGATGCCATCAGTGATGCAGAATCTAGAAGTGCCGATGAGGAAATTTTTCTTCTTCTCAACTTTAACTGACTTTGGCTCAGTCCAAAGCTCTCAACCTGCAGCTGCTACATAGTAATATATAGGAGACAATAACCAATAGGTGCAATAGCAATTGTAGTCAGTGGAGCCAGGCTCGAGTCTCAATGTAGTTCTGAACTAGAAAGTTTTTCCTCCAGGGAAATCAATCAACAGATACAAAAGCAGCAACTAGTTTAGTTTGCTCTTCATGAAAGAACTGCTCTCTCCAAGTCCTGAGGTATACTATTTCTTACTGAGCTCAATGATATTGTCTTCGGGAACAGCATACAAGAGCTTTTGTGTAGCTCTAGAGCAATTTCCCCTGTAGAAGAACTTTAGTGTGAAGCACTTTGGGATTCAGCTTCCTGCAGCTGATTAATTTGTTTTAATCTATTGGTTTTCAATGGCTATATGTTCTCTGCATTCCACAGGAGCAAACCAAACATTCAACTCTACAGTTCCTTCAGTAGCAAGCAGGACTTCACTTGGTTTCCCTTGAAAGAACTAAGTTTTGTGGTTGTTGCATTGCGTGAGCATGCAAATCTCCCTGTGCCAGCCATTTTTTTGTCCTCTAGATATATCCTTGGGCAATAGGGGGGGTAGTCCACTAATCTCCAACCTTTTCAGACCCAGGATTTTCCTGTGTACTCTAACCTGTAGCATGGGAATGTCAGAATCCATGGATGTCAAATCTGCAGAAAATGCAGGCCCCTGAACTGTATATGCTCAGATTTCTTCTGTTTCCTCCACCCTTTTATCTCTGTCCCCACACTTCAAATTTTTGTTGCTGCTGCTTCTGTTAAAAAAACCGTAATAAAAACAAGGCAAGACAAAAGCAAGTGGTAGTAGGAGCTGAAAACTAAGTTCTGGGAGCAAATTGCCAGCCATATCCACCCACCCAGGCTAGCCATTGGATCCTTCTATCAGAAGGAGATCTTTCTGATCCTCTTTGGACAGGCACTTTGCCTAAGCCACAAGGTCTGCTTAGTGCTGTGGCATTCCTCATGATTTCTGCCTCAACTCTTCAGTGCCGACTTCCAGCTTCAGTCCTGTGGTTTGCTTCCAAGTCTAGGCAACAGGAAGTGACATCACAGCTGTATTTTTCATTTTCTTGTTTTGTTTTGGGTTTTTTTGCCATAACATTTGATGGAATACAGATTTTCCAACTCAGTTTCTTCCATTGCATTCAGCATTAAATTATCTCTCCAGTGATATATTACACAATGGTATTATTCAAACTGATCAAGGTTTTCACAATTTGGGCCACTAGTGTTAAGCTCAGCTTGTTGCCCCCCAATTACCCAGTGCAACTGCACCACCCAGCGCTTTTGCTGCACTACTGCCTACAGGCTTTCCTGAAAGCATTGCGCGTAATCCAGCTCAGACAGTGATGCTGCACCTGCGAGTAACCTTGGGTTGCGCCAAATCTGAGGTCCCAATTTACTTACTGAAGACCAACCGTAGAACCTGAATCTCATCTTAGACAACACCCCTCATTCACAATTTCCATTTCCAAGCTTTGTAGACTATAACTCATTATCTTTTCCAACACTTCTACCCCACCATTCCTTCATCAAGAACTGATGTAGTTTATCTAAAAATTAGTATTGACAACATTAAAACATACAGTCTATATATAGTATATAAAATCGGATGTGTGTTTGTACATTTGTGTGTTTGTTCCGCATAGGCTCCGCAACGCCTAGAGCGATTGACACCAAACCTGGCATGCGCATGCCTTGCGGCCTGGCAACAAACACTGCAGGGGTCAGACCCCTCTAGCGCCCCTGGGGGTGGGCGTGTGCAGGGGGCACCACATAAAAATGATCGAAAACAGCCAATATCGGCATCGAATCTGTAGTTTCCGGGGTCGCTGAGACAAGTGTCGACACTCCCGACGCTGTTGGAGTCCGGGTTCGGCCCCCGTCAGTATGCAGAGTGGGAAGGGGTGCAAAATAAAACATCCACCATGGTAGGCTGGAGCGCCTGGAGCAATTGACACCAAACTTGGTACACATATGCCTTACGGTCTGGCTACAACTACTGTGGGAGGTACGACACCCCTACCACTCTTAGGGATGGAGGTGCCATGTAAATATGCTCGAAAACAGCCGACATTAGTGTCGAATCCATAGTTTCTGGGGTCGCCTAGAAGCTTGGGATAATTTGTTACCCGGGCAACGCTGGGTAACAAAAAGCTAGTTTTAAAATAAAATTGTATCATTAAGCAAGTAACAGCCCAATCCTATCCTTTTCTCCCCCTATGCAGTGATGCCAAAATGGCTACTGCTGCATCCTGGGACATGTTTCTTCCGGGTAAGGGAATATTAATTCCCTTATCAGGGGATAAGCCTTCATGGTGGGCATGGCTGAGTCTCCTCAGACCTGCAGCAGTAAAACTGCTGGTCTTGGGTTTGGGTCTGGGAAGGGGGGTGGCCGCCGCCGCCGCCCCCGCCCACATTCTGTCTTCATTCGGCCCTCATCCACACCATTCCGCCCACACCACCCAATCCTGCCTCCTCCATAATGCCACTGTAAAAGGGTCTTCCCAGGTCTGCTGCCAGCATTCCGGCAACACACAATTCTGTGTGCTGCTGAAGAGCTCTTTGCAACTACCACAAGACAGTCTATGCCAGCAAAATGCTAATTCTGCCAGTGCACGAGGCTAATAGGATTGGGCTGTAAATAAAGCAATATGTAATTGCACTGCCCTCAAAAACTTCAATTCCATTGTTCAACACCCTCCAAATTCTGCTGGACCAAAAATATATTTCTGTCCTCTTTCTGGGCACTCCAGGAACAAAATCCCCTGGTAGGCCTCTGCAGGAAGGGAATTATTTCAGCATAGGACCATGCTGGAGGTTCTGATTCATGCTCTAACAGTTTTAATGGCAGCAACAAATGGAAATGGAAGCTGAACTCTGACAGTCAGAAAGTCACATAAAGGGAGCATCCCTGAGATAGGTGCACTTCCCAAGCTGTCTAGGGCTCTAGAGGTCAAAACCAGCCCCATGAGTTGCTCCTTGAAAGTTCTTAAAGAAGTAATAATCTTCACAAAATGTTAATTGTGAAGTTGGACACAAATCATGAGAAACATTGCTCCATCCGAGCTCGCTTATGACACAACATTGGAATACCTACCTTGGAATAAATTTACTTTTGAGGAGATGGCCTAAACCGATTATTTTTCCTACTCTTGTCCCTCCTTATTCCTGTGCTGATGGTTATGTGTACTACAGACACATAAAGAAAAGTGCTGGAGAAATGAGCAACCATGAGAGATTACACAGAACAAATAAAATACAACCAAAATAAAAAACTGCATGAAAAGCAACCCAGAAACTGTAATGCAGACATACCTGCTTCAGCCACATTGTTAAAAGCTAAGGGGTTCTCTGAGCATCTACAATGCTCTCCCGCCAAATGCCACTTGTCACACTAAAGGGAAGGTCAGATGCTGAACTCTCCACTCAGGCATATTTATAGCCATCCAGAAGTTAGGTTAAAATACAGATGTAGCCTGGTCTGCAACATCTCATTGCCTGCAGCATGTCAATGAAGCAAAAGTCATGTCGCAGATAGCAATGATATATCATATCCTTAAAAGTGTCTTATGACATGCCTTTCGGTTCAGCACAAATGATGGCACACGCTGCATCAACCTGCTGTTTGTGCGAGCAAAATGTACCCTGCCATGTACTCATTGAGACTGAAATGGTAAATAAAATGCAACAAGATGACTTTTTAATAACCTACCGATAGCGATCTGAGCTCCAGTTCTAGTGCATCTTGATTATTTTAACATAAGATGACATTATGACTAGCCTGCCAGTGATGGGAAAAAGGCAACTATCGTGTCCACCTGGAGAACCCCTTAATTAAATTATTGACTTGCGTTGTCTCCAAAATAAGAGCAAGTTTGAAGTGTAGAGTAACTTGTTTAGTTTGTGCTGGAGTCAAAACTGTGGGTAAGCAGACCAGCAGACTGATCCTGTGCTGCTCTACTGCCAGCACTATGGTGTCGCTTAAGGTCACCCAGTGAGTAAGTAGCACTGGTCCACTTGTGCCACCCCGTTTATGCTGCTCCAGGAGCCCTGGAGAAAGTAAGTGCCGAGCACTGCGGGGAAGGTGGGGAGGAAGCACTTCTGGGTGGAGGGAGGGAGGAACATGGGAGGAACTATTCCAGGATGGGGTGGATCGGGAGGGCTTCTCCACTGGATCCTATCTCTTTGTGTTGGGCATGAAAGCCCAAACTTTCTCCTTTCTCAGTCACTTAATGCAAAAATAACCCCTTGTCAGTCATCTGACGTTTTCTCCGAATCATATTTATAATCAAGTGCCAGACTCCCAGAACACCAATAGCTGGCATAAGGGGTTGTCAAGTGCTACACACGCCCAGAGTTTGCTGGGTTTTTCAAGCATCCCACTGAGCTACAGTGAGGCAGTAGAAAGCATCTCACTCAAGGAGCACTTCATAAGCCAACACAGCACCTTTTCTGCCAGCACGTCTCTTAGGCACCATCACCCTACATCCCCAATCAGAGAGAGATAGCAGGGCAAATAGTAAGGGGCGTAGAGAGAGGATCAACCAGAAGCACCACATTAACGTCAAAAAACATCTGAAGACAATAACATGGTACAATAAAGCCCTGTTACAGATTAATCACATTTCATATTTGAGTTAAGTTTTTGAGTGTGCAAAGTACTCCTTGTGTATTATCTCCCTGTAAATATGTATTATTATCCCCATATTGCAGCTGAGAGCAAGTAGCTTGCCTAGCCACTTGTTCATGGAAAGGTGAGATTCAAACCAGGGGAGTCCTGATTCACAGCTCATTTGCTTAGCTACTTCTCTACACCAGCAGACTGAAGGGGTAATTATCTTTTAAGGGTTCCGCAGTCCCAGAGCACTAACCTGGAAATGCACAAAATCTGAAGCAAATGGTACATAGCATAGCCATCTTGTACAACACCCATGCTGCTTCCTCATTTGAAAGCAAGGATAGCACAGTGGCCAATAACATGAGCCATATTACATGGGTCCGGAATAAGCTATGATGGCAAAATGAAAACTCCATGTTCCAAGGCAGTATATCTTCAAATTCCAGATACTGGGGTTGTTCTGGACGAGGCCTGTAAAGTTCATGCCCTGCTTGTGAACTTCTCAAAGACGTTCGGCTTGTGGCTGTTGAAAACGGGATGCTGATCTACATGGACCTTTGCTCTGACCCAGCAGTGCTGTTCTGAAGACAGGTATGCCCCGTTGGGTGTTGCTGCATCCAGCTACTTATTTTTCTAAAATAGACACATTCTTTGAGAGCGCTATCCTAACCTGGAGTTAGACTTGCACAAGTCCCTTGTACTGGCCCAGGAGTGTTGCAAAGACTTCATTAATTAAGCACTTTTGGACCACTCTCGGAAACAGGAAGGCTGGTGCACATCCGTGGGCCAGTCTTTCTGACTCTTAAGTGCTTTATGGTGAGTCTGCGACATTCCTGGGCTGGCAAAAAAGACTTGTGCCAGTCCAACTCCAGATTAGGATTGCGCCCTTACCCAGTTTGCATGTTGTGCAATGCGACAGTGAGTCGGTACAGCCTGAATATCCCTTATCCGGACAGCTTGGGATGGGAAGGTGACAGATTTCAGATGTGTGGATTTTGGAACAACTGCACTATGATAAGAAATGCTTCCTCTTGTTCTTTTCACTGTCACCCTTTTGGGTGTCTGCTGATCTCTTTGACATTTTTCAACAATGGCACACAACACAGAGCAGAAAATAGAACTTACAGCCTGTACATGGGCATGAGCACAAGATATTCTACTGTTCACAAGATAGAACATTTTTTTAAAGTGTTGAACCAAAATGTCTGCATTTTGGATGTCGGGATAAGGGATAATTACCTTTAATGAAAAGCAGCTTTTCTTCAAATTTTGGCACAGTACATAATCATAATTTTTTCTGAGTGGCTTTCTTGTTTCTCATTTTTTGGAGCATCAAAAGCACCCCCGTGCTTAGTTTTCCACATGGATAAAATCACTCCACTGTCATGTCAAACTGGATCCTGTTCATAGAGCAAAGTGTCCATACAACTTACCTAAATAGATACACATTTTGGTAAGTATCCATTTTACATCTTGGGCAGGTGGAGGGAGGTATAGTTATGCTCCATTTACGATAAGGTCAGCAAGGATCAGTTTTATAAAAGGTTCTGATGCTTCTTTATCAACAGATTAAAACCAGTTCATTGTTAGCTGCTCCCAGATTCCACCTTTTCCTCCCCAACCACAGCCCTTCCCCATTATTTTAAAAGGAGGGTTGATCTTTAAAAAATGTATGTGATATTAGTTTTCCGTTTTAAAATAATCACATTATTGCAGACATTTTAATAGCTGTAGAGGTTGCTATGTATTAACATGATTCATGGTCCTTGACAGCAGTGTCTCTGCGAATCCCACAGGAATGCAAAATACAAAACTCCACACACGTTCAGATTTTACTGCCTGCAGCTAAAAAAAGGAGAAAAAACCCTTAAAACTGTTGAAACCCGTCAACTTTAAAAGCATTAATAGATGGTCCCAGGGGATTAAATCTAAATCTTAATGTGTAAAAATCAAGTTAATAACCACAGAGATTAATATGGTTGCATTTGATTATTGTGATAATGCAAACAATTAGTACTGCTAAAGTGAGATATATTAGCCTCCTACTTGCCCCACACATCTGCAAAGTACTGAAAATAACTGGAAATAAAACACTAAGAGGCTTTTTAAAATGCCCTTTTCTTATTCTCTTTGCAACTGAATAATTTTTTTTAACTTTAATTATAATTTTCAGTGCCAATTGCTCAAACTTTCTTTTGAAAAAAGTATAAAGTACACATGCTTCAATAAGGGCATGTTCACCCCCTCATATGTTACAGTTTTAACTGATATATGCCACAGCTCTATAAGGTGTACCCATAAAAATAAATATATTATGTGACCTTTATTAAACCTAGTAATCCGGTCCACACATCAGGAACGAAAGGCACAGGTTTTCAAGGCAGAAGATGTGTGATTTGAAAGCATCTTTCATTTTAGACACCAATGAGATATTGCGGTTCTGGAATAAGAACAGCCATAGAACAGATATAAACAGGTCGTGGAATGACTGCATTTGAAGAAGGCACATGTTCAAACCATGGTTTCCAATTCTGGCTTTGAGGAAAATTATGGTTGGTGCCAACTATCATTTACCCAATCTGGGCCAGTGCTTGAGTAAGATAAACAGGGCTGCATACTTTTTATAATGGAAGAATCAGTGGGTGAGACTTGCATATTTCATTAAGGGCCCACAACCTCTGTCTCACATAATTCAAGCACTGATTAAGACACCATGACAAACAATTGTTACTACAAACTAGAAAGTGTCCAAAGGAATAAATTGGTACACGGGCAGATCGGGAGGGAAAAGGGAAGAGGTTGTGCACCACTGACTTGCAGTGAGGTCTAGGCCCTGGGAGGCACAGCTATAGGAATACTCTTTCTTCCCCCTAACTTTCCTTGAAGCACACTCAGGCTGCAATCCTATCATCACTTACCTAGGAATAAGCCCCATTAAACACAAAAGGACCGACTTACTTCTGAGTAGTCATGCGTAGGGTTGGGCTGTCACACACACAAAAACACCCTGGATTTAGAAAAAACAAACAAAACCCTTGCTCTTTTCCCACACAGCTAAGGAGAGCTCAGTGACATATCCCCTAAGACAGCTTGATAGCCGCTTCCCCAGGTACTTCAGAGAGCCCATCCCTTTGTGCAGGTTCCCTGCTTTTTCATGGCTTCCTTAGAAAAAGAACAGAGGCAAATCTGCTTGCTGCCTCCCCAGTGATTGCTGATGCAGGCAGCCTGCTTTTTTTCCATTGGAAGCCAGCTGCCCTTCCTACTTTTGATTGGAAGCAAGCCATGATTGCCGACTGACTTAGACAGCTATGCTTTCCCCCACCCCAGATTGCCGACATAGGTACTCTGCCTGTTTTTCCATTGGAAGTCAACCATGATTGCAGCAAATCGGCTGCGAGCTGCTGTGCATTGTAATGTGTTTGGGTGTGTGCACGCATGCTACTTATTTCACTGACTGTGCTGTTGAATAATGGAACAGCACAGAAAGGCAAGGTGCTGTTTTTATTTGCGTCCTTGTGCTTTTAAAAAAACTTGTTGAGTCTAGTGAGTTTCTTACTCCCCTGACTGCATGTCTCTGGAGTGTACATGTGTGAAGCAAGCTGCCAATGGCCAGACCATTGTATTCACTGAAATTGTGAGTTAGTGAGAAGTCATGCTGCCATTTTTGTGCATACACAATTGTGACTTTTTAAAAAAAGATTTTCTCCACAAAATCTCAAGCAACTTCATTTTTAGGATTGTTTTATAAAATTGGAAAGCAAGCGAGGACATTTGGTGCACAAATGAAGAAGTCAGTCACTTATTGATTATTCAAAATTATGGAATAAAAACTTTGATGGAGTTACTTTGTAAAGTACAGATTATGTTCCAGTAAAACGTTAAAACTATTAATATCATTAGCTCTATTAATAGTGCTAATGTTTGTTTGGACCATGCCCTGAATTTTACAAAATCACAATAGTTTTTATTCCATAATTTTATACAATCAATTAAAATTTTATTTTTATTGTCTGAGAAGTTTACAGCGCAATCTTATTTATGCCTACTCAGAAGTAAGGTCCATGTATTTCAAGTGACTTCCAGCTAAGTGCGTATAGGAGTGCTGGCTTAAACTCATGCATATTCCCTATAAAGCACCATTGAATACACTAGAATGTATTTCTGAGTAAACAGAAATAAAGCAAGTCCCATTGAGTTTAATAGAACTTACTCCCAAGTAGGTGTGTATAGGATTTCTGCCTAAATTTCTCCCATTTAAGTCACATCTACCTAGGTGTCATGCCAAAGTCCCTGCTCCAAACTTTCCTCCCAAATGCTATGCCCGCTTAGGCTACTTAGTCACCCCAATACAGACAGTCCTGGCAATATCTACTACCAGACCCCAGCACCAACAGAGAGCTCACCCCACCCAGTGGCTTGCCTGTAGGCCACAGGTCTCCTCCTGGAGCTTCACAGCAGGTGTCCTTCAATAATCGCCAGTCCTCAGTCCAATAGTCCTTAGTCATTTGTCAGTTGGTCGGTCAAGCCAGTAAGTCAGTTCACCACCACCAGTCCGTTGTCCAGTCAGTTAGTCAAGCCAATAGTTCAGTCCAATATGTCAGCAAAACCACCACTCTCTCCACAACTACAACCCACAGCTTCTCCTTCCTCCAGGTGCTCCTTATATCCCTGCTACAAGCTCCTAAGTGGCTGCAGCTGTGCAGCCCAGCCTCTGCTACTTCCCTGGTGTTAATCCTGCACTTTCCTGCACCCAGGGCCACTGTCAGCACCATCCACTGTCTCCTGGGGTAATCTTCCGCATTTTCCCATATACCAGGCATGATTCAGTTTGGCCAGAGTGAGCCTGTAAACTTTGGTGAGGTCAGTGGTAACTGGAGTATGGCAAATTTGCATTTTCAAAACACTCTTAAGTGAGTTAGTGCTCATTGTCTTACAAATGTGAACACCTTGGGGGTTAACACCAGTGATTGCAATTAAGGTGATTTAAAAGAAAAAGGACCAGCTGACAAAGAAAATTAATCAAAAGGGGAACGATTATGCCATCATTTCCCTGAATAATAGGTTTTGACAAAAAAGAAAACAGGCTGTTATATAAATTTGCAAACCTTACTATTCTAGCAGTGAGCATAGTGAATCGAGCTCAGCTTTTTTTGTGGTGTAAACGTTCTTACCCTACAGTTTGTAGTTACTGATTACAATCATTTACAATGAACATGCACCTAAAGGTCACTGGGTGTTATTTTAGAACTGTAGATTAGAACAGCAATCATAAATGTAAGGGAATGCATTGAAATGTATAACAGTTGTCCCAAGTATTTTCATGACCAAAGATATAAAAAGAGAACTTAAATTATTTGGCAAAAAAGAAAAAAAAAGGATGGTTATCAAGGGTACCATTGCAAGGCTATCGCAGCAAGATATAAAGCTCACAAATCCTGAAAAGACCTTTCTAAATGTGCCAGCTTCTCTTTACCACAAAAATTCATAACTGCTGGATTTGATTGGAGGGATAGCAGTACTCATGAACATAATGTAAATTGCAGAAACATTTACATTAGAGGGGGGGGGGAAATGTATCTCACATTTCAGTCTTTTAGTGAATGTTCTCAAGTCAGGAAAGCAGTGCTTGGACATCCCTGAAGAACAAAAGACAAAGCAGAGAAAGAAGAAGACTGATTGTACAATTATTCTTGTTCATCTTTAGTGCAAGTCAGGATAATCAATAGGCTAGTCAAATGTAGAATAGTGAATAGTGTAGTCAAATGGATGAATAGACTTGCTTTAATAGGCCTTACCCTGCCTTCTTGAAGAGGTTCTATAAGTGTGTTCAAGACATGGTGAGTGGAGATGTAGTAGTCAGATAACCGCATGGTGAAGTTGAGTCTTCAGGGCAGAAGTGGCGATGTCAATCCATGAAATCTTATTGCCACCCCAAATTTGGGAATTAACTAAAAGAAGATAAGGCAAAACAGTATTACTGAAAGTGAAACTAGGCAGTGATGTCATGCAGGGGGTATGCGGGGGTACGCGAGTACCGGTTCCTAGGATTATGGCTGGACCCGCCCACTTGCCCGCCCACTCGTCGACTCCGTCCCCTGCAACGTTTGAATTTCCTGCACGTTTGAGTTGCCTGCATGTTCTCAGACCCAGGCAGGCAGTGAGCGGAGCCTTGCCTTGCCTTGCCACTGAAAAATGAGCTCTGGGGTTTTGGAACTGTTGGGTCACTTCACTAGGCATGGAGTTCCTGATG
>JAJKFI010000031.1:7584085-7600554 GCA_029204185.1 Lerista edwardsae
ATGCCTTTTTCCCTCGCAACACAGCTGGAGAGGGGCAGATTTGGATGAAAACCTTTGTGCTTCAGTCTAATTCACATTATTGTCTGCTATTAGCTGTGGAGAGAGAAAAAAACTTAAAGGGACAGTTGTGCCAAATTTACTCCTGGATGAAGTCAAATCAGCTGTCTACAGCTGTTTTTTGTTTGTTCGTTTGTTTTAATACAATGAAAAGGCATTGAGCATTCCAATCATGGAACTCCCTTGTCCCATCTTGTCTGGCCCTGAACAGGTTCACTTCATCCTCTATATTATACCAGGAAAACAACTGCAGCTGTTTTTCTGTAACTCCACACACCATTCATGATCAGGACAAAGAAGTGCACAGCTCATGCAGCATGCTCCTCAAGCATGAAAACTAGAAGGAGCTTCCCATATCTCTGTGTGAAGAGCTCACTTGGAGGCCTAGTTCACACTGCAAGCCAGCAGAGCTTTCTTTCTTAAACAGTCTTGCCATGTACTGAAGTATGAACTGGGCTGTACAGAGATACAGCTCTATGACCAGCAGCCATTTCCATGACAGCATGGGAAAAGAAGACTCATATGGAGAAAATCAGGAGCCAGTAGGCACCAGTGACCTGGTCCTGAAAATCAACAGATAGATCTATGAATTTATCTAGATATCGCTCTCTCAATAGCTAGATATCTCTCACAGGCATGCCTAGGAGCCAGCCAATGCCAGAGGAAGTGCAGGTGGGCACAGAGAAGTCCATGCGAGTGATGGCTGAAAGGCCAGGGGAGAGGTGGGTGGATCATTGGACCCCTATAGGGGCATGTGTACATTGCAGAGGCAGAAGAAGGCATCAGGGCATTGAAGCCACCTGTGGAGGGAAAAGGGGAGCTAACCAGGAAGCTGAGTGGGAGGAGGCCAGGGTAGGGGCCAGAAGGATACCAAGCTCAAAAAATAGTGTGGCTGCCAGTGATGAGGCAGGCCAGGAGAGCTCTGCTGAAGGAATGCCATGCAGCTCCTGAGGAAACAGGCCAACTTGTGGCTAAGAGGTGGAAGATCATGGGTGCTGAAGCTCTGAGGCCCCTTGGTGGACTACCTTTGGACCCAGGCCACTGGACATAAGGCCAGCCTAGACCTCTCATAGCAACTGTGTTCCTCCTAGACACTCCTGCCCAGGTTCATGGGTAAATATGTTCTAAATAATCTATTTAAAATAACAGAGCATGCTTTATTTTTGACCATTTGTAGGTTCAAATTTTACTTTATAAAAATTGTGTCTTGTCTGAACTGCAGGGAAAGACTGCTCTATTTTAGAACTCAGGAGCCTGGCATAAGTAAAAGGAAGTTGTAGGAATGTATTGGAGATGCTGCAAGCATGTCTTCTGCATTATGAAATGGCGTATTTAGTTTGAGTTTTCTCTTTCTGTTAGGTGAACACCACAGTTTCCATCATTCATGCAATGTGTCCACTATATATTGGGAACTGCACTATTGAACAGTGCAACGATTGCAACCCTAGACTATTTGTTTGCTGTTTCTTAGCATAGTTCTAATAAGTGCACGTTTTGGAGTCCAGGGAATAGCTGTCAGTAGCTCCGACTCCCTGACTTTGAAAGCCTCTTGACAGTAACTATCAGCAGATTTAATTTATTTAGCCTAATTGTGAGTTTTGTGTGTGGTTTGTTTGTTGTTTTAATTTTCTGCTTCAGAAATGCAAGTTGGCTCAAAAACAAGTGAGGCATACAATTCTTTTCCGTGCTGTACGAATACAGGGGAATTGTCATTTATGTACACAGTTTGAGTTATATACTCAGCTATTGCAAGTACGAACTGGAGTTTATTGTTTGTTGGTTAGTCACCCAGTGTGTGAACATAGGTAAAAACGTAATTACTTCTAAGAGAACATAAGTTCAGTAGCAATCCAGTCTTCATCAGGTTTTGTGAACAGTGATCTATATATTTTCCAGAAACTGCATTTGTGTTTCTTCTCTCTTAGCTACTTCAGCTTGTCTCTGGGGTTCATGCAATTGCTCCACTGTCTTCTAAAATACAAGTTTTTGCTTGTATTTTTGTTGAACATACAGAATTAGAAATAGAACTGAACACAGGAGCTGCTCAATCTGAGCCTGACTGGTTGTAATTATTCCTTTCGCTTTCATTTTTATTTTACTGACTGTCATTTTAACATACAGTATCTATGATTTCTGTTCCATGTGAATAATTAATACGGAAGACGGACAGACAGAGAGAAATGAATAGGAATCCCAGGTTTTAGTTTTGCTTTTTAAACTTCGTATGGTGCAAAATGTACCTTTAGCATTTTTGAAATTCTGTCACATTTATGTCACTTTGCATTTTTTAGCATGTCAAAACAGCTGCCAGTTTGGGAGCAATTAACTTTGCTTTTTTTTGTTAGTTTGAAATAAGCATCATCAATTTTTGGTTGCTGCTGTTTAGGTACCTGGTCAGTTTTCTTTTTTGTTTAGCTTGCCTACTCCATGGTCATAATTTTCTTCCAGAATTCTTTCTTCTGGCAGGACTGACAATGATGCAAACATATGAACATGTAGTAGGAATTCTCAAACCTTTCATGATGCTTCAAAGACTTTTGCAACTGGAGTCTCAGAATGACCAGTGAAGTTCTCTGGTGGGCCTGCATATATATCTTCTGCACCAGATGGCAAGACTAGAATTGAAACCAAGACGGGGGGGGGGATATATTTCTGTTCATGGTATAAATGGGAGGACCAGACAAATTTTATAAATGTGTAGTTTATTAGCTGAATGTGGCTGAAAATAAGTTCTCAAACCACTTTGGCCTTACAAGCACATTAATTTTTAACAGACGGGGACTATTCTACAACAGTGGTTCCCAATTGTGGGTCGGAACCCACCAGTTAGTCGTGAGCGAATTTCAGGTGGATTGTGAAGCACCTACAGCAGCCATATTGAAAATATGGAAAAATGGGAACACTGGAAAGGGGGACAGCTGTGTGATTATTTTTTTTGTGTCAGGGTTGTAAACAGGCTTTTTTTCTTTCTGATTCATTTTGCTATTGGAAAATGGCAGTGAAATAACCCAATGTATTGCTGCATTCTCAGGAAAACAGCAGGCTCTGACTTCACAATGATGGCACTTCTGGCTGTGACATCAGTTCCAGTGGGTCCCGAACAGATTGTCATTTTAAAAAGTGGGACCTGATGCTAAAAAGTTTGAGAACCACTGCTCCACAACTTTGAGGTTTGGGTAGCATATTGTGCAAACCTATGTAAATCTTCGGAGAAGTAAGACCCATTGAGTTCACTAGAACTTATGGTAAGTGATGGAGTATTTAGAAAACTCTGGTTGCATTATATCTCAGTGATGGGAGTGCTCCCACATCCCTGAATTGCCTGCCCGAACGCTTCATGAACTGTGTGTGTGTGTGCGTGCGTGTGTGTGTGTTGTGGTTGTTGTTGTGATTGTTGTTGTTGTTGTTGCAGCACTTAATTCCAGGAATCTCCAAGGCACGATCTAATTGATCAAGGCATAATTAGTGTGTGTCCAATCCACAAAGATCTCTTGCTGCAGAAGATCAGCTGGTAAAATGTTCCATGAGCTATTGCGTGGTATTGTATTACTTATTTGTAATTCCATTGTACCTTATGTGTGCATGTGTGTTGAACTCTGCTAGCATGTTACAGACAAGGTAGATCATGCTCCAAGACATTTGGGACTGAGGCTGAATAATCCTCCTGCATCATTTGAGACCTATCTCCTTGCGATTCAAGCTGAAAACAAATATAGAAGAACAACTGTGGCAGGTTCATCAAACCCCCAAAATAGTTTGTCTGCACAATTTACATAAAATGTACATAAACTTTTTCCAACTGCGAACAACCAGACCATGTGTGGAAACATCACAATGCTCCTGTCTTGCATATGGCAACTACCAGTTTGGGAACTAGAACATCGTGAGTATTGAATCTCAGTGACCCTTTCTGTACAACTCTTTTAGGAACTGCATGGATGAAGAAGATCCAACCAATCAAACCTGACAATAGCCAACTTCTGCTGCCAGTTTCTTCAGAACTGAATAGTTAAGAGAGCAAAGTAGCTCTGAATTAAATGTGATTAATGTGTTTTCCAGCTGGCCCTACTGCTCTATAAACGTTAAACCTGTTTTCAGTTAGACCTAGTCTAGATGGTACCCTCACCTTATGATGATTTGAATATTAGTGTGATGTGTTTTGATCATTTGTAATTGTTAGCACGTGCAGCTTGTGTGATAGGCTCATTTCATCTCAGATATCCACCTGCTTTGATTCATCATTAAAATGCATGAGCTCTTATTTGTACAGCATTTGTCATATTTAGAATCATTTCACATGGGAGGAGGTCATATTTCTATCAGAGCAGGGTGTGCAAAAGCCAGAGTGGCTAATTTTGTGGAGACTATCTAGGCTTAAAAGACTTTGTGGATCGATCTGCTGGCATCCTATGCCTGAGCAGTGTGCCATTTGCGAGAGAGCACCTTCTAGCAGCAAAGTGTGCATCGTGTATATCCTTCAGAGAAAGAGATGAAAAAGACTTCAAAACCAAACCGTTCTTAACCCAAAACATTTGGACATAAGTCATGTATCATTTAAACTGAAGAACCCATGTGGCAACAATTCACCTCAAGTTGCCACTTCTGCTAATGTAATCATGCTAGATGTAATATTTAGACCAGGGCTTACACTACAGAAAAGGTATAGACTTCAGACACTTCATCTTAAATTAGGTGCACTTTATGAAGGGCCAATCCACATGAAATGGAAACAAGATGAAGGCCAATTTAAATTGCTCCCTCTGGTGGCTGGCTCCGTACAAAATTGGGGCTTTTTTTCCCACAACACTACAAAGCTCCCCAAGAAAAGGCTTGCAGTGGATCATACAATCTGCACTTGAATGGTTTGCCGCTTGGAAACAGCCCCATGGGGAATAATTTCAAGCAGCCTCTATGTCATGCCTGTTATATGTGCATAGCTCCGAAGTCCAACTCATTTCAATGGAATGTACCTCCACGTAAATAGTGCTGAGAAGCTCGGCCTTATTAATGTAATAAATGCTACATTAAAGCATTTATTTGTTATATTTGTAGCTCAAGACACATGTTAATAAAATAGCACAGGTTACAAAAATATAAATTCCATTTTTATTTTGAAAAAAAAAAAATTAGGATTGTTCCCGGCACATATTTATTGCCCCCTGGATGATGATGATTTCAGATTTTAAAACAAGTTTAATTATAGTGTATTGTGTTTTTTTTTTAGACTGCAGCCATTATAAATAATCATGCTTTTAAAAAGAGGGATCTAACTAAAATCCAGGCTGCCTGAAGGGGAATTTGTGAATACAATTATGCTTGCCATATCCTTGCCAGGTCAGTGGGCGGTATACGATGCACCCATCTTTCTTGGAGCAGGAGAATTTCCTGCTGTTTTTTTCAGTAGTGACCTAGAAGGAGGTTAATGATTCTAAAGAATGACTTTTCCCTTAGGGAAAATTTAATCTTCTGACCTTTTTTCTCTATGTGTCCATTCCTTTCAAGTCACAGCCCCCCTTCATTTAGCTTACATCAAGCTGTTTTATTTTCTTCAAAAATGTGAATGGAGTGATTGCTTTTGCTTTCATTTAACCCTTGAACTGGATGCATTTCTAAACCTGCTCATTGCTCAACACCATGACTGCTGAGTCCTGCATTCTCATCTCTGTATTTGCCTTGATCATGTGAATGCCAACCCTCATGATGTCTTGGACAATTGACTACTACCAACAAATAGAAAGTATCGACTGCAGTCTTGCAATGGCATCAAGATTTGTTTTCAGGAAAAGTTAGTGAGGTGGTAGAAATTAAATTAATTAACAGCTGCTGATTTTTGTTAATTCTTTTGAAAAGATCAGAAGTACAATAGTAAGAAATAATATTTAAAATAGTTAACAATGACTCTAATTTTTTTTAGAGTACATGTTTGAGATCATGAAAAAATAATTCTGCACAATTGCAATACCAGGACTTCTGGCGGTTCAGGGGTTATATTGCACCTGAATCTGGGTTCCAAAAAGGGGCCAAAGGAGCCAAATTCACCTTTAAAGGGAGAAGGCCCCTCCCCCCAAAACCTTGTAACTTTCCTCTCAGTGGCTCTGTACAATATCTTGCTTTCTTTGAACTTGTCTTTGAACTTTGAACTTTGTTGGCTCAGTGTCAGGATACAGCAAAACAGAATTATAACTACAGTCAGTCCTTGTTATCTGCTAGGGTTAGGTTCCTGGAAATCCTTGTAGATAGCAATGTCACAGATAATGAACCATTGATCCTATGGGATCAATGGGGTTAGGTGCAAGGGGTACCTTATTTGCCTTATTTGGGGTTAGGTGCAAGGGGCACCTTATTTGCCATTTCAATATTTCTAATTCTGTATTTGCCAGAAGACTCCAGCAGAGACCCACAGGAAGCCAGCAGAGTACAGCAGGAAGTGCCAAAAGATCTCTGAATGTTGCAGAGGCCTGCAGGGATCTTTAGAATGGCATCCATTCATGGTGACCACCATGGGCCCAATTAAACATGGCTGGCAGATGCTTCTGCCAGCCATTTTAAAGGGGTCAGAGCTGGCCTCAGTTGCCATTCTGAAGGTCCTTGCAGCCTACGTAAGGTGTCTGCGTAGTGGATAACAAGGACAGAGACGCAGCTAACGAGGTAAGTAGCAATTCTGCCTCTCACAAATAAGTGAATTCACTTATAGCAAGTTTGCATATAAGAGAACTGACATAATTCAATATTTTCAGGGGTTAGCAAAGATTTCTTTGACATAAGCGGAAACAGAAGTTGCCTTGTATTCAGTGTTCCCAATTTCCTTCTGCCTGCTCAACACATCAGTTTTTTCTACCTCAAATTACTCTGCATGATTTCTGTGATAAGTGCTGCTCTACTTTTAGAATAATCAAGGGCTGAATCGTAAACCCTTCCAACATGAGCGGTACGAGTTTACAGCTTGTGCTGGTGTCGTGAAAGTGCCTTAAGGCACGTGCAGCGCTGGCAGTAAGCTCTTACTGCCCATTCTGCAGCACCGCCAGCCCCTCGCTGCCCGGAGGCAGCACACGATTTTGGTGAGAGGTAAGGTTACCCCTCACCGGCACTGTGGGGATTCTGGGGAGGGTAGGAGGGGGTTCCTGGGTGGGGAAGGAACAGGTAGGCCTCATGAGGAGGTGGGATCTGGCGGTGGTTTCAACGTCTGGATTTTATCCCCGGCGGAGGCCCGGGCAGTCCAGCATGGGGCTGTTCGAATCACTACCAGCAAAATAGCCAGTGGTGAGCCGAGGAGCCCCATTGTGGGCAGTGGGGCTTTTACCAGGAAAAGAGGACAAATGTCCCCTTCTCCTCAGGAGACCCCAGCGGTTGCCTGGCTATTGCTGTGCCCGTGGTAGCTAGGCAGTTCTGGATTGGGCTGCCCGTCTGGTGTCCAATCTTTGGAGAAACAAGGGGGATTGTAACCAACTGTTGCCTCTCCTCAACCTAACGCCTAACTGGGTCAAGCAGATGTATTCCCCTCCCTGCTCACTCTGTATTCTGCTGATGATTTTAATCGACATCTCCACATACCTAGGTGTACTAGAAACCACTGCCTTATCTGTGGATTGCCCTGCTTCTTGTACTAATCAATAGGGCCTAGGTATATGCTCAACTGAGTTTGCTGTATAGACTACTGCAATTCCATAGCGTGGCAGTTCTCAAATTTAGAGTGCAATCCTATACCCCGTTGCGCCGGTGCTAAGCTCTTGCGCTGGCCGAACGCTGTCGCAAATGTGCCGTCAAGGGCATCAGCGACGGCGGTATGGTGCTGAACCAGTGCAAGCAGCAGCACCAATGCTTGGGCACCAACGTGACCACCAGCAGTGCCAGCCTTGTGCTGGATGAGCAGCGGCAGTGTGCAGTCAGCTGCGGGCCTCGCCAATGGTGTTCCAGTGGTGTGCTGAGGGTGTAACTGGGCGGCGCAGTGGGCAGAGATGGAGGTTGTAACACAGGACGGCCATAGTGCCAAATCCTAAACCCCTTCCCCAGCCTCAGTGCCCCCAATTTGGGCAATTCCTGCACACGGGCAGCTGCGCCTGGAGAACAGCAAGCGCAGATCTGAGCAGGGTCATAGGGTTGGCTGGGGCTTACATGGGTGCAAGGGGAAAACCTCCCCTTGTCCTGCACGTTGCTGGCACCGCCTCCCAATGGGCTTTAGAATACAGCCCTGTTTTGTTGGCCTTACAATGTTGGCTTTAGTATTGGGCTGATAATCTGGTAATTACATTGCTCTTCTTCCAAGGTGCCATGTTGTGGTGGTGCCACACTGCTGGAGGACAGCTGCCCGCACTCCCCCAAATTGTGCAAGATCTTGTGAGAATCACACGAGATCTCAGACTGGCCAAGATTGCGCCGCCCGAGACAGTTGGGGTCCCGAGGAACATCCCACGGTGTACCAATTGGGAACCACTGCCATAGCCCAAACTTCCTGAAGTAGAAACAAGGAAATTGCAGAAGTATAGCAAATTAGTGGTCCATCTTGATGTGGCTAGTTTCCAGTTTTGTCTGGTGCCTGAGGCTTCAGGGAAAGGTGCAAATGCCACATAATGCACCTAATTGCTATGTTATACCACTGAGGAAAATGTTTCTTCAACCTCAGTTGGTAATCAGCTTATGCCCTGAAGTATGAGAATAGATTGCCCTCATTTTGTTTTTATATACCAGCTAGTTGCTGCAGATGCTCCATGTTTTCTAAACCTCAGACAGAGCCGACGACTCCCAGTCTGCTGAAAATCTCAGGAGACAGATGAAGGGTAATTGCTTATGATGCTCCGAAGGAGAACTCCTTGGAGTTTTCATTTTGTTCCCTCAAAGACGACCAGTTTGCATTCTCACAGTGGCGTGTAGCCATAGGTTAGTTTCAAATGCTTCCCAAAAATGTACATCCCATTCATCATTTTAGACTTGGAGCTCATCTTCACATGCATTTACCCCAGAGTAATAATAACACGTTCAGATGAAAGACCCTTGCTTTGTTAAGGGGGGAAAATGAAACAAAAATTGTCACTTCAAGATAAAGCAGGGCCTTAGCTCATCCCCCCTCAGTTGCTACATTGCCCAGTGGACTTGCCCATTTTCCCATGTAAGGCTCAAATTGGTTTGTACTTTAACTGGTTGGTACAGGGAATTAACAACAGTTAATTGTGCATTCAATTTCTCTTTCATAGTCTAGCCCGTATTGACATTAGCTTGTGAGACAAATAGCCAAGACCCTTTTTAGCGTCAGATGTGGAAACAACCCTTTTCCACACATTTTATTTTTGTTTTTGTGTTTCCTGCATCAGTAATGGCAATGTATGTAATGCCCTACTATGTCTCAAATGTACATTGCCAAACACTTGAATGTTCTGTAATTACAGGTTGGGGTATACGGTATGCCTAATGCATTTTGAGCCATTAGGGATAAATGCAGAGCGTCTCATGAAAATGTACACATATTTAAATGGGCTCTAATACATACATACGTAGAAAAATTTTGAACACTTGGTCTAATTAATTAATTAATTAATTAACTTGTTCAAGCAACTGCTTCTGTGTACACCATATACAGTACGTGCATGCCCTGGTATCTGCTGGGGTTCTGTTCCAAACCCCACTGTGGATACCTGATACTGTGGATACTGGGGACGCCTTTTTAAAGATAGGGGAACATCAGTGGTTTTGCTGCAACAAGGTTAAAAAAAAGATTTGTTTACTGTTCCGCTATCTTTTTAACAGGCATCCCAGTATCCATGGTATCTGTAGATAACTGAAACTGTGGATACTGAATCCGTGGATACCAGGGCATGCCTGCATATGTGCGAATTATAGCATAATGAATTTGATGCTCTACAGTGATGTACATTTTCTTGAGATGCACTGTTCTGCAGCCAGAGGATTGTATATTTATGTGAAGTGTTGCTCTAGGACTATTGATACAACAGCTGTGGAGTAGCCTTGTATCTGTCCTCCCTGATTGACAAAGTTTCTGTTGTTTTTGCAAATCTGATCACTGTCATTTCTGAAGAAATAACTGCTGGGTTGAGCTGTTAAAGCAGGCCTCAAGCCAGGTCACACAACACTGGTGGTAGCTTTGGGATCATTACTTGGCAATCTGTGGAGAAAATAGCTGGTGACAGCCACAATGAAGAGTGCATCGTATAGCACAGAGTCTGACAAACCAGGCAAGGTCTGACAAACCAGACATTCCAATTGTTACATCTAAACCAGTTGATAGGGATGACAGAAAACTGAAGTTCCTGGTTTGGGAATTTTGAATTTTCTTCCAGGGTGAATCACTCTAAATCTGATAAGGAGAAGATGGAGTGTGGGAAGTATTTACTTGCCTGCCTCATTAGATACAGAACAATTATAAACCTTTGAAAATGGATTTCAACCTCCTGTTGAAACCCCATTTCAGGAAAAATGAGCTAGGGCAGTGTTTGCAATATGCAGGAAGTCAGAACAATCATAGCTTTTACCACTGTATCTGTGACATCATTCATAGCTGTTTGGATAGGCAATGGGTCATGTTAATTGTGACTATTGAGACACACACACACAACCATAGTCGTCTTCTCCTTGCTGTTCTACATCCCTCCATGTTTTTCTCTTTTTCTGCTTCCCCATTGCCCCTTTGCTTCTTCCTCCCTCTGCTGCACTGGCATAGCTAGCTACTCTACAGTCCAGTGCAAACTTTTGCAAGTTGCCCAATGATGTCACACCTAGAAGTGACATCATTTCTAGGGATGATGTCACAGCCTTTTAAAAAACATTTTTAAAAATACCCACTTGCTCTTCAGCTTAAGAGAGGGGCAAATAGAGGGCGGAAGAGCAAGGGGGCAGCTGGTAACTGGCTACAGACTGCAATTCTGCTCAGCTTTAGTGAGAAAAATGGTGTTTTAAAACACCGCTACTTCTTGCTGGAGATAAATGACAATTGCGGTCTGAGGCCAGGTGCCAGCTGCCCCCTTGCTCCTTGGCTTTGGAGTTGTTGGGTGGAGGGCAACTGGAGGGCAATAGAGCAAGGGGGCAGCTAGACTGTTCCCCCCCAAGTATAGCCCATTACAGCTGCATCCCGCTGCTCTTATGGAGCTACACCTCTGCTCTAGTACGACTCTCCTATCTCCAGCCCCAGCTTACAAGGCTGACCGAATGGCTGTAGAGTGGGATGGCTGTAGTAATGTCTTCCTCACCTATCTTTGCTGCCAACCTGGATTGTTCCCAGAAGCTCTGTGTGGTAACATAGGGAGCCCCTGATAGCAAGCCAGAGTGGCCAGTGGGGAGGCAAAAGGAAGTGTTCATGTAACACTTAGGCAGTCTAGCTCGCTCCCCAGGGCTCTCTGCATCCAGGAGGTCACTGGGGAACAAGCTAATTGGCTGGTGGAGGGGAGGAGGAAGTGCCTAAGCAATGCTCTCATGAGTACTTTGTGCTCTTCCTGCTATTTGTAGATTAAAAAGCCCTTTCATTTAATAGAAGTGGGAAAAAAACTTTCCATTTAAAAATACCATGCAAGGAGCCTGTGATTAGAATCAAACTGTGACAGGAGCAAAATACTAAAGCAACCCCTTTCTTCAGTGCAGTTTAACCATGTTTTGGGGCCCCAAGCATGTCTGTGTGGTATTCAAAATGTCTTCAGACATTTTGTAACCATAGAGATTCTCCTCCATTTCATGCCTGTGAGAGCTCTGGTGAACTTTGCCGTCACCAAAACCAATGCTGGTACCCTCTCCTGCTTCCCCCTCTTACTATGGATGGTATTTGCCTGCAGTTGGGTGCTTAGCATCCCCAGTCATGGAGAGGATCTCTTGCCGGGTACAAAGTTTTTCACGGCAGACAAACACCCTTCATTGGGGGCAATGATTGGGGTTGCTGGCATGCTCAGGTGTTGTGAAGCCATAAAGCCTGAAACAAGTTCGTAATATTTACGTAGAGCGGGGGTCTCCAAGCTCCAGCCTGGGGGGGGGGGGCAGATGCAGCCCAGAGTGAGCCTATGTCCGACCTACAGCAAGCCTCTGGTCTACTGATCAGGTCGTGAGCTCGGGACTGCCGGAAGTCTCTGAGAGCGGCAGACCTTGCAACTGAGGCTGATCAGAAGCTGAGCTTCAGCTGCCTCGTGGGAGGAGGAGTGTGCTGAAGGTCAGCTGCGTCTCTGGTGGCAGCAGGGAAGCATCAGCCAGCAGAAGACAGACGAGTGGCTAAAGAAAGAAGGCTAAATCCAGAAAGGAAGATCTGAATGTGTGTAGTTCTTGAAAGACAGAACATTCTGTAAATTGTAAAAACCTTCGGGTTTATGAATAAAGTCTGCCCATGTAAACCGCCTTGAGTTGTAGTCACTGGAGAAATCTGGTGATCTTAAGAAAGGCGGTATATAAATACATGTATTATTATTATTATTATTACTGCGAACTTCTGGCATGCTCAAGCTGCACTCTCCTACCGCAACCGGAGTTGTGCTTTGGGCTGAAAAACAACAGTGAGCTTTTAACTGTACTTTTGGGCTGAAAAATGGAAATGACTGTTTTTCCAGAGAACACGTTCTGAAGGCTTAAAAACATTACTTCCTAGTTTTCCTGGAGAAAAAACTGCAGTGATGTTTTTATGCCCTCTGAAAGCCTTAGAAGGCATTCTGAACATGCTCAGAGGATTTCCTATGCTCTGCTGGTCCTGAGAAATTTACTCCTGTACATGTTAAGTAAACTGCTTGTGGGATGGGGAAATGAGGGTCTATTTAATTGTGTGCTTTATTTTTGTGGAGTGTCTTTATGCTTGGAGAAATCCTGGAACTTTCTGGATCATTCATTCAAGTTCTGTCTCTAATGAACTTATTTAACATTTATATTTAAATTATTTTTCTGGCCCTAATAATATATTTAATGTGGCCTTCTGGCCAAAATATTTGGAGACCCCTGGCATAGAACTTAGAATGGCAGTTCTAGGATTACAGTTTTCCTTCTGAATGTTGTCCCATGTACGTAAAAGGCATTGTTTGGTAGTTATCTCCTGATGCCAGCTTACGGTACCCTGGAATGCATGCATTTTTTTTGTTAGAAAGTTACATTTTATTGTTATAGACATTAGTTATAGGTATTATATGTATTAGTTATATGTATTAGTATTGTTATAGACATAAATGTAAGTTAGCATTTAGAAGGGATGTGGTGGCGCAGTGGGTTAAACCGCTGCTGCTGGGTTTTCTGACCAGAAGGTTGGGAGTTCAAGACTGCGTGACAGAGTGAGCTCCTGTCGCTTGTCCCAGCTCCTGCCAACCTAGCAGTTCCAAAGCATGTAAAAATGCAAGTATATAAATAGGGACCACTTCAATGGGAAGGTAACAGTGCATAATGCCAGCCACATGACCACGGAAGCTTCTCCTCGGACAAACACTGGCTCTACAGGCTTAGAAACAGAGATGAGCACCGCCCCCTACAGTCGGTCATGACTAGACCATTCAGTTGTGGGGAAACCTTTACCTTTATGTTAGCATTATAATTTGTTCATGCCCAAAATAGAATATCAATATTGCTAACATGAAATCACAAATCTGCTTTCCTTATATGCCGCTAAATAATATTCAGTATTTATTGGCTGACATTTTCAGAAAGATGAATTTGGCTCCAATATATTATGAATGATTGCCAGCTTTCCAAAGAGCTTTTGCTTCTGTTCAGTTCACCCCAAACTCTTTAGAATATGTCCATTTACACATAAGTGTCACATTTTCCTTAGCCAGTTCTCTCCAGATGGAAGGCAATGTCTTCAGTAGTATGCTCACAGTGAGCTGCATATTCCCTAAGAGTTTACAATGTTTCTTTTCACTGTTAAGCTCATTAACCTTACCTAACAGCAATATCAGAGGATCTGTAAGCAATTTAAAACCACTAGTGTCTTCTGGACACTTTGTAATGTTTTTCCAAAAAGATTCTGTGCTTTTACATTTCCACCAAACATGTTTGAAATCAGCATCATTCCCATTCTCTCCAATAAAACTGACTGCATGGTTCCATGCATTTCTTTTGTGTGATTCTTTCTGCTATGAAATAACAGTGGTATAGAATCTTACATAAGTTTTCTTTATCAACAGTCTCACCCTTTATAGACGTAAGATTCCTTTGGGTTTCAGTTACATTGAACCAGAAGTTAATAGAACTATGTGTCACCAGCTGGGGAGGAAGTTAACTGCAACCATCACAGTTCCCTAAATAGATGGTCATTCCAATTCTCTGTTTGGCTTGGGTTGGGGGTGGTTCTTAGATGCACACAGAATTGTGTTGTTCATGACAATTTTCATATTGGGGAAAACTCCCATTGTTTCTTATAATACATCATACTAGACCCTGGGTGGTCATGAGCTGATTTTCAGGGGGAACCCATTTACTACTATAGATGCGTTTGTGCACCATTGAAAAAGTTGAATTTTTGCAATATTTTCAGGGAACCACCAAATAGAGAAATATGGGTTTGAAAAAATTTCAAGGTGTTTCCACATACTTGAAAATAACTGTTGCATTTGGTAACTGATGGTAGTCTACATACATGTTTATACAGGGACTGTCTTGAGTATTATTTTCTATGGGATCATGCAAAAAGCTGAACTCACCCCAGAAAATCTAAAACACACACTTTTTTTCTGATCACACAGCTTAGCTATTGCAGGATGCTGTAACTAGGCGTTCTGCAGGCTCTCTCTCTCTCCCCCCCTCCCTCCCCCCCTCTCTCTTATCAGTTTCCCATATGAGGTGGTTTATGAGCACAACATGTGATTTAGAAAGTGTACTTCATTTAAAAAATGGCATCACTTCCAGCCCTGTTGGCACAATGACATCACTTCCTGTTTAATGGCATCAGATCCAGCCTTAAGGGGTTCCAACAGGTTGTCATACCTAAAAAGTTGGTCCTGCTGCTAAAAAGGTTGGGAACCACTGTAATAGATGAAGAATGAATCCTAGCGCTTGTGCACAATTCCTTTTTCTATTCAGTTAACCTTTGTTCTTGGTTTGCTGGTTTGTTCAGGACTCTCTTTTAGGACACATTAGAATGATCAAAAGAACCCTCTTCAAATAACTGCACATAGTAACTCTAACCACATATATATAACTTTTATCAATTTAAGGTAATTATAATGTAGTATAAAACATTTTTTCTATGTGCCAAAAGAGTAGGCTTTAGTCTTGGACTATGTATGATGCCGTCTACTGTAATAACGGACACTTTTCCCAAGTTTATTATTTATTTACTGGATTTATGTATTGCTTTTCTAAAATTCAAAGTGGTTTACAAAAATTTTAAAACCCTTTAAAATAACATTTAGAATTAAAATTAATTAAATTAAAAACCATTACATATAAATTATAGACATAAACAACCGCAAAAGAGCAAAACAGCCCAAATATAAAAACAGCATAAAAGTTAACAGGTTAACAAGTTTTAAAATATGCCGCAAAATATGTGAAGCATCATCATGACTAATATTGATATCTTAGGCATTTCATTCACTTCTCCTATGAATTGGTCAGTCTTACCCTTTTAATTAATTACATTTATATCCTGCACTTCCTTCAAGGAATTTAGAGCACTGAATATACACTCTCCCCCCACCCCCCAGTCATTTTATTCCTTGTTGCAAGAACTTACAAACTTTCTATCAGCAGCTCTGGCGTGGATCTTGTTGGTGACTTCAGGTAAGCGAAATGCTTATGCCTCAGTTTTCCATTTGTAACAATTACAATAATTTGTAAAATTAAATATTAATGAAACTCATTAAGAAACATGACTCTTCATTTTAATTGAAACATTTTCAAGGCATATTTGGAGGCTGGCTGGCTTTCAATGAAGTTTTGTGTATTTTACAGTTTATGTACTTATATTTTTAATTTGTTGTGACCCGCCTTGAGCGCCCTTTGGGGATAAAGGTGGGGTAAACACTGAATGAACGAATGCATAAAATACCTTAAAGAAAGCAATGCTGAATTACAGCAAAGGCCCATCTAGTCGAGCGTCCTATTTCCCACATTACAGCCCAATCCTGTTCAGACAATTGCACTGATGCTGAAACAACGTCCATCACACCCCAAGCACATCCAGGCAATGCTGCATCAGTGCCGCCCTCCCAGGAATCTGGTGCTGCCATTCCCAACAATGACAATAGCATCTATGGAAACTCCAACAGAGCTTGTTATTCACAGAGCAGCATCCTAACATCTGTGTATCATTGGCATGATATCCATGTGTCATGAGCATGATGTCCTCATGTCATCAATGTTATGCCCACACCTAATGTCCAAGATGATGTCCAAGGAGTCAATCACTGCATCCACCCAGAACCAATGCCAGCAGCAAGAAAATTTGTGCCAGGGTGAATGGACTACCAGTGGGGGCAGGTGTAGGTTCAATGACTGGCCAACACAGGAGA
>JAJKFI010000031.1:7600564-7605564 GCA_029204185.1 Lerista edwardsae
CCACAGCACAGGAAGAGCAGAAAGAGATATCCCTCGGAAGGCAGTTATGTGCAACAAACATGTCTCTCTTTGATGAGGGAATACCGCACCTGGATTGAAACGTTTTGCCAGCAGATGGCCTGGGACTGGTCACAAGAGGATCCTCAACAGTACACAGTAAAGAAGGATCCTGGTAACTCACTGCACAAAGATGCAGGTAGGGAACCAGGCAAGATGGATTTGAGCTCAGTCATGGGATATGTCTTAACTAGCAAACCACTCATCTTTTCAATAACTGGCCCAAAACACCCATGGAAGGTACAAAAGCAGAAAGCGGGGGCACATCCAGATACTACACAAAGTTGCTCTCTAACCACCCAGCCATAATAGAAAGCAAGCAATAGGCCCCTTATCTGACTAACACTTTGCATCACTACAAGCTGGGAGGTTGTAGCACATGGGCCTATAAGAGGGAGCACTGCATGGGCCAATCGTTGGGCTAGCATGTGGGGGAATGCTGCAGAGGCTTACCCCTCTGGCCACACCCATACCTACGGCACTTGCTTAATTGGTGGCACCTGCCAGTGATGCTGTCTGTATGCTATTGGTGGGTGGACTTCTCTGTGTGTGCCTGGGTGCGCCCCTTCATATGTAGAGGTACAATGGCATGTCTCAAAGATAGGGCTTTTAGGATGCACTTATAGCTAGGTCCTAACTAAACTGCTATATAATGCATCCCGCGTGGAAATTTAAGCTGCTGGAAGTTTTCTTAGGGCTTATGGGATACACAAGGTATGAGCCAGCAAGTACAGTAGGCTAACACGCACCTGCGCTAGTGATAATGCTAGCACACATCCAGGTTGATCCATGTCAATGAATCAGGACTGGGATGAGGGATAGGATACAGTGCATGCTGGCACTGCCAATTCCACCCCTTCCAGGCCCAATCCATGCATCCTTGCCCCTATCACTGCCCTATCCCCATAATGTTTACAGTTTGATCTTATATATTTCTAGACATAAGACCCCTCTAATTTTGTGACTCTCACTTGCCTGCAAGTTTGCTTTCAACAACTGAAACTGTGCAGCAGCCCAGTACTATGCATGTTTATCACAGTGTCAACTCTCACTGAGCTCAGTGGCACTGAATCTCATGTAACTAAGCACAGGACTGCAGCCTAGGGCTTGAAGGTAAACTCATTGAACACAGAAGTTACTAGAAAGTAATATTGCTTTTGATTGGAATATGCAACATTATTTTGGAATTTTTTTTTCCTTTATGAGCCTGTGCGATGCTATTTTTAAATTTCTTTAATAGGTCCTCGACTTGACTTCTTAATGAATCGTTAACTTTTTCCTAAGAGGTTAGCCAAAAAGTATATATTCAGAAAAAAAAAACTGTTTGCATGTTTTCTGGGATATTTATCACTTAGTTTATTTCTTCTCTAAAAATTCTTTGATACCAAAATATGAATCACCCATGTTTAATTCCCAGGATCATCATTAACACCTTTTTAAAAGATGGGTACAACCTTGGCCACTTTCCAGACCACTGGTAGAGTAGCTGTTTTTAATGATAAATTACATATTTTTGTTAGCAGCTCAGTTACATTGGTTGTTAGTTCCTTTAGAACTCTCTGATGAATACCATCTGGTCCTAGTTGATTGATTGCAATTTAATTTCTTTAGCTGTTCTATCATTTTTTAAAATGTATTTATGTTCTTGTGAGCGCCTGAATTTCAACACCTAGAAGAAATAAAACTTGAGCATATAGCTCATTTTCCTCCCTGGAAAGAAGCACACATATACACATGAACACACATACGTGCACACACTTTAAATTTTGCTGCAAATCCTAAACACACTTTAGTGTTGTAATCCTAAATTTATTTATTTATTTATTTTATTTATTATTAGATTTGTACCCCGCCTTATTGTGCCCGAAGGCACCCAAGGCGGCATTACAATATAGATATAAAAACAATATAACAATTCACAATTAAAAACAATTAAAACAGAATTAAACAATACAATCAAAAATTAAGAACACAATTAAAAACAAATTTAAAAACAATATAAAAACAACAAGCCCCGTGGGTTATAATAACCAGCCAGCCTGTCAACAGTTAAAAGCTTTTTGGAATAAAAAGGTCTTCAGCCCCCGCCGAAATATAAACAAAGAGGGAGCAGTTCTCAATTCTAAGGGGAGGGTGTTCCAGAGTTGGGGGGCCACCACCGAAAAGGCCCTCTTCCTGGCCGCCACCCCTCTCACTTCTCCTGGTGGCGGCACAGTCAGGAGGGCCCCCCCAGATGATCTAAGAGTACGGGTTGGATTATATGGAAGAAGGCGGTCCCTCAAATACCCCGGACCCGAGCCGTAAAGGGCTTTAAAAGTCAAAACTAGCACTTTGAATTGGGCCCGGAACAGAACCGGCAGCCAGTGTAGTCGCCGGAGCAGCGGCTCGACAGAGTCAAACCGACGTGCTCCAGCAACCACCCGAGCCGCCGCGTTCTGTACTAGTTGTAATTTCATGACCGTCTTCAAAGGCAGCCCCACGTAGAGCGCATTGCAATAATCTAATCTAGATGTCACTAAGGCATGGGTCACAGTGGCCAGGTCCGCACAGCTCAGGTACGGCCGCAGCTGGCGGATCAGCCGAAGCTGAGCAAAGGCTCCCCTGGCCACAGCCATTGTGTTTACATTTTCTAAACACACTTATTAGGGAGCAAGTGTCATTAGACATAATGATAATTTCTCCGAAGTAAACAGTCATAGGCTTGCACTGCCCTGCAAGAATGCAAACATAAAAACTATCATGTCACTCCTGTTTTTAAAAGCTTTGAACAATTATTTTAAATTGATCCAAAATCGATCAGCTGTAAGGCCTATCACTTTTTGAAGTTGCTTGATGTTGTCCCTATCATTTAAATGTTGATTGGTGCTTTCTATTAATTATAGGCTATGGTATTTTTTCTGGAACATGGACTTCAACAGACACATTGGAAACACAAGCTAAGGTAACCATTTTAGCTATGTGTGAAATTATGTGCTGTCTACATAGTTAAAAAAAAATCACACACATTTTCTTACATTTAAAAAAATAATAGAGAGAAGGGGGAATTCACAAGACAAACTCCATTGCTAGTGTACCTGAAGGAGAAGCAAAAAAATGAGGGCATGTAAATGGAACAGGTTGACAAAGTATAATAATTGATTGCTTGTTTCTCCTAGTCTATAAATTTATCTATTCACCAGCTCCACCTTCTTCTTGTGCTGCCTTGATTTACTGTGCTTTCTGCCTGCTTTAGGCTGTCGGCTTTCCTGTAAAGTTCCAGACATGCCAATAATACAATTTAAATCATGATGCTCGGGCATTTTAACAAATCCTTGTTCAACTCAAATGTAACTGTTAGTTTGAAAGAGCCTCAGGAGCTACCCCAGCAAGCCTGACCTTTCAGCCTACAACCAGACCAGCCAAGTTTATAGTGTCTTGAGGTCAGGGCTCCTATTTCACATGACTTCAGGGGTTTTAAAACCACACTGTGCTGAAGAAAATCTCAGCGAATTTTGTGATAAGTAAACTTTGCACTCCTGCCGTCCATGGAGACAAAGCAACATGATTCTAATGAATTGTGGTGGCACAATATACACTGGCAAAATTCACAAAAGGTAGGAGAGGAGATTAAAAGGAGGAAGAAAAAATAGCCCGAGATGTCTTAACCTACGGAGGGACTAGTGTGTGATTTAGGCTGCAATCCTATACACATTTTCCGGGGTGCAAGTCCTATTGAATTTAATGAGACTTATTTCTGAGTAGACATGCAAAGGCTTCTGCTATATAGCTGTAATTCTGCGCACACTTACTTAGGAGTAAAGTGAATCAAACACAATGAGATTTATTTCCAAGTAAACATGTATAGGATTGCACTATTGCTCCCCCACACACACACTCTTAGATCTCAGGACTGCAACTTAGTCACAATGATTTGCAACTTCTCAAAGGGATTTATCCTTTGCAGTTGACATTTCCAATTGAGGTTTTACTTGGGCTAGCATTGAATATTTCTTAGTTCTATGAAGGTCATATATCATGAATTGTATTTTTCAAGCTCCTATTTAATCTGGCTAAAACTGTAACTTGTAGTGCCAGCATATGAATACGTGAATATTTCAAAATGTTCTTAAGGAGATCCTCAATGCTAGCCTTTGGGTGCACTTATAGAAAGTTTTCTTTATCTAGTTCATATCACATATAATAGTAGGAGTGGTTTTTTTTGTAGGAGCTGGAGGGAAGGGGAATGAATGACACATGACAGTATAGAAACTATGCATCAATAACAAGTGAATGATATTATTGAAAGAGTTTTTCCTTCTTATGTATTTGCAGGATTGTAGGTTTTTTCCTCCAAGAAGATTATCCAGGTCATGTACAGATGTTGCCTGAAGCTTATGAAAAGCTTTGTTTTTGCTTCCCCCCTCTTTTTATTGTGCATTTAAAGAAACAGATTAAATTTTGATGAATGCTTGGATTCCTGAAATGAGATTTAATCGAGGGAACATTTTTACAGTTGGGGAAATACTCAATGCATTTGCTTCTGTTAGCTTTCTTACCCAAGCCTTCCACCATCCAAATGTATAAAGCTGGAAAGAAAGTGTGCAGATTAGAATATTTATACATACTCACTACAATCTGCATCTATGTCTTCAAGACATGTCTTCAAGCTTTAAATGCAGTTTCAGCAAAGAAAATTAGGCCATATGTCAGAATCTAGGGTATGTTTCCTTTAATGTTTCCTGGCTGATATATATAAAAAAGAGAATCAAACTGTGTGAATGTTACAGAGTGTAAAGCACTCTTCCTTAGCCTCTGGGTCCAGGAGACCAATATTTTGCTAGTCTGCCTATGGTCCCAAGTGGTGTTCCTTCTTATCAAAATCCACCACAGAATCTGACCCCAAAATTATTTTCTCTTTTATTTCTGAAGGAATGTCAAACCAGAGTTTATCAGAGTTTAACTCA
>JAJKFI010000031.1:7610564-7680564 GCA_029204185.1 Lerista edwardsae
CAGATGCTAACTGGTGTTATCACAAAAGGGCCAGTTCTCCTCCAAACCTTCTAATTTGCCTATACTCCAGCAAGTACAAGCTGGAGGTCATCTCATCTCTTTATAGTTTCTGTATGTCCCTTTCGGGAAGAGAGTCAAGATTATCCATGCTGTTGGAGTGAATAAGGTACTATAGGTTTAACAAAGAGCTAGATTTTCTCTCCTGGTTTGATAGATGGCTAGAGTAGGGTTTGAAATGGAATATGTGGGGTCTGTGTGTGTGACTGTCCGTAATGGGGTCAAGTGTTGATGGGGTCAACCTGCAATCCTATGCATGCTTACCTGGGCAAAAGCATCACTTTGGGACTTACTTCTGAGTAGGATGTGTAGGATTGGGCTAAAACTTTTTGAAAAGTTAGCTGACAAATACAAGACCTGGAAAGAGTTTGGGACAAGACAATTAATAGTTGTCTTGCATACACAAATAGCAGGCCTGTTTTTGTATAGTCATACTAAGCAGGTTTTTGGGTTGAAATCAGTGATACCATACTGATTGGGGGGCCTGTAAGGACAGTCTGTTTAAACATCCAGGTAATTTGTTTTGGTTGGGAGAAACACTCATTGCAAAAAGTTATCTCTCTGAGTCCTGATCAAAAGCTTAGTAAGAAAGCATGGATCCACCCAGTGACTAAAATGCTTCTTTGAATCCAGCCTTCCAAGTCTCTCCAGCAGCGTATATCAAATTTGCTGCCTTGCATTCAGTTTTGACCCCTATATAATTTTTGGTTGACTGAAGTTTACACAGTTCAGTGACGCTTTGGTTTGACAGCTTGTAAGGAATGAATGTGATGTTCTTCACCTACTATTTAAACTGACTTCATAATTAAAGTTCTGTTGATAGTGCACATGTTTATTTTCCTGATAGTTTCCCTAAAGAGGGTTCATTTACATGCATGCAGGGGTTTTTTATGGCCAGTAAGTAAGGCCACCAATTGGTTATATTTATGGGGAAATATTAAAAGAAGTTGAGCTGAAATCCCCCACCCCGTTACTCTTGTGAATCTTTTAATACTAAGCGCACAAAATTAACCATTAGATAATGTAAAATTGTTTGTCCACCAAAGTAGTGTGTAGAATTATCAGGATTTGCTCTTGAAAAAACAAAGCCTTGATGTTCCTCAAGGCTTTCTGTAAACAAAAATTGAGCTAAAGATGCAGCTTCTGTTTTCTGTGTGGTCATATCAAATAAAGTCTTTGCTTTGTGTCATCAGCCCATAAGCAGAGAAAAATATCCCTATGTCAGAGGTACTGTCATTGACAATAAGTATTGACCTGAACAGGCAGTGACATTTACATGTATACACATTCCTATACATTATTCTGGTCATCATTCTCTTTAATTATAATGAATACCAATATCATGCAATGTCTAATGATTGATGCAATATTTAGATCCTTGCTGTATACTGTAAATTCATATTTTTCAAGATCTTTTTTCAAATGCAATTGAATTTTAATTTTTTTTAATGGCGTCCACTTTTTCAGCTGGTTGGCCTTATTCTAAGGAAAATGTGAGTTAGTATTACTGAAACTTTAAATATTGCAGCATTTTGAAAATACTTATAAATCACATGTATCTTTACTTTCAATTAAGAAGCTGCTGCTGCAAGCAGAATGGTAAATATTTGGTATAGTTGAATAATGTCAATGTAATACTGATTTACAACCCAAGCTTAACTGTGCTTACTCAGAAGTAAGTCCCATTTCTTTTTATGGGACTTACTTCTGAATAAGTCTACCTGGGGTTATAGACTTATTTTTATTTCTTTGACATAATAATGGGTAAATCATTTGGAGATTAACAAGAGTTGTAGGCTGAAAATGCAGTTAAAAGGCAACTTGGACCACTTAGTCCAAGATATGTTGTAAAAAGCTGCCTAAATGTATGAGTGCTGAATGAATACAGAAACTACTAAGAAGATGTTAATACTGGGGGGGGGAGTGTTTAAGATTGGGCTAGTAGTATGCAGTCTTCAATTACTTAATTTGGGAGCAATGTGTAGTTTAGGTAGTGGCAACATGGACTAAATGTCTAGAGGTTTGTTATCTACAGGTTCAGCTTGTCATGCCCCTCTAACAAGAAAATATTTCAGAGGAGATTTTTTTTTTTGTATCAGTGACATTTCTGATACCCAGATTTGAAACTTCTGTTCCAGGACAGTAGTGACTTTAGGAAGGTAAACATGTCAACAAAATAACAGTTGGATTGAGGGGGAGAGCTTATTGATATGAAATGAATGTTGGTAAAGTTCATCAGCAGTTGTGGATGCTACCAATTGATTTCATGGCTCTTGCCTTATAACACATCTTTCTTTTGAATGATTCACTGCTTCCATTTCAGGAGGGGAAATGTGGTGGCTGCTGGACCTGCCCTTAATTTGTCTTAGTTGTAGCATTTAACCTATTTTGACACCAGAATAGTGTACATTGTGTTTCACTTCTTGTGAAAAACCTTAGTCTGAGAAGTACATTTTTCTTTTGGAAATAGTATGACTTTGTAAACCATACCAATATGCTAATAAGTTGTGTAAAGCTGTATTTGAGTGCCTTTAAGGGTAGGTGAGAAAAGAATGATCCTTCCATAGGCATCTCAAGCATGGCATTTGTATAGGAGTTTAAAAGCCAGCACCTTAAGGTTGGTTTTATAAGCTTTTAGAATAAGTGGCATGAGATTTGACAATCTTGACCTGCTTGGTTCTCCCCTTCTCTTTCACCGTGGCAGTCATTTATCCCATTTCTTCAAGGAGCTCTCTAGAAGGGGAAGCTACACTGTGCACCTCTTATCTGAAGAAAAACTAGTTTCAGACATCCCCTTGCCGAAAGGGAAAAAAAGAAGAAAATGTAGCTGCTTTAGAGTTTTCTGAATACTCTGCCCCTCCACTGGATTTTTAAGGAATAGATAAATAAGACCCTGACACTTATATACTTGTAAATTAACAATAACAAAGTGCTAAAATAGAGCTTTATGTGTGCCTAAAATCATTCCTAGGTTTTCCTAAGCAGGAGATAAGGGGGAAAAAATGCTTTCAGCATTGCATGTTTAATTTGGCCATTGGAAAGGATTAGCTTTTCTGTAATTTGGCACATTTTCTGTGGCCTCTGTTACTGACTTATTTTTTCCTGTTTGTTTATGGTGGTTTCAGGGTCATTAGTGTGTCTTTTAAAATATGAAATTATTTAATATTACATTATAATCCATTTACATAATCTGGATTGGGAAAAGCTACACGGTTGTAGTGTTTGAATACGGATACAGTTTTAGATCTGTTTCTGGAGTCATATTTCCCTGAAAATAATCCCATTGAGTAATAGGTTTATGATAGACTTGTAAAAGTATTTATAAACTCTCATCTATGTGAACCAAAGCAAAGTGGTATTAATTAAGTATGAATTATGCCATGTTAATCTGTGAAGGGCTAGAATCACTGGAAATCGGGGGTGTTAGCAATAATAAGGGTATTGGCATCATTCTCGGTATTTAAGGATTTGAGATTTCAGTGTTCTATTATTTAAACTTTTCTTTCAGTGTAATGTGTGTTACTAAGCTTTTGTCACTGAAACTTAATTCACTGATTTTCTGATTCCCAGATAGTGTGTTCTACCCAGTGTACTATGCTTAAGCATGCCGGAAGTGTTTATTGTGACATGATGAAAATACAATAAACTGAGGCCCCAAATATCTTTTAATATTTGAGGAAACCCAACCTGTTTCTTTGAAACCGTTAGAAATGTGAAGAAATGCCAGTTTCCCAATTATATTTCCAAATATATTTTCAGGGATAGAGGATTTGTTTTGTCATATTCTGGAAAGGACAAATGTATTATTGCCTGGAAAAGCACAGATATTGGGATATTATTGAGAATTGTAATTTAGTTGAGAGAGACTAGAAGTAAAAAAGAGTAGTAGTTACTCATCTATCAACATGTTGAATGTTTTTTTCCTCTTCAGACCTTTACTTTTACATTGAGTAGATGCTTATGTTCATTAGGCTTGTCTGCTAATAATCTGTGGAATTCAGCATAGACAAAATAATTGTTTTGGGTAGTCCCTCAACCTGCCCTCTTTCAAGTCTCATTGTTGGACTAAAGGACTTTTTGTGAAATGAACAAACATGTTAGCATCATATTCTGTAATGGGAGGCAACAAAAATTCATACAGTTCTGTTTAGCATCTAAGACCAAGAAAATCAAGGCTTGGGTAAATTGTGCCTTTTTTGTGCCTAGCCAAAATAGACTAACAATGAAAATACGTAACATGAAAGTGCACATCACATACCAGATCACAGATGACTGAAACCTTGAATTATCTTTATCAAGCAGAGAACTCTTTACAATCATCTGTTAGTGTTTTCAGCTTTCTCTTTTTATTTGTTAAGCTATCAGAACACACAGGTTAATCTGCCTTGTCAGTGTGAATGGTTCATAACAATTTGAAGTTATTAGGTTTACCCCTTGACCCAACAGGCATGGAAAACTGCAGTGGGCATGGAATAGCAACCAGACTGGGGCTCTTTGGGCTAGTCCGTTCATGGGTGCTGCATGACAGCTGCAGGCATCATGTAGAAGATAGTTGTGAAACACAAAAACCTGCAATTGTCTGCAAAAATCTGCAAACCAAAGAATTTCAATTGTACTGCAATTGCCCATTGTAGCTGTCTTTATAATAGCTCATCTGCTCATAGCTTACTCAAATCAACCTCTATCCTTTTCCTACTAGCCCTTTCTACGCATTGCTTTGTAGTGTAGCAGCTGGTCATAAGACCATTCTGCTATAATTGATGGTTACTATTACAGTTGTCCTGCGCCCATGCAACCGCATGAATCAACTTCTTCAACCACCTTGTAGTTCAGGCTTAATGCCGCACATTGTGGCATTGCACTAAGGGGCATCAGTTACTGCAAGATGCATCATTTCTTATGCTGCTATGGCCATGTTGTGGTCCAGAGAATCAGGCCATCACAGCAATGACACCACTTTTTCGCCTAGAGAAAACATGAAAGTTGTTGCATTCTGGTTCTTCCCCTTCCTCCCACCTCAGGAGAGCAGAAACTTTTGCTTAATTGAGGTGGCCAAGGACAGCATACTATATATTGTATATTACTCCTGTTATAAGCTGAGCTTTCATTTCTACATGGCCAAAATAATACAGATGTCTTACAAATAAGAGTTATTGAAACTGCTGCCTGGACTTTGCTGAATTTGTCTGTACTGAGACACATTTAGTATGTAAAGGATAATATTTGCAATGTTGATCCAGGATATCTTTGGCTTTGTGCTTTCCGTTAATTCTTGAGTTATAGGCTGCAAGTCTTTATAGCTGCTTTAATCACTTCAGTTTCTTCGTTAGAAACTACGTACTGTAGTGTTAAACATTGTGGATTTTTCACTAATCCTTCGTGTTTCCAAATGTGAAAAAGCTTATGATGTTAGCAATCATGGGTTAATGTATGTAAATAGGAACATTAAGACAAAATATCCTGTTTCAATATATTTGGGGCAAAATATTTTTCAGCATAAATAACACTATATTGGAATGTAATTTTAAAACCAGGAGTGCTTTAAATGAGTAATAAATGGAGACAAACCTCAGCATGATGTATTTTCCCATATGTATTTGGAATTTTTGTTGTTGTCCCCTGTTGTTTTGTCAAAGGTCAGCACTGGTCCCTTTGGGAGGAAAATGTGGTCTTGTGCTTCATTTTTTGCCTTGAGGTGTACACGCAGCTTAGCGAGAATTATGTATGCCTTATTTGTTCGTGTTTTGCTCTAAATGTGTACATGCTTGGTGTTTAACTGTATTTAGCAATATTGTCACTACAAAGTAACTGAAATTCAAGGATTGAAGTTCTTGTTTAACTTTCCTGCTTTACAAAGTAGTGAAAATACCAAGTTGTGGAACATACCAGGCCAATGGCAAACACTTGAATAGACAACTTAAAGTGAACCTCAGAAAATAAATGAACCTCAGAAAATTTAATATAGTGGTTCTCTTTACAAAAAGGCACTAAAAAGCCTCCCTCTAATTCTAGGCAAGTTGGGCTCTTAGCTTGCATCACAGTTCACTTCAAGTATGAGTAATTATGCTAGTTTAGTAATTATTGGAGATGAAAGAAACTCTGTAAGATGTGAATCCTTCTAAACTTCAGTAGTTTTAGTTTCAGCCAGAATAATGATCAAGCAGTAGTTAGCCATATGCCTGGGGATTATGTTGTAGCAAAAAAAAGACTGGAACTGATCTTGGGGGTATCTCTATTATAACACTTCACAATTTTTCATTTCAACTCGGTATTCCTGATTTCCAGAGTGAAGGCAGAAATGGTTTGCCTTGACTTACAACCCTATCCTATCCTCCCCCAACCCTGACCCAGAGTGTGTAGCACTGGCGACGGGGCTAATGCTGTGTGCTATAGGCCAGCAGGAGACAAACAGCCCTGTCTAAGTAGACGCATGGGCATATCTGGGCTAATAAGGGCAATAGGATCTGGCTTTGTGGCCAACACTGAGATCCTCCCTACCCACCATGGCCTGCTCCCTACCCCAAATTGCCCCAGTCTGCCCACTTGCCAGCAATGGCGGAGGTTCTGTGAACTGTATTGCCCGCACAGGCCCTCTGGGGCTTTATGCTGGTGGTAGCAGCCAGCAGAACAGCGAGAACTATCATCATAAAGTATGGATAGGGTTGTGCCATCTATGTGTTCACTATCGGAGGCAGGTCAAGACAGTTGTAATCTGAATCAGAAATCAGGTTGCCCCCTACCACTATAGTACAAATATTATGATTAAACAACTGTCAGCTTGCTGTGATGATACCCCAAAATCTATTTGAGGCAGGATGCTTCTCCCTGACTAATGTCTGCTACTATTTGCTCCTGCCCGCATCTTCTCCATTAGAAGATGACTCCAGTTTACTTAAAGTTAATCATACTTTCATTTAAACCCTGCTAACTAAGCAAAGAGGAACTTTTTAAAGTGATGCTCCTCTTATATTTAACAGAGAGCAACTGATAATGTTCCCTTCAGCATGTCTTTTTTAGTGACTATTTGCTTCTTCTAAGCTTCTTCTGTGACTTCTTAGATTGTGAGCCTTTTCAGCACAGGGAACCATTTATTTATTTTGCACAAGCTGAATTGTGAACAACTTGTTGAAAAGTTGAATATAAATACTTTTAATAATTACAATGGCAACTAATTGTTAAATATTGAATAGGATATCATTGTAATTCTACATTGGTAGGAAGGTGAAGTTTTCCTCTTGCCCTTGGAGATGATGTTGAATGAAACTCTTTTTTTCTTTTGGGCATTATTGTAGTTTGTATTTTTAAAAGAGGCTGTGGTTTGGAAAACATGTACTTGAGTGTGTGTGCAGCATATGTAACTACCTTTACCACATACTTTAAGCACTTCAGGATGGACAATTATCCACTCTTCAAAAACTTGCTGAAATGTACATTGCCAACATTAATGGAGGTTGACTGACTTCAGTGGCAAATGAAATATAAATATTTTAAATAAATAGAAATGGAGATTCTGCTATTAGATTTAAAATACTGTTCCATCTGACATTTGCATACTGTATTAGGGCTTGGATTTTCAATCTGCGCCATCCCTTGTTTCGAAAACACAAACCCAACTGTTTTCCTGAGGTGGGTACTCTTATGTCCCTTCTACTACATAATAGCAGCCTGGTATTTTTAATGTCAGAGCGCCACTCCAATTTTAATAATAGCTGAAAATGAGTATAGCTGAAAATTGCACTACTTTGTGCAATGCAATTTCCTGGCATAGTTAATCCTAAACACATAATTTGGGTTTCATGTCCATTTTGTGTGTGTGGTGTTGTGGTGCAGGATTCTACCAGTCCTATTTATGCTCTCTTTAACAGTATAAAATGTTCAATCCAGACTTGTAATACCCCAGGCTATTAAGCTCACTGTCTAATCAGACTCCTGATTTAATGGCTGATTCTGTTCTATAACATGCAGCGTTCATGTTCATTAACTGAATGGTTTTCTGGGTCTCTGCTTTTCAGTATAAAAACATTTTAGCACTGATGGGATGGGGACCTGGTAAAGCCCTTTTAAAACTCTCCCTGCTCTCTGCTTCCTCCCAGGGGATAGTTCCATATTGCAAGGATATATCCAGGTTACTCCTGGGAGGGACACGTCCTGAGTAAAGGAAGGACTTGCGGCGCTGAAGTTTGAGGCTGCCTCGCAGATGGGGATTTATTCCAATAAATACAGTCTCCAAGTCGTTGTCCCCATACTTCTTTGGGAGCTCTTCATCTGCTGCCGGTCTTGTCCACTCAGGTTGCTTGTCTGTAATCCTACACCAGCAGTTCCTAAAATCTTACTCGGAATTCGGGACCGTGCAAAGTCTTTGCGGGGGCGGGCCTGGGGCTTCAGGGTTGTCCTGATGGGGCTGCAGTGATTGTGGCACTGCGGGCACTCAGGGGCTTCAGCGCTTACCTGGGGGTCGCCCTGACATCCTGAAAGTTCTGGAAGGCCCAAAGCCCCCTCTGCAGGCCTTCCTGATGCTGCAAAAAGCCCTGAACTGAGCGCAGAAAGCACTTCTGGTTTTTGTGCGAAAACTACGTGCAATTTGAGGCTGGGAATATTGTCATCCAGGTTGTCCCAGCCAGGCGCAGTACAACTCTCCATCGTATTGGGCTGTGGCGGTGTCATAGGGCTCAACAAGCCCTTAATTGCTGTTAACTGAATTGGAGGTAACTCATGAGCTGTCTCAGATCTAAGGTGGGCCCTGGGAGGAATGGGAGGACCCACAGACGTTTTTGTCAAAACAGAACAACCCTGTTAAAAGGGTCCTGCAGGGAGAATATTTTGAGTCAAGAGGAAACGTGTGGCCTCCCTGTGACTCAGAAGACCTTCTGGGTGCAACCTTTGTGTGTTGTACCGCAGATTTGATTGTATACGGTTTTTGGCCTCTGCAGGGCTTCCGGAACTGGAACCTGCAGGTGCCGAGACACCACCTGTATAAGTATTGGTTGAAAATGTCTTCCATTATGATGGTTTATATGAGAGTGGTATGATGTGGCTCTTCTAAAATTGGTCACTATAACAATACTTCTCATCCCTTGTGCTGAGGTGTATGTTTTCCAGGGTTGGGCTTTTTATTTTCTTCTATTTCAGAGAGTAGGGAAGATAAGCCCTTCAAATCAAATATGTGCCCTCTGATCCCGCTAAAGATTATTTTCCATTCTCTTGCTTAAGACCACAAGAAGCACGTTAGCTGATGGGCCTTGCATGTGCAGTAGTCAGATAATAGAGGTTTCTAAGTATAGCTTTTTTTGTTATTGTTATGTTTTTATTATTAGCAGAACATTACCTAGTATGTACATGTAATACTGTCAACTTTATTGTACGTTGGACTCTGTAGTTTGGTAATCTGTTATTCCAGTGTTTCTCAAACTGTGGGTCGGGACCTGCTAGGTGGATTGCAGGCAGATTTCACTTGCTAGCTGGGTCGTGTACCACCTAGTGCAGCCATCATGGAAAATATGGGAAGATGGGATACTGGAAAGCGGGAGGGCTGTGTAGTTGTTTTGCTTGTATCAGGGTTGCAAATATGTGGCGTCACAGTGACGGCACTTCCCACGATCACATCACTTCTGGTGGATCCTGCCCAGGTTGTCATCCTAAAAAGTGGGTCCCAGTTCTAAACAGTTTGAGAACCACTGTGTTACTCTTTTTCTCATTAAGGGATGCTTTTCTTATTTTGTATTTTCCTGATGTGGGAGCACTCTTTATTGTTGTTTGTCTTCAATCTACAATATTCTTTGTTAAAACATCTGCTTAAGGAATGGGATGATTCGGTGACAAAGCAAGGATGGTGATGTGCTGCATACTGCGTCCCCGCATTTGCCTCCCTCCCTGGAGTGTGGGAAGACAGGGCTTGCTAATTGGGCTGCCGGCAGGAGGGAGAGCCAGCGCTGTGTTGCGCAGGCACCTGGGTCTCCCTGGCAGTTGCGTTCCTGCCGGCGAAACTCACCTGCCCACCCATTGGTTGCAGTCTGACGTTGTTGGTCGCTTAGGGGCCGGGTAGGAATTTTTTGCCAACCACCTGATTGGCCCTGGTGATTGGTTTTTTCGCCTACCCCTGACTGGATCTGGGGGTCTGGGGGGTTAAATAGGTTGGTCACTTTGGGGAGGCAGGATAAGTGCGGGTCGGGTAGGTAAGGTCTAACTGGTGTCCACTTGAGGCGGCACAGGCGGGGATCCAGCTAGGCTGCTCATACGTTGCATAACCGGCTCGGTGAGTGGCTAGGCGGGAATCCCTGCTTGGACGTGCAAAGGCTGCCCAAAAGGCGAGGCCTGGGTGAGCCGGCGCAGGCATGCTGCAGTGCCCCTCGGGGTGGCTATGATAGCCCAGGCTGGTTGATGACCAGCCCCAGGCTAGAGCCAGGTGGTATGTCTGTCGGTCATCCAGACTACTGGGGGAGGTAGACGGTTAGGACAGTTTCCCCCAACCAGGACCCTGCTGTATCTGTTGTATTAAAGTTTAATAAAGTGGCCCATTAGTATCCAAAGCCTTGTCTCGCGTGCTTATTTCAGGGATGGGGGGTAATTGGTATTTGTCAACAGTATTTCCAACTTGTGGTGTCACTTTTTACTCTTTTTTTAAATGGTTGGTACTATGATAATAATCTTTGTAGTGCACATAGAATTCTGACCATACCTGTTCAAGGACACTTGGATTTTCAAATGTTGCCAGGTGTAACATGATTTTTTTTTTTTTTTTTTTTTGGCAAAAGATTTTGTCTGTTTGAAGGATAGAGTGGATTATGTTTTCTTGCGAGATCGGCCAGAACATGAGAAAATGTGTATTAAGGTTAAAAAGGAAGTTACTACTGAGATGGGACTGTAGAATAAACTTTTAATGAAGTTTGAAAGAGTTTGATTGGAGAAAGTAAATAATGGAATAATTCCATTTATGCGGAGAGACAATGTACAAAACACTGAAACTATAAAGAAGAGATGCTTTGAGGGGGGAAAATGCAAACAGAGGTGTTTTTACACTATGAAAGCTTATTATTTTGAGTTAGACTATATATTGTATTGTTACCCTTTAGTGGTGTGTGTGTGTGTGTGTGTGTGTGTGTGTGTGTGTCTCAAATGGACTGCAAGCAAGATTATGTTCAAAATGTGTTTTGGTTTAAAGGGCTTCCAAGTAAACCAATTTACTTTTCAAAGTGTCCTCTGGTCTCCGTGGGGTGGTAGAAGGAGAATCATCTAAACTACTTGAGTAGTTGGCTTTGGGAAAATCAATTTCCATGGACAATAAATTTCTCTGGATCTGTGTACAAGGTACCTATATTAAGAAGTCATAGTCATATGGCTCTGGCCATGAATGATGGGTCCACTTTGTGAATGTGAACATGTACAATAAGCATTTGGTCTTCCATTTTTGTAAGTGTCCTTTGTCCAGGGTATTTGCATAATATGTTTTACAGCCCAATTCTGAGCTGCCCTGATTGGTAGCAAAATAGCTATGGCTACATCCTGCAGGATCTGTGACAGGTGTCGGGATCTCCTTGGGGGGGAAGGGGGCTGCTCAACATGAGGTGGGACATAGGATCTGGCAGTGGAAGCCACTGCTGGGTCCCACCTTCCCACAGACCTTTGTCAAGTGCTTGAAAACACCTTGGGCTTGTCTTTCAGTCCCAGATAGGCAGGCAGGAATTAACTGGATGTTTACTTAGGCACTGGCAGGCTGCCTTAAGTGGTTGGTGGTTTGTGTTTGTGCTTCATTGGTCAGAAGTTGCACAGAACTCATGTGATTCCTGAATGTTGGCCATTCATAGTAATGATTTGTATTCTGAGCATGTGTGGACAGATGCATTTTTCTCATGTCTGTCTTTACTTTGTCTTTACTTCTGTTTTTACTTTGATTGTACATATAAAATATTTTAAATCTAATTTTATTTGGAAGAGACTCTTGTTTGAGTTTGGGTGCTGAGTATATTATTGTAAACAAATCACCAACTTTTCTTGATGCAAGTAATACATTTTAAAGATTATATGCAAAATAAAAGGTGACCTTTTCAGTGACCATTCAACAACCTAGTCTATGAGGTTTGAGCCAATGTCTTGTCCTTGGGAATTAATGTACAGTTTGGTTTAAAGCAAAGTGTTGCCTGAAATATCTAATTGGTTGTAAACTCTAATGATTATCTTCAGCTTGTGTGGATCAGTGGATATAATATTATTTGGGGGAATCCAGAGAGTGTTAGCTGTACCGATTAGTTGGAGAGGAGAAGAGAGCCAAAGTGTGTAACTATATTCTTAATTCCACTGCAATTGTTTAAATTGGAACTTGAGTGTCCTAGACGTAATTTCCTCTGGGTTAAATCCTTTGTCTTGGCCTAAAAGAACTACTTTGCTTAACTGTGAGTTTGTTGGATGGCTTTAGCTAAATGTCTACTGTTTAGTATTGAAGCAACATCTGTACATTTTCAGCAGTCTGATAAGGTGGATATGCGATCTGCTTTAGGTTTCCTATAAAGGTTAACAAGAAAGATCTGCCAAAAAAAAGCATCTTTCCAACTCTAATGCCCACCCCAAATGGTAAAAGTTGTAGCAAGCCAATGGGAATTTTTCCTACATTTCAGAATTCGCTTTGCTATCAGCACTTAATTCAGTCAGTACTTTCAGGAAATTCTTTTTGCTCGGCTGTTACAGTTTTCATGAGTCATGTAAAATTGGCCAAAAAAATTCAGTACTGGAATGTGAGGACACTCATTGGCTGATGAGGACTATGATGTCATCATTCAGTTCTGGCAGGATCAAGTACTGCTGAAAGGTTCTTGGTCCAAGTTTTCACACCTTTTTTCTGTCCTTGCTGTCACCTGCTGGGCCTCTAAACCTTGTTCAGCTTTGACAGGGTTAATTGTAGTCTTTCAGATTAGGTGAGAGGAAGGTGGGAACTCTGTTTTCTATTGTGACAATGCTAGGTTCTCCTCATGTCTCGCTTGCAGTTTTCTTGATCAATCTGCTGCTGTAGACCTCAAAAAACTTGTTTTGACAAAGTTGGTTTTTTGGGGATGAAACATTTACTGCTCTTATTTAGATAGGAATTGAGGATGGGTGGGACGGAGGACTATCTTCCCTGCGCCCTAGATCTATGAAGGATGAGAGTGATGGATAATTATTTTGGAATTGATTTTGTCACTTCACATGGGTTATTAATAGCTTAGTTTTTTTAAAATCATTAGTAATAATGGGAGTATCACATGTTTTAGGCTGAATGATTCAGTTGAAGGTGTATAGTCCAGTGTTGGTTGCTAAGGGAGGACTGACAATTGGATCAAGAGTTTACAACTGGGCTATAGTTCTTTCCATTTTCAAAAAAAAACACAGTTGTGTGCTCCAGTGGTTGGTGTGTGGGTCTAGTTCTTGGATCTGTTGATGTTTCATAACATTCCTGGAGGCTGCACTTCAGTCATAGAGCATATGAACACACTGACATAGGGCACATGAAGCACATCTCAGCTTCAAGCCCTGGTATCCTCAGCTGAGATTAGGGAGGAGATGTGTTGAGCTACTGCTAGTCAGTGTATACAGTACTGAGTTAAGTGGGCCAGAGGCTTGATTTAGTACAGTGATGGCGAACATATAACTTGCGTGTCAAAGGTGACACACCACAACATATGGGGTGACACACCAGCGTTCACCCACATCTGACAAAAACTGAGTTTTATTCATTTTTATGTTTGTAATTATTTGATGTTTCTTTATAATACATAACACCACACACGATTGGACTGTATTTTTTGTTTAAATAAATGAATACAAAGAATTGTTTATCTTTTGTTTGGGAGTGGGGGTGGGGTGGGGGTTGATACACCAACAGAGTCAAGTTAAGCATTTTCCAAAGTTTTGACATGCCAAGCCCAAAAGGTTTGCCATCACTGAAGTATTAGGTGGTTTCCTGTGAGTTACAAGGATTTTTCCATTTTCTTCATAGATACTTTTCCCTCTAGGAACAGAGTTTTTATTCTGAATATGACAAAATCAACAGTATATGGAATGCATACATGTGATCAACAAACTTTGGTTGGACCCTGCTCTTCTCTTAGAGCTGTTAACTGCTTGAAAGTCTGTCCTCAGTGATTTCTTGAAAGCTATTAAGATTTAGGGTGTTCTTACACATCAGGTTCAATAACAGCCAAATCACGATACTATCATGTTTGAAAGCTGTCATGGGCATGCCTGTAGCATAGGAAATTCAAATCATGTCATGAGTGTAGTGCCGGAGCCAGGCTTCTTGCAGCTTCCAAAAGAAGAGATCACTTATAAGAGGTCAGCACCATGGACGGCTCCAAGGCTAGACCAGATACACAGGTAGGCTTGGATGTTGTTCCAGCAGAGCTTTTGTGCATACTGAAAGTTTAAGTACTAGCTGAAGAGTTCTGTGGCCATTGAGTGTAGCGGCCTGGTGGAGAATGTGGTTCCTTTGCATGCTTCTCAGACAAACCTGTGGGGTCAGAAGAGGAGGATAGAACTGTGGTGGGGATTCTGAGTTCAAGAACCTCGCCTAGGGGATGTTCTGAAGTTGGGGTTTCCAGAGTATGTGCTGGGGAAATCCCCATCTCCAAATCCATCTCCTCCTCAGATTGATCTGCCTCATCTTACAAGTGCAGAGGTCCTATTCTTGGGACCATGACAGAAATTCAGCTTATGAGAGCCTTGTTTGGTAATTGATGAACAATTGCCTGTAGTGATGTGGCAATGTTTTGTGATGAACTTTAGCTGGTGATTTCTGTGGAAACTGATTGTAGTAGTTTAATATAGTCAGGGTGTCAAGCGATAACTGCTGTTGGTATGACATTACATGTAAATATTATTTTCAGCTCTTAAAATTTATAACACTCTTTTTATATGTTGAAGTTACCGTGAGTTGACTTTTTTTCCAGAGAATCCGAGGAGCCAGAATTTCTTGCAGTTCATTGTGTTTTGAGATTGCAACTTAATATTCCCTGGAAGACTTTATGAAGTGTCTTTGAATTATGTCAAGGAGTTGTGATGTGATCCTGTGTTCAGCCATTCACAAGGAAGTGAGCCAGGTGGAAATACTTAGAAAAAAATTAATTTGTGTTGATTCAGAATGTATAAACGGCATTGTGAATGTTTAAAAATGAAGAAAAAGATGGAAAGCATTGAACTCTCCACTAGCCTGTCATCACTACTCTGCAGTTGCTCTGCTCTGACTATGTTAATGGTTTCTATATCATTTTTCTGTAAACAGTTTGGTCAGTTGATCTACAGAAAGGTGGGACATACATCATTATACACATCTGCTTATGCCCTCCATTTCATTTAGTGGGATTCTGGGGTGGATCTACTCAAACCATTTAATTGAATGAAGATTACATAGAAAATGTGACCCACTGGTGAGGAAAGGGATCTTGGCTGTATATTTCTACACTCTCCAGCTTGCTGAGCTGTAGCAATAGTTCTATCTCTGAAAGCTGTTCTGCAATTTAGAAGAAACATTAAATAGCAGAGGTGCAAATGACTCAGACTTCTGCTTTTCACATTTCCAGACAAAAGGTGTGAATCACACTTGCTAAAATGTGTGCCTTCCAAGTTCTTGTGGAACTGGCATTGTGCTGCATTGAAGTTGTGCAGGTTCCTTATTACACATCACACCAGAAGTGGAGCAAGTGAGAGTGCAAATAACCTTCCTTTCTGCCACAGGCAGCCCAGTCCTAAGCCTTGGGGCTGCCACAAGGAACAGTGGCACCAAAATGGCTGCCGCCACATCCTGTTGAAGTAAGGCAGCTGTGGAACTAGGGGAGTATTCATACAACCTCTGGAGGGCTGGGTGCAGTAATTGTGGCAATACACCTTCCTCCCTGTTGATTTCAGTAGCCACAGAATTCGGTATCTGAATGCTTATGTGGGTGTGTTTTGGAATGGATCCCCCACAGATACCAAGGGCCCAAACTTGTGCAGAGTGCATTTCTGTCTCCATAAAGCAACTACACCTAATCCTCACAAGAGATTAGAAGGCAGCATTTTCAAATGGGGCCTCCCAATGGGGTTGACTCATAACACCCTGCCCTCAGTTTTTAGAGATTAGTCACTGTGCTGGAGTGAGCCTCTGCAGATGTAGAAAGTATCCCTTAACCATATCAACTCATATCAAGGAATTGAGTCACAGAAATCAATGCATACTCCTTCCTCCTTTCTTTTCTTACCTATCCTTTGCGCTCTGCTCCCCTCTGCCCTCACAACTATCAAGGCTATCATTAACACTGTCATTAGCTATGTTTTTTTTTTTTTATTCACGTTATTGCTTGGGCAATGTTGATAGATGGTAGGCACCTTCCAAAAAATCACCTTACCCCACATTTGATGCCCTACTGGATCAAAACAGCCTTGGAAGCATTTGTAATAAGCAGATGAAATTTCAGATTTAGAGTCAGATTTAATATAGATCCAAGTCAGATCAAACTTGACTTTGAAGACACTGTAAGTGCCTGTGGAGGTGGGGTGGGGTGGAGGGGAGGACCCAGTGGTGCAGCAGCTGTCGTGGTGCTGTGGGCATTTAGGAGCATGTGCCCTACCTAGGGGAGTCAAGGGGTTATCCAGGAGGGTTGGGGAGGTCCGCTGCCATCTCTGCAAAACAGGAAGTAAGCTCTGATCTGGCCATGGAGCTATTTTAAGCATTGGGGAGGCCTGTGGAGGTGGTAGCAGGCCTCCCCTACCCTTTTGGACTTGATCCCCCCCCAGGTAGGGCACATGCCTCTAAATGCCCCAATTGTTAAATGCAACATGATTGCTGCGGCGCCACTGGGGAGTATTTTCTTGGGCCACTTCCCTTAAGGGGAAATGGCCCTTTCTTGCTCCTTATGGTGGATCACGACCCACATTTGAGGAGCCCTATTTGAAGTGTACTGTTATTTTTATAATTGCTGTTACGTACAGCCCAATCCCACTTAAATTTCCCTGTGCTGATGTCGCAATGTTGGCACAGGTGCTGCTGCATCCTGTGGGGGAATTTTCGGTCTCCTATTAGGTCATCAGCCCAAGCTCTATCACTATAGGGATGAGGAGGACCTTCCATGCCATCAAAAATCAGACAACTGACTATTAAACCAGCTCTCAACTTTATAAGAACTCTTCTCATGACATTCTTAGGCTCAGATTGTCAGAATGTTCCCTAAATACAGAGCCCTGAATGTTAATTTCAAATAACTGTAACCATGGTTAATACTAAGAAGGCTCATTGCTAAATAGGATTAGACATTCTTTTCAAATCCCTGGCTAATAGCAAACTATGATTAATGTTAACTATAGCCAAGGCCAGGATAGTTTAACCTTTCACCATGGTTCTGCATGTATCTGGTAATTTACACTCTAGCTGGGAGGGACTGAGAAATGTGCATTCAGGAATTGCCACCCAGGCACACCAGCTGCTGATTTTTGTTGATTCCCACTGCCAGTTTCGGACACTTTTTGTGTTAATCTTTATGATGACTGACTTACTCATGTCAAGAGAGACCTGTTCCATTATCTCTTCCTCTTTCTTGCCCGATACACAAATGGGAGCTTTTCTCTCAAGGCCTCTGGCAAAAATCTCTGCCTCATCACAGGGTCTTCTGAGGGAGAGTTTCCATTTGCAGATGATCAATTATCTGGAGGAAGCAGCTGTATTGTTGCCTCTTCAAAACATAGGAACCCCTCCCACAATAATGTCAAAGTAAATTTTCACAAGTCTTGGGGGCCACCTTGGGAGGAAGGGACCTACTCTGTGCTTTACATTCTGTCCTGAAGGCCTCTTCCAATTCCTTGCCTATGATCACGGTATGATGGGGTTTGAGTCAGTAGAACTGTTCTTGCAGTCTGTTCTGCTTTGGTGCTTGATTCTGTAGTTTAGCTATGCTTAATCTTTAGGTACACCAACCCTCTCCTTCACCACTGGTGCTGATGCAACTTCACCGGTAGAGTATGAGTTGCATCTTGTGGTGGTGATGGGGACGACAATCAAGAGTTGTGCCAGAAGTAAAAATATTTTGCATTTAATTCTGTATAGGCTCCCTGATAGCTTATGGCAGAGGTTCCCAAACTGGGGCATCAGGACACCCCAGGCAGAGAAGCCCTGTCTCTAAGGGGAGGGACAATGGTGTAGGCAGCAGCACAATTGCTACTATCGTGCTGCTGCCTGGGGCAAAGGAAGCTTTGTGGTCCTTACCTGAGTAAATGATGGCTTCCGGGGGAGGGGTTGGGGAGACTGCTGATACCTCTGCAATGTTCCAAATGGTGAAAATAGTTTTTTTTTAAAAAAACAGCTGCATCTGGTTTTGTGGTGAAAACTGGACGTTTTCTACGATTTTCAGCCATTTTATTATTTCAGCCATTTGGCGGCTTATGGAGCCTTCTAGAGGGATCTGCAGGCTCCCCAGCTCCCACAGGGGGCCAGCACTGCCTCAGGTTAAGGACTACAAAGCCCTTTTTGCCCCAAGCAGTGGCACAACTGTAGCAATCGTGTTGCTGCCTCTGCCCCGCCCCCGCAGGAACTTAGAGCAGTTCTCAAACTCCCAGAGAGTTTGGGAAACACTGGCTTCATGGGTGTCCTTGAACCAGCTGTTTAGCTGAGGTACATCTGAGGAAAGAAATGTGGTTGGGTAGGCAGAAAAATGTAGAATAGGATCTGGCGTGTGCGTTTGCCAATTAGATCTCCCCCTCCAGCCCACTCCCTACCTGTTCCTGCCTCCACTACTGACTTACTGGCACCTGTAGAGCCTCCTGGAACTGTTGCTATACAAGGCCAGGCCTCTCACTGTTTGCCGTAGTGGCCTGGCAGTGAGCAACAGTGGCTTGACTTTTGCTGTGCCGTAAAAGCACTGCCAGAACGCTAATACAGTATTTAAATCAGTAATGTACACTAAAATATCTGATTTAAGCCCGTTGTAGGTTTGTACTCATCAAGAAACCTTATTAAACATGATTTAAACAGCATGATCTAGCAATATTATCATCACCCATTGAACTTCCTGAAAGCAACAAGAGTGAACATATATTTCCTATTCTAGTTCTTAAGCTTCTCTTTCTGCAACTTGTCTATCTCTTTGAAGTGTGGGGGGCAGTCTGTGCTTCTTATTAGTTTTACATGGCGCAGGCAGGAAAAGGAAAATGCATGAAGATACTTCTAGAAATTACTGTAATTTGTAGATGCTAAAATGATGGCATACACATATCACTTCTGTCTGGGTAGCTCTGTAAATTGTGTATTGATTATGCTAATATGTCTAGTGTCTCTATTACTTGTCTGCTGATACTACTCAAACATGCAGATTGAATGCATTTTTTTTCTGCAAAGTTGACATTCTTGTGGGAAAAGACTCTTGTAAGGTGGGTGAAAAGAGCAAAGAACTTCTAATCTTTATGCATAGGAGGGTTTATAAAATAACTATTTATTGAACTGCAGGAAATGCAAAATGCAAGCAAAATAACGTGGACAATTGTATGAGGTCAAAACCTTTTCTTGTCTTCCATATCCCAGCAACCATTGTTGCTGTATTAGGCTGATTTTGTTGCACGTTCCTTAAGGAAACCATGTTAGGAAAGGTACTAAATCAATAGCAATCTATTTTTATAGTTTATTTTGGGATATGTAGCTTCTCTTGCTTTGTTTAACAAGCTGAAAAGAGCCTCAGTCATTCAGGGCAGTAGGTATCTTTTAAAAATTTATTAACCTGCCTCGTGTTGAAGAAAATAGACTTTTTTCAATTATCCGAAGCTTTTGTTTTTATTATCGTTTGTAATAGCATAAATATAATAAATCACAGCCTTTGTCGTTCATACCGGATTGCTTTACTGTGTCTTCTCACTGTGTTCTTCCTGCTTTGTATTCGGCCATTCTTTGTCATATTAACCCTCAAGTGTGTATCTTTTTCTATTGGCTTGCATTTGTTAGGCCTGTATTTGCTACCAGCCTGTATTTAAGAGGAGGCCTAGTCACTTGTGGAAAGGGTTGGCTGAAGGGAAAGTGGCGAATTTTGTTTCCTTGGCTTTATCCGAACCCTTAGAATCCTAGAACTTTAGAGATGCAAGAGACCCTGGATGTAATCAAGTCCAGCTCCCTCTGAGTGCAGGCAATTGCTACAAAATTCTTGACAGGCGGCCATCCAGCCTTTGTCTGAAAACCTCCAATTGGTAAGTCTTCCAGTGCCGGACAGCTCTTGCAATTGCCCGTGTCTTGCTTAAATATATTTCCCTGTAGTTTTAACCCTTTGGTTCGCATCCTGCCCTCAGCAGACTGCTCCAGAGCCGGACAGCTCTTGCAATTTCTTCCTCATGTCTTGCTTAAATATATTTCCCTGTAGTTTTAACCCTTTGGTTCGCATCCTGCCCTCAGAAGCTAAGAGAACTAAGTTCTCTTTCATCTGTGTGATAGCTCTTCAGATACTTGGAAAATGGTTAGCCTTCTCTTCTCCAGGCTAAACATCAGAAGTTCTTTCAACCACTTCTCATAAGACTTGGTTTCTTGTCCCATTACCGTTTCTGCTGTCCTCTGAATCTCTTCCAAGTCATCAGTATTCTCAAAATGTAGTGCCCAAAACTGGATGTAAGTGATTTCTTTCTAGTGCAGAATAATGTGCAACTGTTACTACTTGTGATCCGGACTCTGTGCCTCTGTTAATGCAGCCCAGCATAAAGCTGCTGTCTTATGTTCAACATGTGGTCCTCTAAGGCAGTGTTCCTCAAAGTATGAGTCACAACCCAGTACTGGGTCTCAAGATGCTTTTCATTGGGTCACAAGGTCAAAATAAACAACCCAGTTTCTTCACACTTTGCCATTCCCTGAAGCTTATCATGTCTTTATCTGATGTCCTGTTACCCTTCCCCACCCCTGAACATGTCTAATGGGTGGCTATCTGCCATTGCCTTCACCAGCCAGCCCTCAGTCATCAAGACAAAACAGATGCACTGTCAATTCCAGAGTGAATCTTTTAAAGATACGTTCATAGGCTGCTTTCACTGTGTCATAAGCTAACCCAGAGATCTGTTCCTGAAATGAGATGGAGGAAAGAGACCTGGAATATTCTCATATGAACAAAACAGAATGTAAAAAGGTGATGATGGTGGAGAGAACGTGACCAACAAAGCATGCTGGGAGTTATAGCTGGTTGTATTAAGAATGGGAAACTCAACCTCTCTCATGCAATGGGCCATTCCACCTGCTGGTGATATTGCTGCCGTTCCTGTCACTGGCGTGGAAAGAAGTTTGAAGAACAGTGTTCTAAGACACCTAGATCCTTTTCATACATGGTGATGCCAAGTCAGATCACCTCCATCCTGTATTTGCCTTCCCTACCTTCAGAGTTCCTTCCACTGTTAAAACAAGCCTCCCCCTCCTGTTACCAAAGCCAGCTCAAACCCCATTCTTGGATTGGAGCAACTGCTGTGAGTGTATTGGTCTTGTGACTCTCACTTGCTACAATTCAGATGGGAAGCGCCCTACTGTGGCAGAGATCGAGTTATTCAAAATCTGATCTCTGGAAAAAATGTCCCCACAACAGCTGATTTGCTCTCTCCGCAGCAGTTATGTTTTGCTGTTGTATGCAAAAAGCTTAAAGGGGAACAGAGCATCTTCAAAGAGGCAGTGGTACCACATCAGGGAACCAAGGCAAATGGCAGTTCCCTGGCATATGTCCACCATATGTTTCCAAGCGCATGTTTCTCCTTCACATTTTATGTGTAAAGCCAGCAAAACCCTGATATAGCGGTGGCTAACATGACTGCTTCCTAAAGTGTGAATTCAGCTTGTGGTATCGCAAAACGGAAACAGACAACAGTATTAGCTCCTCTGTACCATCTGTTACCATTTAATACAACTTTATCCCATCACTATCCTTTTGTCAGTTCTTTTGCTTCATCTACGTATGTCTGTTTGCCTCAGCATGGCTTTAGTTTCCTCTCTCTATTAACCCCAAACCTACCTTTCTTCTCTCACTGCCTTTTGTCACTATTATTTACTGTAAAATTGTTTACATTATAATTCTCTGGGCAGGCAGGGACAATTGTCAGTTCTCTATCTTCAACATGACCTCCTACATTTTAGCACTAAGCAAATATTTAGTAGCGGCAGTAAAATTAGTGCTATCAACTCACAAATGATGTTGTCCTACACTAAACATTTTGCACTTTTCTGTTAGAGATGGAAGAGATGCCATGCCTGCATCAGACAACATGCAGAATCATGGTTTAATCACAGTCTCTCCTGGCATTCAGTCACTTCAGCTTGGAAGTCTGACGTCTTTTTGTAAACTTCCAGCCTGGTTTCAAGCAATTGGGGAATCATTGTGAGCTTGGAACCCAGAGAATCCCAGCTTATTCTTACTAGAGGATGCACTCAATTGAATAGAAAACTCGGATCCAAAATCAAGAATACTGATTGAAACTATGATAAAACCATGGCTCTGTGTTGCACTAGTACAGGTTGAGCATCCCTTAGACTGCTTGGGATGAGAAGGTGTCTGGATTTTGGAATAATTGCATAAATATAATGAGGAATGCTTCCTCTTGCTCTTTTCACTGTTACCCATTTGGGTGTTTGCTAGCCTCTGACATTTTCCAACAAAGTCTGTATAGGCACACACCGCAGAACAGAGAATAGAACTTACAGCTTGTATGTTAGAATGAGCACAAGACCTTCACACTACACTGCAGTTCACACTACAGTACAGTACAATAGTTCACACTACAGAATGTTTAAAAATTTTTGGACCAAGTTTCAAAATCGAATAAGGGATCATCTATCTGTAATACTGCTGACACTGTTTGTCTTTTGCCAATGGCCCCCAGTCTGTGAGGCACGGCTCCCAAGTTGAATGTGCAGAGGTGTCAGGGGATGCTTGCCAGATGGCAGCAAGCACCTGACATGATGCTGAAAATGGTGGGAAGAGGTTCAGTGTGGCTGACAGAGCTCCATGTATGAGGTTTTTTTTCCAGCTGGACAGATCCGCCTGCCCCTTTAACTTCTGTGGTGTTATTCCATGGTCATTCCGTGGTCTCCAGCCCATAAGTAATTTGCAGTGATGTCATCGCCACTTCCGAACACTGCCTCTGCAGCACAGAGGACATTGTGATGGAGGCGGGTTTGGGTAATGCTGCCTTATGCTGAAATATTTCTATTCGATATGTTCCTTTAGCAGCATTTCTACTATTCAAAAGCAGACCGAACTCCTTTTGAACAGTCTGCTAATTACTGGAATTTAAATGGGTGTGATGTGGCAGGACAGCAGCACATGCATTTAATCCAGTTGCACAAACTGGTATCTTATCAGGAAATGGCTACTTAAGAAGTGGAAACAATTGTGTGAATTGACTCTAGGTGCGTGTGTAAGTGTGTTTTCTCCTTGGTAATACACAAACAGATGAATGTTCAAGATCCTATGCCCTGTATTGGCTTACAGATTTTAAATCATCTGGAAAACTAAACATAGTCTTCACCGTATTACTATCCTGAGCAAATAAGAGACCAAATGGTAATTCTTTTGTTTTTGAGGGAGAGGGAGCTGATTCCCACCTTATGTACAGTGGAGCACATTTGAATTCTAAACCCGTTCTTTGGCTTCAGGCAGACTTATGGCATTATGATATGATGGATGAAGGCCTATCAGTCTGCAGCCTTTGGTGTGGTTGATTAGCAGGTGCTAGTGATTAGTTGACTGTTGTGGACTGAATAGCTTATAGGCATTCTGTTTTATTGTTTAACATTGTTGGCCAGTGCTTCAGTATTTGAGTTCCATAGGGTTTATACTTTGTTAGCTGTAACTACAGTTTGATGGCCATTCGGGGTGGTGAAATACGAAGGGTGCTGCATAGATTTTGGGGTCTCCACTTCCATTTCTCAGTAGGCAAACCCTGGAAGAAACACAAACAATTGTTAGAAGACTAGGCCCTCCCAGGCCAAGGAGTGAGTGAGTGACATACCGTGAGTGTCTACCCTTCTTAGTCCAGGCATCTTGTTCACTTGTAAGTCCCAAAGTTTATAGTACCTCTGTTTTTTACAAAACTGTCAGCAGAATCCTATGCATGTTTATTCACAAGTCAGTCTCACTGTGTTCAATAGGGCTTATTCCCAGGTCGTATTATAGGGTTGCGTATTATAGGATTGTGGTTTGTGGTGTTACTTTTTGAAAATGAAAAGTGTGCCACTGGTTCACGTGGGACTTCTTACCTGGCTGGCTTGCTCTCACCCACGCAGCGGTTCGTGATCTTTGTAATGATTAGTGGCAATACTTTATATCCTTTCCTTACCATTGAACTATCTCTAATTCTTCAGAGCAACATACAGCATACCCTAGTCCAGAGGTTCTCAAATTCTCAGGGAGAGTTTGAGAGCCTTTAAGTGCTTGTGATGGGGTGGTGGACTCCCACGACTGCTGGCACCAGGGGAAGTACACATTTTGTGTGACGTACCGGGGATTGCACTGGCGCTCCCCACACTTCCAAAATGCTTCTTTTCACAATTGCAACCCACTTCTGAGTTTCGTTCAAAAATGGTGCAGAGGCGACTGGGCTTCCCGCATCCCCTGGAGCGCCAGCATGACCCCTGGTACATCGCAAAAACGTGTGCTTCCTCTGGCACCAGTGCGATTGCGGGAGTGTTGGTGCCACTTTAAATCAATCAACAGGTACTTATATACCGCTTTTCAACACGATGTTCACAAAGCGGTTTACAGGCAAATAGTAATAATAAAGTTAAATGGCTCCCTGTCCCAAAAGGGCTCACAATCTAAAAAAAAGGCAGACCGCCAGCAACAGCCACTAGAAAGACTGCGCAGGGGTAAAGAGGGACAATGGTAAATGGCGCAGGGGTAAATGATGTCCTGCCCCTTAAGGGGGCAGGGACCATGTTCTTCAGCATAGGGTACATGACACCCCTGTTTGAAAACCACTACCGTAGTCAATAAAACATAATGCCTGCATGGGATACTTCTCAAATATCTGGTAGTATCACATCCAAGCCTATAAGGCCTAAAATTTGACTAAGCAACTGTTTGCATTTTGGCCAAGGAGTTAACTTCTACATCTGTCTTGGCTTGGGAACGGCTGCCTAGTAGTACCTGATAAATTTAATATCTCCCCATCTTGCTTTGGAATCCTGGCTCATTTTGCTGTCCATGCCGAGATCAGAATACCGAATGCTTACTAGAAGAGTTTAAAAAAACAAGCAAAGTTTGCCTCTCTCCTCCTCTATCATGTGTTGTCTCCCTTACAAATTTCTTCCATTCTGACTGATGCTACTTTAATGTGAATCATGTCAATACCTGTGGTGCGTCTGACCATCGTTTAAGCAGCAAAATGCTAGGGAGTGGCATGCTGGAGTGGCAACTTTACAATCATTATAATAGAGCTTTACATTAGATGGAAAATGTTCGTATTCGAGATCCTACATGATGATAAAGTACTGATAAGCAAAATTCCAGATTTAATAGTTTGAGAAAGCACTTGTCCATGATGCTTACTGCTCAGGTTAGTAGAATTTTCAAATAAGGATATAGCTGAAGGTGCTGGGTTGGTTTAACATTTGCAGCGTGTTATGAGTTGTCCATAAATCTACTTAGTTTGTAGACTGTTGATTCAGCTTGAAACCTTGCTTCTTTTAAAATTTAATTTGGTCCTCTGTAGGCAGAATTTCCTTTTGCCATGGCGCAGGAACGCTGGTGGCTTTAAGTAGGAAAGTGAATTGTAGCAAAGTTGGTGGCTTTAAGTGATTTGCTGGGTGTGGAATACTTTGTCACTTACCTATCTTTTGTTTGTTTTACTTTTCCCTGACAGTAGAAGACAATGAATCGGAGGACCAGGGACAGACAGGTGCACAGACAGGTAATGCTGAATTCCTTCATTTGTGTTTTATTTGCTGTTTTAGAATAAACCAATATCACAAATATTAGAACAATGTTAATGGACAATATTTGATCCACACAGTAGTGTCCCTACATTGGGGGTGCGGAGTGCTAGATTTTGCAGGGAGCCTTACCTTGCCATGTAAATTGCTCCTCTCCCTTGTTGCTAATCCTCATGGGGGGGGGAAGCAATGCCTCTGTGATTTACATGGCAAGGTAAGGCTACTTGCAAAACTTAAGGCTCCACCCCACCCTGTAGGGAAGCTACTAGGTCCACTCTCAATTTATTAAACTCCAACTATGCATACTCTTCCAAATAATTATGAACCCTCAGTTCTCCCCTCTCTTACCCCAAGAACTTTCTCCTCAAATCATCATGGCCTCTGTTTGATGGATGAGTGGTGATGCTCCTAGGGCAATTTGGACCTACTCTAGGGCAATTTGGACCTCTGCTAGGTGCTAATCCTGTCTACAGCTGTGATTAATAAGCTTACTTATGAAACTATTGTTACATCTGTGAATCAAATCTGTGCCTATATAAGTTTTTATTGGGCCTATTAATATTCCACCAGGCCTTCGTCTTTCCATAGCAGAACTGTCAGAACTTTAAGCATGTTAAGAGAGTTTGGAATTCTGAAAGGGGAAGCAACTTGTGAAAGGGGAAGCAACTTGTACAAATGGATCTGATACATGTGCATTTCTGGCTTGTGGCCAATGTTGCAACAGGCTAATTGCTTGCATAAATGAGCATATAGTTTTAAATCTTAATCCACTGAGTTTGTTCGTTGCCATGGATCCCTAATTTAAATCACTGGGAGTCGGGTAGCAAAATCCTTAGTTCTACGTAAAACAGCAAGATTTTTGCATTGCAAAATCTGACCCGTTCATTATAATGAACAGGTATAAGGGGATTAATAGTATGTTTCTGTTTCTTTTTTTTTGTTTCTCCTTTTAAAAAATTGCTTAATTTCCACAGTTTAAGGAATGACTGAGTTCTTTAATTTGTTTGATTACTTGCTCTGCAAAGTAATAATTTAAAGTGTCTGTTTTCCCACAAAATCATTGTGCTATATGCTGTCTTGATACTTGCTTATGGATCTTCAGAGCTCAAGAATTCTCTTTGCTAGAGAATATCCCAGATGCAGTCTTTTTCTGTGTCAAAATATTTATGCACTGAATCAGTTGCTAGTCATCACTGTTTTATTTTATAAAATAACTGTACCATATGCCAAAGCAATACAACAACTGAAAATGCTAAATATCTCATTGTCTGAGGAGGGGGAATTCCCATCAGTTTTGCTACTTTTTGTTTGGAGAGGCAACACATAGTCCAACCATTGCTATGTCAATAGCCTGGGTTTCTCAAAGGTTTTTTCACAGGGCGATGCTCATTCTAACTCCTAGGGAGAAAAAATAATAGCTAAAGGGTCTTAAAAACAACCCTAGAAGTTGGACAGTTTGTGTGAATCTATGTTTGAGTGTAAATGGGGAATGTTTACGTGCCACTTGAAAAGAGGCACATGAAAATGGAGGTTCAGAGGACAGAACAAGGGAGAATTGGCTTGTTTAGGCACAGCTTACACTCTATATCCTGAAGGAGGGGATTCGAGATGGGGGCATGCGTGCTTTAAGGTGAAAAAAACCTCGCCTCTTTCACTATATAGAGTCATTTTAGGAAAGAGGAAGCAACAGAAAGTTGGCTGAACAGTACTCATCCTCTTAGGGGCAAAACGTTTTAAGTATTTTGTGGCATACCCAATTTATTTAAATACGAAAAACTAAGGCGTAGGCCCCACAATTTTAACTTGACCTTTCTAAAATCGTGGTTGCTCACCCAGGATGCCCCCCCTCCCCTTCAAGAGCAGGAACAGCCTGTGGGAGGGTGTCTGTTAGGCCATAGCTTGGCCAAAGTGTTCCAGGTGACGCAACAGAATAGTGGCCAGGTGGATCCTTGCACCTCAAGAGCAGGTAAGAAAGACCCTGGGCATGCTTATTTGGGCCCTGGGCCTCATGAAATCAAGTTACTCCAGGTTCTTTGGCAACACAGTGGTCCAACAGGCCTTAGACTTCCTCCTGCCACAGGAGCTGGGAAAGGGATGGTGCTCAGCTGTCCTCATTTATTTCTCCTGCATTAAGGTTGGGAGGAAGGCTGCACCTCACCATACTTGCCATAGAATCATAAAGGCCTGATGTTCCCTCCCACTTCCTGTGGTGCTCTTCCTCTCGGCCTCTCTCCCACCCAATCATCATGTGGGCCAGATAGAAGGATTAAATGGCAGCATGTTTGGTACCTCTGTTCTGGAACAGTCTAATTAAATAGCTACCTTTCTTAAGAGTATAACTAAAAGTAATTTTTTTCACATAAATTATACCCAAAACTTTTAAATGACATTCATGTATTGGAGGCAAAGCATGAAAGTTCCCTTAGCCAAATACCAAGTAGGGTTGGAGAGCTTTTGAAAGACTTTGCAATTAATTTGACGTGAACTGTTGGTAGTTCGTTTTCTTGCATATTTTGTGCTGCAAAACCTTTGGGCTGATACAGCAACCTGTAGCCGTTTTACCCACTAAAACAGGATAAGAAGTCCCATGCATGCTGATAAAAGTTTTTCTAGTACTACTTTGTATCAAAGCTCTGATTCTTTCCATTAAATGTGCTTTTTATGGAGTACCAAGTTATAAATGTAGTGCAGCTACGGCATATTAATCTTACTGCAGAGATTTAATGAGGCAGTTGTTTTGCGATGGACACTATTGGGAGCAGACAGCAACAGAGTTTTACTTCACCGCTGAACTGCAGAAATATTCCTTTCCTGGTCATAATCATAACCACATGATCGCTTAGTTTTCCTTTCTTTTGCCAGCACTTTTCCATGCAGAAGTGGCTTGGAAGGAGGTCCATTAAAATGCAGTCAAATGGACTGGAAACTGGGCTTTTTTCCTGGTAGTTTGACATCTTAGGCTCTTGATCAGCTATGGATCCTTGTTGCGTGGAGAGAAATATGCAAGATGAGTTTCAAGCATGCAGACAGCCTTTGCCAGTCTGCTGAGATGGCTTTTAGATATTCATTACTTTTTTAAACTTGACTTTTATATAGGTTATAAAAAGTAAATGTGGTGAAACCTAATTTTTACATGGGTAGAATAGAATTTCTGCTGGTTGGCCTTAAACCAATCTCTTACTGGAAATTAATTGAAGTCCATGGGTTTATTGCTGCTAACTCTTTTTAAGCCTTTGCAGTTTTTCATTTTCCTCCAAAGTTGCAGTTTTATTATACCAAGTTGCAGCAAATAACATCCCTTATGAAGAAGAGGAGAAAGCCACCTGTCAGTAACATATAGTAATGGGAAAAATATACTACTGAAATTTCCATTTATAAATAATATTAAACATAACCAGGAAGAGAAAACAGCAGTTCATTTATGCACTATGTTAATAGCTGGAAGAATTTTTTTTGGAACCAAATCTGGTCTTTTTTGCACTAGAAAATTATAAGATAAGGAACCTTGCAGAGGGGGTGGTGATACACAAACAAGCTGTATTCGGTTGTTCAGTGTAGAGTAGCAATCTCCAGATAGTGAGGTGAATTGTTTTGCTAGATTGTGGTTTGGAACACAACAGCTTCAAGCTTCACGCTAGAGACCAAATCCAGCTAGGAATAATCCTTGTACAGAAATAGATTTCCCTGGAGAGAAAATGGTGATGTGGGGCGCCTATGTGTATAAAATTTCTTGAATTCAGTTTCTGCAACAGTTCTTCCCCACATTCAGAGCTGACCCAGAGCGCTATCCGATTGTGCATCTGCCAAGCATTTGTGAAGGTCTCCTTACTCTTCCCCCATTGAAGAGGGTAGATTCAGTGCTGGTAGTTCAGTCCTGCTGGTCACCTATTCAGCAGAAGAAAGAGTTGCAGACTTCTGGGTTGGTGCATGAGAAGATAGATCTAAATATATAAAATTGCGTGTGCGTATGTATGTTCCAGCATAGCTCTGGAATGCCTGGAGTGATTTACATCAAACATTGGTACACATTTGCCTTGCGATCTGGAAAGAAATACCATGGGGGTAAGACACCCCTAGCACCCCTAGGGGTGGGGGTCGAAGGGGGTGCCATGTAAAAATAATAAAAAACGACCAATATTAGTGTTGAATCCATAGTTTTCGGGGTCGCCGAGATGAATGGCAACGCTCCTGATGCTGTTTAAGTCCAAGTTCAGCCCCCATCAGCATGGGGGGTGAGAAGGGTGCAAGTGCTTGGAAATAGAATGTCCGCAGCATGCTGATGGTGGCGTAGAAGACACCATTTGATTTCAGATTTCACAACTCATTCCACTTCTAGAAATACTGTGGGTGTCAGACACCCCTAGCACCCCTAACACCCGATGCTGTTTAAGTCCAAGTTCAGCCCCCATCAGCATGGGGGGTGAGAAAGGGTGCAAAATGAAATGTCCAAAATGACCGACATTAGTGTCAAATCCATAGTTTTTGGGGTCGCTAAGCTGATTGGTGACAGTCCCGATGACATTTAAGCCCAAGTGTAGTCGAATAGAACTCTGTAGAACCTTCTGGAAATTTTTAGAAATCATTATGCCCCGGTCTTGGACTCCAGTCAAATACTTGCCATGTTACCAGGCGTAGTCACTGAATACAAGTCTATTGGTATCGTAGAAGATGCCTATGAGGTCGTCCATTTCCCATCAGACTTCCTAAACTCACTTGATCCGGCTGGATTGCCACCACATCGTCTTTTACTTACAGTGGGATCTCCAAATACTTTACTACGGAACCTTGACCCGCCAAAACTTTGCAACGGCAAAAGGCTGTGTGTCAAGAAGATGCTGGGTACTGTAATTGAAGCGACTATCTTAACAAGAAAGGGAGAGGGCGAAACAGTTTTATCCCACGGATACCACTCTTTCCGACGGATCTCCCTTTTAACTTTAAGAGATTGCAATTTCCAGTGAGACTTGCATTCTCAATCATGATCAGCAAGTCACAGGGGCAGTCTATTAAGTACTGCGGAGTGGATTTGAGATCGCCATGTTTCTCCCACAGACAACTTTCTGTTGCTTGCTCAAGGGTGGGTTCACCCAAGAATTTATGTATTCTTGCTGCTGGAGGTGAAACTGAAAATGTTGTTTATTATCAAGTTTTGAGTTAAATTAATATTATAGTGAATTTGCAAAAGATTTTACTTTATAATTGTTATACTGTACTTATACTTTTAATTTCCTGTACATAAAATTACTTCAATTTGACACTATAGATAGAATTCATTCCTTTTCCTGTCTAATAGAAGCTTGGGATAAATAAATACGCGGGCAACGCCGGGTAAGGACCAGCTAGTATTTCATAAAGGTAAAGGTTTCCCCATGACCTAATGGTCTAGTCGTGACCGCCTGTAGGGGGCGGTGCTCATCTCTGTTTCTAAGCCAAAGAGCCAGTGTTGGTCTGGAGGACAAGTTTCTGTGGTCATGTGGCCAGCATGACTATACGCCGAGGCGCACAGAACGCCTTTACCTTCCCACCGAAGTGGTACCTATTTATCTACTTGCATTTTTACTTGCTTTCGAATTGCTAGGTTGGCAGGAGCTGGGACAAGTGACAGGAGCTCACTCCATTGCGTGGTCTCGAACTGCCAACCTTTTGGTCAGCAAGTTCAGCAACAGCGGTTTAACCCGCAGCACCATCACATCCCTAGAGATTTCTTACCCAGGTCAAAAATTGTCAATCAAATATGGATTTCCTTTGGTAATACCTCTTCCCAGTTTGGTGCTACTGGCCTAGGACGTAGTGATTCTTGAAATATATTGTAATGTGTACTTGAGATCTTTATGTGAATAGCTAATATTTGAAGTTATTAGGCATTGAGACCATGTCTGCCAGCCTATGATTGGGCAGGAGTCTATAAACACTGAAACTGATAATGGCTTCACAGCTACATGTCCTAACAACAGGGAAAGAAGCTACAGTTGTGCCTAGGGATGTCCAACATAAGGCTTGGGGATGGATACTGCCTGCGGAAGCTCTTTATCCAGCCCTTGGAGCTCTCACAGCATCACCATCAGCTGTTCTCAGCTGTGCTCAGGTGTCACTTCTGAAAGGGCAGCTGGCATCATTGGGCCATATCTTGAAAAGAGCAATCAAAATTTGCCTTTTTTTCTTCTGCTTGCAGCTATTAAGTTCCTAAGTGAGCAAAAAGTTTTTATTTCTGGTAATGACCTGCGTAATGCTACCGCGCCTTTCTTAATGATATCTCTTCCGGCCCGCAACAGGATATCATGAATGCTATTTGGCCCACCGTGTGAAATGAGTTTGACACCTCTGGTCTAGCCGGTGCTGTATGTATTCTGTGTGCTTCCCACAAGATTAGTGTGCAAGCAAGGGCTCTGATACTTGGCAGGGAATTTGCTTTCATTAGCCCTGAAAGCTACTTTCTGGTCCTCATGATTCTGGGAGAAAAGCCTGGGAATGTATATCCATGATCTGAACCAGAAAGCTTGAAAATTAGATGGTAGATTAACAGGGCTCAAAGTATATTCCAGCATGAAGGACCCACAAATCATTAGCTTGCTGGGGTTGCGAAGGACAGTGCTCCACAGATATACAGGTGGGCCCATGTATCCACAGATTCTATATCTGCAGTTTTCATTATTCACAGATTGGGGCCTTACCTTCTTTTATTCATACTTTGGATCACTAAAAAATCTTCTTGCTCAGGGGTGGGGGCAAACATAGGTTCCCTCTTATCCACGATTTTGGGTATCCACAGGGAGCCTAGGAACCTATACCCCATGGGTAACAGGACATGCTTGTACTCCTCAAGAGAACTAATTTTCATTGCCATTTTTGATAAGGTAAGAAACAGGAGTCCTTCACAATGACAGGGAAGACTGGCACTATTTTTCACCATCCTCCATATATCAGCACATGTGAGAGAAGACCTTCTCTCTCTCTCTCTCTCTCTCTCTCTCTCTCTCTCCCTCCTCCCCCCTCAGATTTTTGAAACATACCAAAAGATTCAGTGACAAGGAGAGGAGGGTCCCTGTCGATCTACCATCTAATTTTCAAGTTTTTCTGACGAAAATAGTGACTGGCTAGTTTAATCAAGACTACAGGTGTCAACCCCTGCCAATTTGTTAGAGTCCATATAGTTGGCCTAGTTTATTCTGGGGGAAGGATTTAAATCTTTTTGGGGTGCAAAATGCAGCCAGGCCTAGTTTTATAGTTGGTGATCTGATGATTCATCACAGCCTGGTTGTAATAATTTCTGTATGTTGTGATCTTTAGTGTAGAAGATGGCTCTTCTTTCTCCCTCTAAAACTATTTGGCAGCTTCCAGGTACCTGTCACTGTATTTTGCAGTGGAAGTGTCTTTTCAGGAAAAAGGCAGTAGTGGAAATATATTCATCAAGAGAGGCAGAGGCTGCCACAATTCATTACACAGAGGCTACGACCGAACCCTGGTCTCTCAGGTGTGCCCCTTAAGAGTTGACCTAAAAACTAACATAGCATTTTGCTAGAGCATACATTCAGAAGTTGCAGCAGAAGAGACTAAGTTGCCTGACTCTTGTCCCAGTAGAATTATATCTATGAATGTTTAAGTGGGACCAACTTCCTCCTACAACCAATGACTCCTATTACATAATTTAAAAAATAATTCTAATGTTAATATCTGGTTCTGTCTTTGGCATAAGCGGTTTTTCCAGTTTCGTATCCTAAGCTGTGTGTATGTGTGCATGTCTGTTGTATTATTGGATTCTTGTTAAGGGCCGGCATTCATGAATAATAAGTACCACAAATTGTTGCATCCCTTTTTCCCCTCTAGCATGCTACTTAAAGCAAAGTCAGACTCTACCCTTATTTTAAAACAAACAGGTCTGTAAACTTTATGTGCAGCATTTAAATAGTCATGTTAAAATTCAGACCCAGTGCCCACATTTCCCTGAGTGCTGTCAGTTTTATGAGATGAAACTGGGAGCCTGAGCTGAACATCTAATAGTATGCATTGTGCACATGCTGCCTTCCAACAAGTGTTTAATGATGTCGGGGTCAGTTTGCAACAGTTAAGACAATTTTTTTTCCTCAGCTGCTTAAAACCTGGTGGTATTTTTAACTGCTTGGCTAAGGTTTCTGCAGAAGTTGGGAATATATTTACAAGGAAATTTGGGGTCCAGTTGTATGTTAAAGGAAGTTAAAAGGTCTTTCTTCTTTATTCAGTGTGTCTAATTTTGGGCAGCAAAAGGCCTACATTGAAATTATTAGCAGATCCTCCAATGTCATAGCACCTTCTGCATACCACCATTCTGTTTAGTGGAGGGATGTAGCACAGTGGTTGAACACCTTCTTTGCAAGTGAACGTTCTAGGTTCACTATTTAGCATCTCCAGGTAGCGCCAGGAACGATCCTTGTTTGAAATCCTGGAGAGCAGTCAGGACAGACAATATGGACCTGTTGTCCTTGTGATTAGTCCATGGACCAGGAGTGTTCAGTATGAGATCTATTCTCATTGTTTAACCACGTAGGTACTGGCCAGCGGCGTTCTTGCGGGGGGGACAAAATACTAAGTTTTGCAAGAGCCTGAGCAACTGTGTAAAGTGGCCCCTCACCTTCAGAGCCATTCGCAGCTCGGCTCTCCAAGCTCCAAATGGCTCTGGAGGTGAGGAGGAGGAGCCACATTACACAGGAGCTCAGGCTCCTGCAACATTTAGCGTACCCCCCCTTAGGAACACCACTGGCCATGGCACATCGCAGTTTTCTTACAGTGTATACATGTATTCAGTATTGGTCTAGACAGATCTGGTATAAAATCACACTGTATAACTTTACTATAGGTAATGAAACATTGCAGGCTGTACATATACTGTACTATTATTTCCTTACCCATGTTGGGTTGTCAGCATCTCTGGTAAAGAAGGAACCACTTTCCTACATACCACAGTAATCATAATTGCTGCATGCGTGCATATAGATATAGCTATATATGAATTAATAAGGGGAGTTTTGCACATGCTTTTAACATGCTGAAACTGCTTGTTAGTAGAGAGCAACATGCCTTGATTTATTTACATATTAATTTATGTGTTAGGTTGGCTTAACTATATTGCTCTACCTAATGACATTGGAGAGTTTGCTTTTTGATGGCACATGCTAATCAAAACAAAGCAATTAATTGTGTATTTCCACACACCCTGCTTATACACATCCAATTCATATTACTGTTCAAGTGTACTTTTACAGACATCACCACTGTTTACATACCCTGTTCAGGCACACTATTGAATTTCAGGGTAGAGAGCAGGGTTGGCAAGCAGAGGGGTAAAAAGGACTGTTCTTCTCTTAAATGTAATGGACCTTGGTTAGTCAGCTGAGTTCTGTGGTAGAAGGGGGTGCTCTGTAGTCAGGGAGGTCATAGGAAGATCACTCTCCCTCAGTTGTTCGGTTGCAGAGCCCATCTTTTGCACATAGAAGGTCCCAGATTCACTCCTTGGTATCTACAGGTAGGGCAGTGGGGAATGCTGGCAATGTGGAGTTATGTAGAGGAATGGCCTGACTTGGGATAAGGCAGCCTCCTATGTTACCCTCTTTCCCTGAATGTTTGTATGACAGGGTCTTTGCATATTCTCCTATGGGGGAATCCTCTCGGTTTTCTCCTATGACTTATTATGACTCATTCATTACAGGGAATTCTTGGAGTAGGGAATGTGACCTATAATCAGGGAAATTTGATTTGCAGTGAAGAGCAGATGTGCTTCTCCACCAATGATTTTCCTGTTGGCAGATCTCTTTTCCACATGATTAGAAAACTGTTTTTCCCTCTCTAAGTCACATGGAACAGGGCTAGAACAGCCATGAAGTAAACTGTGGGTCTCAGCTAGGGAGTGGCAGAGTCTAGGACCGCTCCACCTACGTCTCCACCTACGTCTCCACCTCCCTCAAGTTGGCCTGCAGAAGCTCTTTATCCAGCCCGTGTGATAATTGGTCTCGCCAGTGCTGCCCTTTCAGCTGCACTGCTTCTGCTGAGGCTCTGGCAAGGAGAGACGGAAGGAGGTTTCAGAAGTCGAGGAGTGCTATGGGAGATGGGTGAGAGAGGGAGACACTTCCGGGGTGCTGGGAGAACCCAAGTATCATGAGCACAGCCCTTTTAGTAGCGCTGCATCTGCTGCGGTGGCCGAAAGGATGGCCTGCATGATACTTAGACACTTCCAGCATAATAATTGGGCTCTCCCATACCTTGAATATACATTCGAGATTTGCATATTTTCTCTTCTGGCATTTGCCACAAATGAATTCCTACATGAGAACAAAGAGCATATTTCTGGCCATTATCTGCTTAATGACATTGTGTCCTGCTTGATGATGTCATTTCCGTCCCTCAGCAAGTGCCATGGATGCTATTTGGCCCACTGTATGAAATGAGTTTAGCACTCCTGTAAGTCATGGGTAATCTTCTGAAAGTAACTGCCTTAAATTGCCAGACGGTGCTGGTTGATGTTTAATTTCTGCATATAAGGGATTTGTGGTGACCAGTTACAGTAAGTTGTGTTCTTACTGAGTTCATCAATGTTATCCTGGAATTACATCTAAATTATCTAGTGAGCCTTTCTACACCTGTTAAGATGTCTAATGATGGAAAGAGGCCTCTTGGGCTAGTATTTCTCTGTAGATTAATACTACTTTGGTTAATTAGCAAGCCGTTTTAATAATTTTAGAACAGGTGGTTTAAAAAGTTGATAGTAAGCAGTTTAGCTTTTCAGTGAAATGAAAGAGGTTCATTCTAATTGCAGTCTGCTAGCTTAAAGTTTTTCTTTTAAAAAGAAATAGTTAAAACGTGCTTTCTATTCCTGAATTCACTCACTGGTACATTTTGTCTTTTTCATTAGATAGTGCTGAATTCTAGTCGGGAATTCTTCTCTTAAATTATTCAAGTGATGAAAAGCCCCCAATAGTTGTATTAAACTTGACAAAATTAACTGTGACGAATGGAAGTGTTGCTCTTGCAAAGAGTCCTCTTTGGAAGGGAAAATCATTGAGAATAGAAAGGATAGATGCTTCCGCTGTTTATTGAGCAGTAAAATCTCGTGTACTGTTCATGAGCTGCAGGCTGAAGCCAAAAGTATTTTCTGCTTGTCGGGAAATCTAAACAACCATAGCAACAAAATCCAATCTTGAATCCTCTTTTTAAAAAGGATCTGTTCTTTAAAAGCCCTGGGGTCATTGTCTTGATTTTCTTTCAGATCTGAACTGTAAACTAGACGACAAGGCAGAAGATGGAGAGCTGATAGATTGTAAGAAAAGGCCGGAAGAAGGGGAGGAGTTAGATGAAGAAGCTGTGCACAGCTGTGACAGCTGCCTCCAGGTGTTTGAGTCACTGAGTGATATCACAGAGCACAAGATTAATCAATGTCAACTGACAGGTAAACAATACTTATTACTTTGTGGTTCTTTGCATGGTTTATTTCTGATTTCAGGTCCCTTCTTCAGAAGTGCCCTCTCTGTCTCTCCCCCTCCCCTTTTGTTGCTGTTTTACTCTTAAAAGTGCTTATTCTGTCCGCATTTCTGACCTGGAGTACAATTGTACAATGAATGCTTTTTATTCAGTGTATAAAAATGTTTGGATGATTTACTGCAGTCAGTTCAACATCTTACAGTGCTTTCTGTATGCGTGACTATTTCACTTGCCGCTCCTAACTTCTGTCCTATACTACTACTTTACTAGATTAGGAGGCTAAAAAAGCAACATGGCACAACTTGGTGCTGGCAGACTTAAGACCCAAGGCTGAAACATTTGTATAAAGCATGAAACGTAGTAATCAGTGAGTTAAATTTGAGAGAAATACAGTGGGATTTTACACCAATAATTCCAGTGTGCTGGTCATAGTGGCCACATAAGGAAGCTAGGTTTTGCTACCATTAAAATAGCTATCATTTTGGACAAAAATGCTAACTGGGGTTTTATGTTCAAGACTGGGCAGGAGTGATGGGTGAGTCCTAAATGAAGACACATTTCCTTGGTACTTTTTTTTAATGATGTTTGCGCCAGAACTAAATACAAGTCCAGTTGAAAGAATGTTACAGAATGTGCCTTTGGTTACTTGGTGAGGAAAGGACACACCCAAATGACCTTAAGCAATGGAGTCAATTTGGTTGACACACTTATTCTTAATACGCTTTCTTGGAAACTCTTTTTTTTTGTCTCAGAAGCATAAGGAATTGTGTATGAAAAACAATTCTTGCAAAGCAATCTAACCTGAAGGAGCTCAGTGCAAGAAAACAATTGATGCAACAAATTCAGGTTTCACTTAGCAATATAATATATGAAGCAGTTATATCTGTATATTAAATGTATATTTAGCATCGGAGTAGTATCTGAAGGCCCACGCTATCAACCAGCCCTTGGCAAAATTGAGCAATTCCTCACAATCCTTCCTTATTGAGAAGGGATGTATCAAAATGAGGTGTGCTTTTGCCCCACTGGCTGTCATTGGTTCTTCATTCACTTGTGAAGGTTCTTCAGTTTTGACTGAACCACTGAATTCAAGATACAAGCATCATGTGTACATGGTAGCTGTCACCACAGAGCAGATAATATGTGTTTTTAAATTGGGCCATTCAGATTTGCCTTTTCCCAATATTGTCTTGTGTGTATTAATTGAACGCATTCGTTCCAGGAGCAAAGCGGTTACCCAAGATAGCACATTTGTGTGTAGGAAGAGCCATCGTAGACTCAATAGTAGAGGAAATGTTTTCATGCAGGAGATACTGGGTGCAAAGGTTTGGGAAAGACCCCAGGACCCCAGAGAGCCATTGCCTGTCACACAGTATAGGCAGTAGTGGATGAATGGGGTGATTCAGTATATAATAAAGTTGTTTCATGAGTTCATACAAAGCAGCTGGTATTGAAACTGGTCCATGTAAAGAAAGAGAATGGACTTAGACAGGTAGAAAGGACATGTTTTGAAGCATCTCTCAGTTAGAGGTAATGCACTATGACAGTGTGTAGCAGATTAAACAACAAGAAGTCTTTGTATTGGGTAAGTCAACCTTCTGTTTCATTTTAATGCTTTCTTGTTTTTAAAAGGGCCCATCTTACTTGTGTCTGGCAAGGAACTGGTATCTGCAGGTAGATTACCGCTCTCCCTCTTGCATTGTTTTCTTAATGACATTCAGTTAGTCAGCTCATTTGTACCCATGTTTGGTAAACATTCTTTTTTTTCCACACACACACAAAATATTTCTGCGTCCATTTTTTCCGTGACTGCCCCTTTGTAATTCCCGAACGTATCTCACCCAGAGCTGGGTGTTGAGTTGAGTGACTGCAAGCAGCGTGAACTGAATATCGTGCAACTGGGGAACTGAAGCGAAAGGAGAAATTCCTGGAGCACTGCTCCTGATCCACTTCACCCCAGGTCATGCTGGAGGGCAGAACTTGCCATGCTAAATGAGGGTTAAAATGGGTCTGCCACTTGAGTAAATTTAAAAAGAAATGTTTTTCAAAGAGAGGCATTGAATCCCCTAAAAAGCCTGGTGTCTCTTGTGTGGCTGAAAAAAATGGCTACTGTTGGTGGGAATGAAATCAAATCTATTCAAAATAATACAGTATAGTGGAGCTGAAAAATAACAACCTCTTTCTTCACTGAAGGATGAGACTTTTCCTCATTTCCCACCACTCCTGAAATAATCTGAAAGTTAATTAAGTATTGTTCTTGAGACAAGGATTACATGAATATTATAGTGCATTTTTAAAAGTATGTTCTGCTTTTTAATTTGGTGGCAGTTTTATGTGTTGGTAGTTGTTTTTGTATTAGATACGTAGCTTTCTTATATTAAAGAGTAACTATTGCAAAAGTCTATTGCAACAATTGTGTCTGCAAAAATTCCACCCAGGTAATGGAACAATTGCCGAACTCTCCAGACTGGTGGCAGCCACCACACTATCTGCAAGTTCCAGGGAGCCTTATATGGGTTCAGTACAGGGCTTTGCCCCGGCAACCTGGTACTGGCACAAGATATAAGATTAGGAGCCTGGCTCTGTTACTGAACAACTTAATGTTTTATTTTTGCATCAGAAGTGGGAGGGTACGAAGTAGTTTTCTTCTTTCATTTTTCCAGGAAATGATGCAAAGGGTAAATGATGACTCGAGCCTTAAAAAGATGTTTCAGTCGGAAATGTTGAGAATGGGTGCTTAAACTAGGCAGCCAAATGCACGCTTTTCCCGACCATGTCTGCAGTTATGAGTTGGCTGCACTATGGTTTGTGTCAATTGGGTGCAATAACGCCAAGATAATGTGACCAAAATATAGAATGGTGAGGTACTGCTTAGCCCAAAGATGGTTGCTGCTTTTAGCAGGCATTGATTTTTGTGATGTTTGGAGAGATTGTCATCTCTTTTGAAAACTGAACTACTTTCGTCTGGGAACTTTCGTATAGATTTTAAGATTCTGTTTTGCAGATACAATTCAGTTCTAACCCAAACCCCATTTAATTATCTTTCTTTCTGGGTCTGCGTCTTCCTGACTCTGTGAAATTGAAGTAGGTTAAAGAAGATCTTGTATTCAAATCATGGTGGGATCTTATGTTTATTCTTTACTTTTTGCTGCTGTGAAGGGAAAGGAAGCCTATCAGGCAGTATCTCCCCAAGTAGAAAGTGGTTGGTAGTGGTTCGCTCCCAGTTTCTCTCCAAGTAGGGGGTGATCAGTGAAGTCCAAAGTCCTGTCTTTCTAACCTGCACTTTAAGATTGGCTGTAGTCCTTAAAATTTTTATTGGTGCTAATCAAATTTCAGTAATCTGGTAAAACCTAGGTTACTAACTGAGATCGGAGTGGATGTGGGGTTATCCTGCCAGTCTTAAAACAAATGCTCTCCCTATCTTTTTCCGAGTCCAGTTCAGGCTACTGTTTTGAACCTTTTAAAGCCTTAAATGGCTTGATGTTGGGCTGCCTTGGGGACTACTTCCCACATAAGCCTGCCTGGCTAGTAGGATCTTTAGAATGCTTTTTTTGGTTCCTTTGGACCTCGGAGCAGGGCTGGCCTAATGATGGAGCTGATTGAGGCTGTAATCCTACCCACATTTACCTGGGAGTAAGCCCCATTGACAATAATGGGACTTGCTTCTGCGTAGACAGGGATAGGCTTGGGCTCTGAAGCACTTGCTTTGTGGCAAGCTTTTTTTTGGGGTGGGAGGGAGAGTGGGGAACTGAGGAGGAGGATTCCACCCTGCTCTGACCCCCACAACACCTCTCCATCATGCTGACCACCAACCTGCTTCAGTTGGCTCTCCTCTTCCCAGACAAAGAAGTGGGGCAGGGATAGCTTAGGAGAGCAGTGGGATTGGGACAACACCTCATCTTCCAATGCCACTGGAGGGCCGGGAAAGCTACGCTCCCACTTTATAGAGGCAGCCAGGTGGATAAATAGAGGTAGAGTTTGGAGATCCTTGCTCTTCAGCATCCAAATAAAACAGGATGAGCAGAGCATGCTGGGACCTGAAGTAAGGGACTTCCTGCCAGCCTCTCTTCTCTTTTCCTGATTTGCTGCTAGGCGGTGGACAAGGCAGTAGCATTGAAGTTGATTTTGGCTGGGGGGTGGATGCCTACTTGCAGAGGCAACATCTCAACTAGGGCTGCTCCTGCTCAGAAGTTATGTGTGCAGACAGGTGGTGCTCTGCTACTTATTGTGGTGCACCCAAGGATCTCACCCTCATCTCATGCTAAATTCTGATACCTTTTTGGTGCCATGTGTAGTCCTCTTTATTTGATCAGACCTTCTAAGATACTGGGCTTCTAGGTGTATTATGTATTGTGTTAACTTGATTGTTATCATTTTTCAGCAGCTACTTTTTTGTTTTTATGTATTATGTAGTTTTAAAATCTATATTAGCTGGTTTGAGAAGCTGTTGCCTGGAAACTGCACTAGAAATTTTCAAGATAAAATAAATAATTTGCTGTCCAGAGTGCAGTTATGTGTGCAGATGTATGCGTGCTAGGAGGCTTTTTTCCCTGACTCACAGTTCCCCACACTGTATTGTTAGTGACATTTTAAACGTGGTCATGTCACAAGACTTCTGTGATGTGGCATTAGGGTGGAGGGAGGACTGGAGGCTGCACATTAAAGAAGTGGGGGGAGAAGCCACACAGTGTGCCCACATCTTTGGACAGGAGCCTGTTTTAATTATTGGACTCTTTTCTGCTGCTTTTCCCAAATAAAATGGAACATAGATGTATGTATGTATAGTTATAAATACTAATGGTTGATTGTATCTCATGAGAAGAGAGGACTTTTTAGAAAAGACCCTCATGCTGGGAAAGATTGAAGGCAAAAGGAGAAGGTGGCGGCAGAGGATGAGATGGTTAGACAGTGTCACCGAAGTGATGAACGTGAAATTGGGCAAACTCCGAAAGCTAGTGGAAGACAGAGAGCCCTGACGTGCTGTGATCCTTGGGTTGCGAAGAGTCGGACATGACTTAGTGACTGGACAACAGATGTATTCCAAACACACAACCCCAATCCTATACAACCAGGACTCTGTATTTAGGATAGCTGCTTGCTATTGGGGAGAATGAGGCAATCTTTGTGCAGGGTATTGTACATCTGAGGCCTGTCACACTTTTATGATGACCATTGAGTGCCCCCCTGATGTAGAAAGTTGAGGATTGCGACGTTAGACTGCAGTTTCAAATATTTCAAAGTCCTCAGCACTTTTGAGTAAACAGATGTTGGCAAAAATGCACATGCAAACCTATGTAGTGATTATGTGGCAAAAGCATGGATGAAGTGTATTAATATCCGCTTACATGGATCTGAAGAATACACTCCAATTATGTGACAGAGAATAGTATTGGGTGGATCATGGTAAAGCCTCTAATCTCTTCTCTACCTCAGAATATTAATGTATCAAAAGATTTTTTCCTATTACCTGTTTCTGCTTTACTTTAATACTGTTTTTATGTATTTGCCTGAACTTGTTGATCTGCTGAAATAAAAAGGAGACTTTTGGGACTTCTAACTCAATACATTGGTATCTCATAGAAGAGAGGAATGGGTGTTGCTTGCTGCTGTGGCTTTTAGATGCTGGTGTATATGAACTGTAGTTGTGTATATGAACTAGTGCATGCTTTGTCCATGTGATCGGGAATCATCCACATTCAGTGTTGACATTGTGCTGAGTGCTGAAAAGGGGGTTGAGGCCAGTGGGTGTGATTTTGCTTTGCATGCATATGTATGGTTTTTCTCCTTGAGAGGTGTTTAGTTATCATCATCACCATCTAAAACATAGTTTTAACACACACACCACACCCCCGAAGAAGCTTTCCAAAGGTGAAAGTGAAATGTTGGGACTAAAATCACACAATGTGTTTTAATCCATGGCTGGAAGACTCAGGCAACATTTTAACTATGCTTTAGACTCACCCAGCCATGAAAATCTTAGTGTGTTTGCAGTAATAGTACTGTTAGAACAGTAATGTTCAGTGTGCACACATGTAATGTGTACGGCGCTTTAGTGAGGATAGTGAGAATGTCTAGTGAGAATGTTTCAACAACATTGTTATTGCATTGTCCTGGCTTTCCTGTCTTTTATTCCTGTTCCTTCTCACATTTCCTATGGTGCTCATGATACATGGGAGAGATTTAAAAGAACTATTCACACTATATATCATCCAGAATGTAAGCTGATATAGTGTTCAATCCACCAATCACTGCCCTTGTGCAATGGGACTTGCTCATGACCACTCAGTATAGACTGATGCATTGGTGATTGAAAAGCCGTATCTCACAACATTGATTGTACAGAGACGTCCTCTTTGATATTGATGATTTTCCTTTTGTTGTCTTGGTGCAGTAGTAGAGAAAATAAACTCTTACGCAGAGCTCTATGTGCAAAATAAAATTCTGGACCAAGATAATCCAAATCCTCTGCCAAGAAAGGCTGAATTCTGTAACCTGAAAGGTTTTATTTCTGCTAAGCAAGAGCAGGAGAGGCAAAAGATATGTAGCATACTAACATTGTAATCCTATGTTCATCTACTCAGATCATAGGCCCCATTGACTTAAACGAAACTTACTTCCAGATAAGTGTGTGTAAGATTTCATCCTTAAGACCTGATTTTGACCCCTGGGAAACTTACAGCACACTTTTATCGTTGGCTGGCCTCTCTGTCCCAAAGCCCTGCTTGAAGCCAGATCGAAAGGGATCCAAATAATCAGTTTCATTCTTTGCAGTTGTGATGCTGCCACCCACTGAATCATCTTGCCTACAAATGGGAAGTTTGAAAATGGCCGATAGTTATCCAAGACAGTAGAATCCAGGGAAGGCCTTTTCAGAAGGGGCCAAGCTTCTACCTGCATCAAAGGTAGTGACAGCACTTCCTCCATCAGAAAATAATTAACCACCCTCCTGTCCACTCAGCCAATATCTCCCAAGCAGATCTAAGCCATGTTGGATGTTGGGTTCATGCATGGTGCAGTGGCACTGATGTAGCTTCTGCTGCATCCCGCAGACTGGCTGGGGAATAGGTGGTAAAGTAAACTTTTTACTTTTGTCCTCTGCCAGGGCTCCACTGAGCCTACGCAGATTGACACCACCTGTTTTTTGTATCAGCTGTTACAAAATCTGTAATCTGTTACAGATTTTAACCCAATCTACAACCCAATCTGTTGGGTTGTCTCAGGCTTGAGATGGGAGGAGCTTGAATGATAGTGGCCCAAGCATTATGTTGGTGGATCGTGAGATAGGATAAGGATAAGATTGGCTACTGTCTGATGAGGTGTTATCCAGCGTTGCCCATGGTCCATGAGAATCTGCAACATTTTCCCCCATCAAAGAAAATGAAAGTAGAGAGTCTCAAAGTTTAGCTCTGTGTCCACCACAAAAACTCTCACATCAAAACTTTACTGTCTATGTGCACTTGTTCTCAAATTAAGAAGAGAACGTGGCCAGGGCATAGGGGCACTTCATGGATTATGTTTTGTAAATGTACACATTAGGCAAAGGGAGAGCTGTTGTGAAAGGTTACTCTCTTTAATGCCTGCAAATGTATGGGTGGTGAATGTGAATACCTTGGGATTGTGGCTTTATGCAGCTATTTATTTGAACCAAGGGGTAAACCTGTAGCTAACAAGGGGAAGAAGTATGGTTAATTTTACTTGTCAGTGTGACCAAGGAGAAGCAGCAAATATTTTTCAACAAATCCATAGTCCAATTCCAAAATGGCTGATAACGGAAAGGAAACTTTGTTTAAAGAAGTGGAACTTCCATGTTCTTAATTCTATATTTGGGCTAAAAGGTCACCATCCTTAGTTGGGGATATCGCCTGGGAATGGTGTAAATGTAACTGAGATCTCTGACCTGTTAATAAGCACCAGGAGAAGGAGATAGGGATCATTCCGCAATGTGCCCTGGGGGTACTTTTCTTTTAAACTTCAAGCAATGTAGCTGGAACTGTTCAACTTTTTTATTTCTTTCAGTTTTACCTTCAGGGGAAAATTGATCGATTTGGAGATGATTATTCCATAATCTCTGAATCTTTCTTTCTCCACATTGCAGAGGGAACGCCTTGAAGTTTAAAGGGATTGTGTTTCCTCTGTGCATTGTGCAGTGAGCCCAAAGAATGTATGGGGACAGCAGTCGTCTTTAATGCACTGAGAGCAGAAACATTTGGAACGATTATACTCATGTGTTATGCTGTGTTTATATCTCCAGCACAAAAACTGGTCACTGTGTCCTCCCTGCCCCAGGTAATTTCTGAAACACTGTTGGTATAACAGAGCAAGATGGTAGAAGCTAAAATTTAAGTAGTAAGCATAAATGACAGATATTCAGCAAATGATTTGAGCCACATAATACAGCTGGGCAGCTGGGCGTAATAAAACTATGCTAAATAAGAAACACTTATTTCTTGTAGTTTTGTCTTCCTTTTTGTATTTGCTCCTTGACATTAAAATGTTTAAATATTTTCTAAAACAAGAAAAATGGATTTAGAGTAGTTGCTACAACTTGATTTGTTACCACAGAGCTATAGATTGATGAAGGCAGAGAGCCTTGAAGCACCATAAGAGACTTATTTCTGGATAGGTTTTTGTGGAATAGAGTCCAGTTCATCAAATGCAGGGAGTGGAACCATCAAATGCAGGGAGTGCTAGAGGCAGTGATATCCTCCAGCTACCTGCCAATATTCCACCATTACTAGCTCCATTGAAATGAATGGGGTTAAATAATGATTTGTGCAGATCTTATTGACCTACGCGAGTCCAGGGAAACTCAGTGAAACTTCCCTGGACTTTGTCTACATTTGGTTCAGCTGCTCACTGACTCCCTAATAAGGTGCTGATAGATATATACCAAAATGCCAATTTTTTAGATGCCTTAAATTGCTATACGTACACAAAGAGCACCTATGTTTAAAATAACCCAGCAGACCAGCACTGGGTCAGCTTCAAGAAAATGGTGGCTCATGCAATTTGTTTTTATTCTTTTGGGTAAATAATGGCTTGCAGAAATGACTGCTCCTTCACTGCTTTTTCTGACTTTCTAAATGGAAATGGTGTGTCTCATTTGTTTTTACTGCTTCATTCCAGCGGGAAGTCCAGTTTTAATGACTGAAGGAGGGTTGGGTGCCTCCTGTGGAGAAGGTGCAGGCAGGGTCAGGTTTTTCAAACACAATGCAAGCCCCTCTGCCAGATGTAAAAGTTAAAAAAAAAAACACGAAAAGTGGGAACAGCAGTTTTGGATTCTTTACCTTCTTTTGATGAAAGCCAAGTTCAGCCTATGTGTGTTAAGTGCATTTTAACAAGTTCCTGCAGAACTACTGCTTGAGACATAGTCTTTGAAAGCTGAAAAGGAACTCACCTTTGCCACAAACTCTAAAATATCTGAAATTCTCCAGTACTCAGAGCCTTAGATTAAATCCCCCCTTTGCCCAGAAAAATTCCAGAGCATCAAAACATTTGCTCTTTGAGGTTTGATTTTAAAATGCACTGCAGACATAACAATATTTTGCCTTCATCCTTGTAGTCAGGGTGAACCATTTTTATTTCTGCAGTCAGTGTTGTCCTGTTCTTGGGCCTAATAAAAACTTGACATTCAGATAAGTCATGAATTCTTTAACAAAGAAAGAAGAAACTTGTCTGTAAAAACAAATTGAAGCTCTTTAGAAGTGGATTGTTTAATTGTGAAAAATGTTTCTAACTAGTGTTTGAGTTTTTCTGATAACATGGATAAAATAATTCACATTCTTTTGACAGCCAGAAGAGGACTTTTGCAAGTGACTGTTGTGCCTACACACACACATGTAAACATGGTTGTTGTTTTTTTTTAAATAGTGTTAAATGAAACTGGGGGTGCAATCCTAACCAGTTTTCCAGTACTGTAGTAAGGGCAATGCAGCTCCGAGGTAAGGAAACATTCCCTTACCTTGAGGAGGCCTCCATGAGTATTTTTCCACTGCAGAGTGCAGAATACGTCCCATTGGCACAGCTATATGAGTGCTAGAAAGTTGGTTAGGATTGCACCCTGGTTCATGTTGCAGTTTTTACACAAAGGCAAACAAAATGGTGATTCAAGCACTGGGATGTCCTTGTTCCTCTGAAATTTAGAATGAAAATAAGTTTCATTTCAGTGCTGGGTCCGACATAGAAATAAATGAGTGCAGATTCTCCTGAGATCAGTAGCAACTGTGCAGCCTTTGGAGTGGCTAGCCTGGAACAAAGACTAAGAGCCTGGCCGATGGTCCTTATCCGATCAATGGGAGGTACTTTCTGTCTGCTGCATGTCAGGCTCTCACTTTCTCAGTTCCAGTTCCAGCACCTGGAACCTATCTGGAGGGCATTTCCTACTCCAGATCAGCATTTCTCAATGTTTCTTCCCCGCCGTACCACTTTGCGTGGTCCATCTATTGGAAGTACCAGTAGAGGAAACTGGCAATGATGCAATCACCAGTTATTTCTGGATTGGGAGGTCAGAAGCAATGCAACAAACACCAAATAAGGGTGGAAGGGAGGGCTTTTTTTGAGCATTGAAAAAGCTCATGCTGGAGCTCTGCCTGCCGAGCTGAGCCTCCTAGTGCTGCTTGTTGTGTTGCATTGCTGCTCTCGCTGCCAGGCAGGTCTGGGGCCCCATGGGTACCACTAGACACCACCTCAAGTACCCCTGGTTGTATGAGTACCACTGGTTGAGAAACACTGCTTGAGATCCACTCTAGATTCAGATACAGCTGCTTATGATGCTTCCTTGTCCTTGCACGGAAGAATTGTACATGTTTGTTTGGAATAACCCACATGTTTTGTTGTTCTTTGGTTGTGTGCCTGTTCTGTGTGTGCATTCCGTTGTAGAACCCAGGGTGCAGCACTTCCACATATACAAACCTGTGAGAATGCATATAAAGGTTTCTTTTACGTAGTATCCATGAATTAAGAATCTACTGATTCCTAACTCATGGATTCTGTGCAAAGAAACCTATGTATATGCATTCTCTCTGGTTTGTATATATGGGAGTGCTGTGCACAGAATTCTACACAGGGATGCATGGTATCTTTGTACAGTATTTGAGTATTAGCAGAGTGTTCAAAGGAATGGCCATGCCACTGTATTTGGTATCTCTGTGTGGGCAAATTTTCTCTTCAGCAGTATTTCTACATCCCAACACATTTTCTCTCGTGTGCGTGCGTGTGCGCGCGCAGGAAGTTTGAGGACTTTCAAGATCATGGTTGCTATGCCTGCTTCCAATCTCTCTCTCCCCCTGCGCTTTTGCCGTGGGGATCCAGCCCTTCTGCCTTGATATTTGTCCTCCAGAAATGGGTATCTATTAGTAATCTTCCAAAATGCACCCACAGTGCACTGGATTGTGCCCTGTCTGTTCAGACATTTGACGTTATTTTTAGCCAACCTGATGGAATCAAGATTTTCCTTCCACTTTTTCTTGTTTTCTCTCTGGAATTTCCAGCACAGTATTTTGATATCTGAGCACAGAGGGTCAACTGTAGGGCAGACATTTTAGATAATAATATTTGCATGCTCTCAAAAAGCATCCCCTTTGGTCAAAGCTGTAATTTATATTTCTGGCCAGTGTACTCTTTGAATTTCTATCAATTTTAGATTTTATGTGACTGTAACTGGCCTGCCTTTAGTCTCAATAAATCTTCTGGTTTTGCTGCCCTTTTCCAAACGTGTTTAAAAGCAAAATATCTACACAATAAAAACACTGACATCTGAAAGATTTTCTCTGATAAGTGGGGATGTATTTTGTTAAACTGTGTTCTGCCTGTGGCTATATGGGTAGCGTAGAATGAATGCGGAGAACAGTGTGTGTTAGATAAACAATATCCAGGGTAAATGGCCACAGTCCAGACCCTTTATTTGTGAAAGCCAAATGTGTCTCTGATTCAGCACTGCCCCCCAACCACTAAACTACAAGTTGAAACTGTCTTCATCTTAAAGTGGAAGGGGGAGTGTAGTAAAATAAAAATAGACTCTGTATCCCTCCTCCAGCTCCTTGCCAGTGTACCTGGAACTAGCTATGACTCCTGTATTACCTAAAGTTATCCTCTGTGGCAGTAAGTTGTAGGTTTTTTCTCAGCCAACAAGATTCACCTTTTAATTGCACCTTTGATTCATTAGTTCATTTAATGAATGGCGTTGCTCATCGCTTGGATCATGTAACACCCTTCTGTACTTACGCTGCTTCTCATCCCCTTGACATCCAACACAAATACTTTTTCTTTACCCTCTGAAACTTTCTAGAGCCATGGTACCCAAACTGTTGGTCGGGACCCACCAGCAAGCCAATTTCAGGTGGGTCGCGAAGCACCAAGAGTAGCCATATTGAAAATAGGGAAAGATGGGGACACTGGAAAGAGGGAGGGCTGTGCGGTTGTTCTGCTTGTGTGAAGGTTGTAAGTGGGCTTTTTTCTTTCTGATTCAATTTGCTATTGGAAAATGGCTGAGAAATAACCCAATTTCTTGCTGTACTATCAGGAAAACAGTAGGCTCTGGCTTCACCATGACGGCACTTCCAGCCATGACATCACTTCTGGTGGGTCCCAGACAGATTGTCATTCTAAAAAGTGGGTCCTGGTGCTAAAAGGTTTGAGAACCACTATTCTAGAACCTTGTCATACCATTCCCATTATATTCCTGCATAAGACCTTTGCTTCTCTGACATCTTCAGTTTCTACAAAGAGCCCCTGTGATTGTTGCTCATTCTCCCTAATTGCTCCATATATTCTCTTTCGGGACACCAATATGATGCCACCTTTCTCTCATCTTAAAAATCCTTTTGCCTAATGAAACCTGTGGTTTAAGCCTTCATTCATTGCCTCCCAGGATTTGGGTTGGCACATAGTGGGTTTACGACAGCAAAACACCATTCTGCTGTCATAAAATGGCTTTCAGCAGTGCATTGGGCATACCACTGGTGCCCATTTTAGGAGTTTTGCCACAACTAGCAGTATTCCTAATTGTGGAAGGAACACCTCAATTCTTCCTATGGCAGCTAGGGTGGGCAGAAGAGACAGGGAAGAGACCGGAACAGGAGGAGCTGGAGGGGGGGTGGATTGAATCTGGGTGATAAAGTTGACAGCAGCATTGCCAATGTTATATTCCTTTCCTGGCTTCAGTCTGCCGACCTGGGTCCACTTGGATTTGCACCAGCAAAGTAGCATACCCTCAGGGTAAGAGGGTAGAGGCTTACCCTCAGGCAAGTGAACAAACAGAGGAGACCTCCAGAGCCTGAAAATCCCCCACAGGATGCAGCCCACACCCCATTAACATGGCTGTATTGTCTCAGGAAGTTAGGTAGACATTGGGCTGTATGTCAAAATTTAAGTTGTAGGCATGGCTGAGCTGAACCAACTAATGGTAATTCGGAAGGATGCTGGGGGAAATGTTCGTGAAAACACTTGGAGGCTTACTTTATGTGGTGGTGGTGGTGGTGGTGGTTGTTATAATAATTAATTAATTAATTAATTAATTAATTAATTAATTAATTAATTAATATCCCACCTTTCTACCCGTGGGCACCCACGGCGGCTTACAACATTAAAATACAATAAAATCAGTATATAAGACTGATTTTACAATAGTTAAAAAACAATAGTTAAAACAATCTTAAAATAATTAAAATAATTAAAAAATTTAAACCAACCCACCCCATGGATCCTAAAAAATACAAAGAAAATGTAAAAAACCAGCCAGCTTATCAGCAGTTAAAAACATGTTGAAATAATATGGTCTTCAGCCCCCGCTGAAATATTGCTAGAGAGGGAGCAGTTCTTAGTTCTAAGGGGAGGGTATTCCAAAGTCGTGGGGCCACCACTGAGAAGGCCCTGTCCCTGGCCGCCACCCCTCTCACTTCTCCTGATGGCGGCACAGTCAGGAGGGCCCCCCCAGATGACCTCAGAACACGGATAGGATTGTATGGAAGGAGGTGGTCCCTCAAATACCCTGGACCCGAGCCGTAAAGGGCTTTAAAAGTCAAAACTAGCTCTTTGAATTGGGCCTAGAAAGGAACCGGCGGCTTAAAACAATCAATATGCGTATGACACCCAGCTCTACCTCTCCTTTCCCCCTGATGCTGAGGAGGCGGTTGAGGTCCTGTTTTCCAGAGCCAGTTTCCCCCTTTCCTTTGTTCCAGAGTAAGGTAAGGCAGTGTTGCTTTCATTTGGAATTGCCTTTGCGGTGTTACCATTTAGTTAAATCTGTTTGACTACATGGCAACATCATGAGATGAATACAAAGGGTATTGGTTTCTGCTCTCATGAATGGTAAATAGAGGAATGGGGAGGAACACAAGCAAATGGTGATACAGACTATGGTCACAATTGCTGCCAGAGAGAGCCCCAGAATTATTGTAGCTTCTGTGTGCCCCCCCCCCCAGAATAATTTTAAAGTGTTTTCAACTCATGGTATTTGTAAGCTCTGGAGCAGGGACTTATGTCATACCCTCCTCAGTTTGCAAGGTTTGTAGTTTCCCATGGTGCTCAGGACAGTGTCTCCATTGTGGAGGGTATGATGATTTTAAACTAGACATAATATCACAGGCCTGTATAAAATAATGTTACATGATTGCACCCCCCCCAATTAAATTAAAGCTGTTTATCCTAATGATTAATGTCTAAAAATCTGTTTTCTAGAAACACATTCCTAAAACAAAACTTGAGGGAATGTATGCATAAAATCAAATTATAATTTATTTTCCATTGCTGTATAGAAATAATTTGCAAATTGTCATGCATTAAACTATATCCAACTACCAGTTTACCAATCATAATGAACTACTTACTGAAGCACTGTAGCTCACAAATGGCTCTCCAATTTGAGTAATTTTGTAGGCATGTAAAATATCTTCAATGAAAGAAATAAGTATGGCTAAGAGCTGTTTTATATGCGAAAAACAATGGAGCCATTACTTGCTGATAACCATAAATTGCTGAATGGTTAGCTTTTTTCCCATTTCAAAAGATGCATAAATGTCTAAAAAGCTCACAATGTTGTATTGAAAGCTCACAAAGAATCAATAATCTAATATTTCTTTTGAAAAACAAAAAAATAGGACAAGGGAGATTAACAATGAAAATGAAAGCAAGCAGAATGGTCAGAGCGAACACTCAATTTAACAAACTACTAGGGAGGGAAGTGCTTTGTTCATACCAAAAGTCTGTTAGTTCCAAATGCATTTATGACAGTGCACATGCACATATATGACTAGTTGTTTTTTTAAAAAGCAGACATATGTTATTTCCAACAATTGAGGGTGCATTTGTATCAAAAACCTTGTATGCTAAAACCTGGATCTGTCTTGCTGACGTTGTTTTTAGGTTTCCAGGTAATATCGCAGGGAGACCAGTGTGAAGATGGATCTTTTCACCCATATCCTTCCCCCCTTACTTTCTTGTCAGTATGGAACCACTGGTAGCTGCCTGACCAACAACTTCGAAACTATGGGATAGATCTTTGGCTTTTCCCCTTTCCTTCTCCACCAACAATCACCCGTCATTTCCAAGTCCTGCTAACTTCTCCAGCAGCAACGTTTTCTTGATCATTACTTTCTGCACAAGCTATTAAATATTGGCTGATGGTCTGGTGTCCATATTTATTATATCTTTCTGTTTTTCCACCCTGTAATATCTTACTTAATCAGAATGCTTCTGCTAGCCTGACTTTCCTTCTTCTGTGATCATATTGCTTCCTTTTGATTCTCTATTAATGTAAGTTTCTAGTTTTCACTTCAAAACTCGTCTGCTTGCCATTCTACCTTTCTTTTTGTCTGTGTTCTGAACAAGCTCACCTGCTCTCCCAGCGTTTAATTTCTTCCTTCCGCTTACATTGTCTTGAAGGCTGTGCTTGGCCTTTATAGTTGGAAAGCTTTCTTCCTTCTGTTCATCGCTTTCCTCTTGAGTTGTTTTTTATTATATCTACATCCTGGTTTTTCTTCAGTAGATCTCCAGGCAGCATATCTAGGGTAACTGTACCATCTCTTTTCCAGGGGTTGACCAGGACAAGCCCCGCTTAGCTTCAGCAAAGTTGCTATTTCATTTGTATTGCCTGCATTGGATCTTAGCCCTGACTCAGGGCTTTTGAAGTCTTACACTTTCAGCAAGCTCTTTCCTGAAATAGTGTAGCTCACCTTGCCTCCTCTCCCACATTTCTCTCTCTTTCTCACTGCCACTGCTCATTTGGCATTCTTTGATTTCTTTCCACTCCCATCTTGTCTGGCAATGAACCTCATTACTTTTTATGTTCTGTCAAGCACCTAGTCATTCAAATGTTAAATAGTAGTAAGAGTAGAAGCTCAGGGGAAATCCAAGTATGGAAAGCAGGGTCCTAAATATAGAAATGTGTTCAATAATGCTAATGGATCAATAGATTGGCTTATACAGTATTTGTATCCTATTCTTTTTTCAGGGAAACATTGCTGAGATTATTCCATTTTATTCTCTCAAAACTGTAGAAAGTAGATTATACTGAGAGAGTCACTTGTGCAAGGACCACCCATGAGTTGTATGCCTGTGTGGGAATTTTGATCCTGGATTTTCCCAGTCTAGTGTGTGCGTATTGACAAAGATAAAAAGATGATTTAAAGTCTCATATGAATATATTGACCCACCACTTTTAGAATTCTTAGAGAAATCAATTGGTACCCACCCTTGTTTTCTGACATGGGTAATACGTCTTTCATAAGGTAAAATTCAGTTGTGAATATTGAGCTAAAACACACACACTTATTCTTGTGTAGATGTATTCTTGTTGACGTCATTGTATTCAATATTAATAATGGTATTTTATGGGAAGTAACAGCAGAGCTAAAGACAGCAGAGCAGGAGGCTTATGGAGAGATAAAGGAATTTAAATCTACCCTATGTGCTCCTGGTAGTCCAGGATCGTGGCCTTTATACCCTAGGCAGGTGGGTCACTCCCATAAAAGCATCAGATGCTTTAGATCTCAGACAAGGAAATGTAGAAAGAGGAGTGTGTGAGCTCACTTTTTCTAACAGTCAGCATTCATTGGGTTTTACGTATGGGATTGGGTGTGAGGGGGATCATCTTGAGCTATTGACCTCCCTGCTCCATTTAAGCAGATGAGTTGGCTCAAAGACAAATCCTTTGTTGTTGACCTTCTTCCCCAAATGATCAGTAAACAAAGGAGCAATAGCTACTGCATCTGAATGACTCAGCGGGCCCTTCAGCTTGCTGATGTCGTCGGAGAGTCAGGGTGGTGTAGTGGTTCAGGTGTTGGATGTAGCCTTGAAAGATACAGGATTAAATCCCTGCTCAGTTGTGAAGCTTCCTTGGACCAGTCATCATCTTTCAGCCTAACCTACCTCACAGAATGGTTGTGGGGACAAAAGGAAGAAAGGAACCATGTATACTACCTTGAGCTCTTTGGAGAAAGGGAGATATAAAAATGTGAAAATAAAACAGATACAGGAGCCTCCTGGATGATAGACAGCAGTGTTGGGAACGAGTCTCAAACGAGTCTCACCTCTTTGGTCAGGTGTTCATCAGAGCCAGAACAGCTTATTCAGGTAAGGAGGTAAGCTAGCTCCTACAGCATGAAAGGTCTTGTTAGTTCAAATCCCCGATGGGGTCAGCAAAAAGAAAATAAATTTAAAACATAAAAAGGGGCAGGTTTCATCATGATGCGACCTAATTAAAACTAATTTAAATGCATGGGGAATCCCTGGAAATCCCCACAATTACATATTTTGGGGATGTGGAGCCCAGGAGCAGAATTCAGCTGCTAGAGTGCAAGGAAATCGACACAATTGTTCTCACTAAATTGAGTTGCTGAATAGAAGTGACTCTGCATTTCTGAGTCAGTGGTTTGAATTGCAAGTCAGGGGCAGAGCCATGAGACCAACACTGATAGGACGGTTCACAATATACCAAAGAATACACCAAAAAAACTTCACTACCCACCAGTGCTCACTTTTGGCTATACAGTGCTGGGACAGATTGGTTATATAGGGCGAACTTGTTTTCAGAATCACTTCTTCATTGTTACTGGTCATTATTTTACTGAATAGTGTCAATAAATGTGTTTTCCCTGGAACAGGATTTGAAAACCAATATCTGCAACCTAAAGCAGTGGTTTTTGCTTACCTATAATTGCCTTCCTCATTTGCTGAGGAACATGGCCACATCTTGAATACCTTGACTCCTACCCACCCCTACCTTTATATATATTTTTTATTTTGGCAAAACACTGCAGTTCAAATGAGATTTTGTGAGTAGGTGTGAGGCAATGTTTACCAGCATAGTGGACACTTCTTCCACTGTCTCAAAGTTCTCACCTACCTGTTGACCAGAAAATGGCCTTTGGGAGAAATCAGCTAACTGCATCTAAGTCTTCTGTTCAACTGAAGGGTGGACTTGCTCCAAAATAATGTATTTAAACCCCTCTGTGGATCTGGAGGTAAATCACCAACAGTTACTGCCTACAGGTATCAAAGGCAGTTAAAACGTCTAACAAAACCAATATGGACACTTGAATCTTATCCAGCATCAGCAGGGAGTTCATCATCCAACAAAAGCAGAGCAGTCTACATCTGTTTTTTATGAGAGTAATGATGCAAATGGAGACAAACCCCTCCTCTTTTTCTGGTCAACAATGTGAAGCTTTGTCAAGATACAAAGTGTAGTGAATGTAGGAACAAGAATGAGCGCTCGCTGTCTGTGGCTTTAAAAAATTAGGCAAACAACCGTTTACCTCCTGATTGAACACAAGGGAAGGTCACACATGCTGGCTGTCCCTGGGTTTTACTTCATTGCCATGGAAGCAAAATTAGTTGTGGGTTGAAAAGAAATACTTGGGGCGTATTTGAAAATGCGAGCTGCCGTCTCAACACCCTGTGCCTGCATATGCCTGCTTGCTGCTCCTGCTTGTAGACCATTTGCAAAATGAACAAAGGCCCCTGAAATATCTCCACATCGCGCGTATCCAGACTTTACCACACAAATGCTTAATCTTCATTCATTAATCCCCACTTAATTTCACCACTCCTGTGCCATCTTGTGACTCTCCTGAGACTTACCTCATCCCCTGACCTTACTGGTCTGATTTCTTCCAGTTCCCTTTCAAAGAGCTCAAACAATGTATGCAACTCGATCCTGTCCATTAAGCTTTTCCTGAGCAGTGCAGTTTAGGTAGGCTTGGAGCAAGCAGTGCTTAGAGCCAGGACCACCCTGCATTCCTGGTAGCGTCACATTGCTATAATGATTACATTTAGGAAATTACTGAAAAACAATTTCGTATTTGTCCTTCAGTTTGAAGATTAGAAATTTATGCATATTTTTAATCAAAGCAAGACAGGCTGATATAGATATTGTTTGGCCATAGTCCTATGAGGTGACGTTGCACCTGCTCATACACAGTGCTGAAGGCTTTCATTCAGTGTCTCTTTCAGCAGTTCTCCTGCCAAATCTCCACTTTACTTTCAAAGTGTAGTATAATGGTAGCAGGCTTAAGGGGAATTCCCGCTAAATCACACAGCAAAACAGATACTTCAAAAGATCTGGTATACCCACACCTTTCAATCACAACTCTTCGCACACATTCTTGTATCTTTAAGTATAGTCAAACCTCCTTGCCCTGATCCAGCTGCCCCAGAGTTCATAAAGAAGCACTTTCCCTGAAACGTCCTTCCCATTTTCACCACCTGTGAATGGGATGGAGAAAATGTAGATGCTGTTTGGATCATTCCAACTCTGAAGCAAACAAGCGCATTTTTCATTGGCTCCATACATGACAGCTACTTGTGGTGTGGGTGAGGCAGGTGAGGCAGAATCGCCCCACCAGAGTTCTTTGAAAAGTGCTGCCACTGCGGTGATTGTGCAAACACTTACACCCATGGGCTTTGAGCAGCCTGCAGGTTGTAGGTGTCTGCAGGATCACAGCCACTGCAGCAGAAGTGGAGGCACTTTTCAAAGAACTAAGGTAGGGCAATCCTGCCTCAATCTGCCACACCCCCACTGCATATTGCTGATATATAATTGTTTTGTTTGCAACAACCCTAATGTCTTGCTGATTTCAGATTCGACTTGATTCGGAACCTTTATTGGCATATGTGCAGACATACGAACATACATATAAACAATACACATTTAAACCATAAATCAAATAAAAGGAATCTTGTCCCCCAAACCCCTCATACGCGGCTGCACTTCACCACATGGTGCAAAAAGGCGGCCACCTGTCCTATTAAATTTGGCTCCGTCGGCGAAAGTAGGTATTTCAGCATCTCGGACTCTGAGATTTGATGCTTCCTCATCAACGCTGGGTCTAAAAACTTCTTCCAGGCCCCGGAATGGAGTGGACAGTGAAAAATGAAGTGGCGAGCGACTCGACCTCACCGAGGGCACAAAAACAATGTCTGTCATTATAAGGGGTGCCCCTAAATCTGCCTTGCATTACTGCCGAGGGCATGGCGTTACACCTGGCAAGTGAAAAGGCCCTTCTTTCCTGGGGCCATTCTAACAAGGATAAGTATGTTGCCGGTTGTCCAATTATAATTGGAATCTAGAGGTTCAGTGGTGAGCAAGTTTTATTTGCTGAGCTCAGCAGTCTCTGAGCTTGGATGTCCGGAAGCCTACGCTTAATAATTCGGTAGGCCTCGGGTTGAGGAACTGAACCAAGGGAATCAACATTAATTCCGATCGTTCCCATTTTTTTTTCCACGTTGGGGGTGCCAATGGGGATATGGATCCTTCAAGAGCTGATGCAGTGAACTGTTCTGGTCTTGATTATGATAAACTCCGAGCCAGAACTTGATTGTTCTATTATGGTTTTGTTTGCCACAACCCTAACGTTGATTTCAGATGCTCGAAACTTGGTATCTTGGTAACCCGTACTGTAAGGTATGGGTCAATATCGTTACTGCCATATTTCAGATAGAGGGTTGGAGAATAGTGGCTTACCTGAAGGCGCCCAGTCAGGTGATGGCTCACACCATTGGCCACAGTGTGTGTTCTCAGTGGTACTGATCCATGTGTTTATGAAGATAAAATCCGCACCTTCCCTGTGGCGATTACACATATGTTTATGTAGTTTATCACATGCTGGGTGTGTTGGAAAGCTGTGCAACTTTTGAATGTACACATACACATTCTAATAGAATTGTGCAAACCACTCATAAGAAGGCTTTTCCTGTATAGGAGAAATGTCATGTGTATTGCAAGCAAGTTCATAGCACAGTGGTAGCCAACCTTTTAGCATGAGGGCTCCTGGTCCTTTAACAATTGTATAGAAGAAGGAATTTCTGCAACTTATCATCTCACCTTATTACTTCACCTGCTGTAATTCCCTCCTCTACACAATTGTTAAAGGTCCAGGAGCCCTAAAGTTGAAAGGTTGGCCACCTCTTAGATAGCCCATTCTCCTACATATGTAATCCCATGGCTAAAAACTGGAGGGGGGATCAGTTCTGTGATTATGTACCTTGACTTTGTAGTTAGCCTCCAGTTTTCCAGGATGACCAGGAGATTAGGTGTTAACAGCACAATCTTATGCATGTCTATTCAAACGTAAGCCCCTTGTGTTCAGCAGGACTGACTCACAAGAAAGTATGAATTGAATTGAAGCTTAACAGCCCACCCCTACATATGTCTACTTGGAAGTGAGTCTCCTTGAATTTAATATAACTTACTCCCATGTAAGTATGCATACAATTGCATCTTCAATGTCTTTTGTAAAATATAATTATTACAGTACGTGTGTTTCTTTATTTCTTATCCTGCTTTCACCAGGCAACAGTTTTTTATTTTTGTGGCAAAGTCCCACTGACCTGAATAAAATTCCAGATGGCATAGCAGGAGAGTTGGACATGACCTTATGTTTGCAGCCCTTGTAGTTAGCATTTGTACTAATCAATAGGTTCTTTATTAAGGATAAGGTTGTGAATTCCCAGTGTATACATAGTAGCAAATGTGTTCTTAGATTTCTTTTATTTAGACTAGTGTTTTCCAAATTTTCCTGAGGCTTTCAACATTGCAATTACTGCTTGGCAGTGTTGAGCATTTTCGTCTGCAGTTCATCATTGTGTTATTTCTCTCTCTTTCAACAAATGCACGCACGCACGCACGCTTGTGCGTGTGTGTATATATATAAAAACTCTTCTATGGTTTATAGTGAATGCTCATGGATTCCAGACAGCACGAGACATGTGAATTTGGCTGCTATGAAAACTGCAAGCAAAAGTATGTTGCATCAATAAGTATTGTTAAATTTTGGACATGAGGGCACAATGTTTCATTTGTGCATGTCTCTGCCTTCTTTTGCATTGTTCATCTCCCAAAGTCCCCCCCCCCCACACACACAGAGACTAGTAATAGCTTCTTGTAGAAAAATGAACTTATTAAAAGGATATTTTTTTCTTGGGTGAAATGCCATAAATACTTTATATTATACAGAGCTATACTTTCAATGTCTTCTGATGCTGATTGCTCAGAACTACAGATTTTCTCTTATAAAAGCTTCCCATTCCAGCTGTGGGCAGAAATCAGACAAAATTCTAAAAATGGATGAAGTACGTGCACACAGAAAAAGTAAGTCAGCAAAAGTTTTTTTTTTTCCATTCTGTCCACAAAGTACAGAAGAAAAACTGTGAATACTGTAACATCCAATAGGTTGGGCTTTATGATGTGCTTGCAAGGGTCTCTCGTTAGTTCCAGCAATATCTAGTATTCCATAAGCATCTACTAAAAATAAGACACATTTCATGTTAGCGTTACTCACTGATGTCCCCAGAAATGTGGAAGTTCTAAGTAAATAGCTACAAAAGGTGGATGCCAGTCCCACTAGCCATAAAGTTCAAAGATAGAGCGCAACTATGTGCATGTGTGGGTGGAAGTGGAATTGGAGAAGATCAGCTTGGCTGAGTTTTCTGATCATGTGTATTCACAGTGTTTTCTATAAGTATATAAAGACTTTCATTTAAGATTTCCAAGGTTCCTGGTAAGGATGATTCATAACCAAAGTCCAGTTTTCCTTAGGGATTAGGAACCAGGATTTGTTTTTTGTTTTTCTAGCATAGCAACTGAATTTCATCATTCATTTTGTCATTTAGCAAGAGGAGACAACTTTACCAAAGAAGTAAAAATGGGAAATAAATGGAAGCCATCTGTGTTTACTGTAATTTAACATTTTGGGGAAAAAAAGCTGTGATGTTTGGCTCTCTGAAAGGGGGCAGGCAGAGGAAAGCCCATTTTTATCAATAGCCTTTAGTGTGTTCTTTTTGTTTTTGTTTTTTTTAAACATAGTTATTTGTTTTATAAATGGATATTTGAAGAATGCATTATGCCCAAACTGTTCTGTAGCTGATGCCTGGCAGTAATCCATTTCTTAACTTACGTACAACTGTGGAGTTATTAATGCTGGTCAGGTTATGTGCAAGGATTCAGGAAAATTCTTTATTCCTCATTGACTCCTGACAGTTATTGTACCTAGGAACTGGGTAACGTGTTCTGAAGTGAGCAATTATGGAAATGTTTACTTCACTGGCTGCATGTAAATGTGTGCAGAGAATGTACCAGAATTTTTCCTTGGGGGTATTTAATTCTCTCCAGGGCAATGAAAATCAAATGATTTCTTTTTTTTTTTTTCCAAAGCTGGGGTGGTTTTTTTAAGTGCTATAATGCAGCTGAATAATGATGAATGCAGTAGATGGAAGAGAGCGAGGGAGAGAGAGAATGAGAGAACTATCAACAGATCTGGAAAACAAATGTTAAGGTGGAAGCTAAAACCAAAGCAGCTCAGGAGCTGGTGGGGGTGTGTGTGAGCTAGAAGCAAACATGCCCTGTCACATACCCAGGTTTGCAGGGGAAAGCACATAAAATGGAGGTTCATATTTGGAATGGCACTGTCTGTGCAAGTCATCTTTGTGTTTCTTTTCTTCAAAGACTGAGCAAGAGTCTCAGTATTGCATTGAAGGGCATCGCATTAGCTTGTTAATTGAACTGCAGCATCCATGCTTGCTCTGCCTTGAACATTTTGGGGAAAATCTCCATATGTATACATATCTATGAAATGTGTAGTAATGCAAGTGACTCTCATGCAGATGATGATCCAGGTTGTTATTGGTTGTGTGTGTGCGTGCCTGCGCGTGCATGCTTTTGCCACATTCTCATCTTGACATTTTGTCAGCCACTGAGAGGAGGGAGGAAATCTTTGCAACCAAAATCCTAGAGAAATTAAAATGTTGGATGGGATGTTTGCAATCTCTTAATATTCTGTGCATTTGCATGTTGAACATGAACTCCTGCAGCAAGGAAATACAAGGCCTAAGCTGCCAGGCACACCACCCTACACCTTCCATGTGTTCCAGTGGATCTTTGCATGGGGTAGAGCTGAATTGTGTTGCAATTTTTCTCATCTTGTAGAGTGGGCCTTTCTTTGGCTGCGTTGCTTGAGCAGTGTTGATAGCTTAACTACCAGTGGCTGAACGTTGGCAGTTCTACTCAGCTATGCTGACTGTATTAACATTGTACAAATGGATGCTCCCTGAGGCACCTGGTGGGCCACTGTGTGATACAGGAAGCTGAACTAGGTGGGCCTAGGGCCTGATCCAGCAGGGCTCTTCCTATGTTCTTAATATGGGGCTTGAGTGCGTCCTGGAACTAAGTTCCTCCTGGAACTAAGTTCCTTGGAACCAAGTGCCAGGTAGGCGAGTTGAGCAGCTGTGCAAGTTCAGCAGTAGGGTGAGGAAGCCAGGGCCCCAAAACACTGCCCTTCAGCTTCTGCAAGAAGAGGATTAGCCAATTCCCAGATCTAATATAGCTATGCAGGCAGACAGCCAGCAGCAGGGTGGGGGCTATCCAGTGTTTTGCACTGAGTGCCATATGTATGACTCTGTGCCTCTTGGGCATAAGTCATGGGTGTGTCCTCGCTGCAAGGAGCTCCAAGCACTCAGGAAACGAATCTGCTCCCTAGAGTCCTTGGTTGCGGACCTGGAGAAGCAGAGGCAGGTAGAGAGGGACCATGGTGAGACTTCCGGGGACTTGCAGGCTTCGTCCCACCCTCAGAGGGGCAGCCCCTCGGCTGCTGGGGTAGGAAGTCTCAGGGCTGGAGGACATCACTCTGGAAAAGAGGGAAACAACCCTCTAGGGGGGACCTATTCTTCAGGTGATGGAGAAGAGGTGAAGAGGTGAAGACCTCTTCTTCAGCACTAAGGATACTCCTCGGCAGGAGGGGGGTCGGGGGCTTATTGTAGTGGGAGATTCTATAGTTAGGAATATGGAGAGGGGGGTCTGTTACGGATGTGAGGACCGCATGGTGACATGCCTGCCTGGTGCGAAGGTTGCGGACATCACGTCTCGTCAAGATAGGTTGGTAGAGAGTGCTGGGGAGGAGGTAGCAGTGCTGGTGCATGTTGGCACCAATGACATGGGAAAATGTAGCCGGGCAGTCCTGGAGGCCAAATTTAGGTTGTTAGAGAGGAAGTTGAAAACCAGGACCCCAAAGGTAGCGTTCTTAGAAGTGCTGCCTGTTCCACGCGCAGGGCCAGGTAGGCAGGCGGAGATTAGAAGTCTCAATGCGTGGATGAGATGGTGGTGTCGGGAGGAGGGGTTTAGATTTATTAGGCACTGGGGAGCATTTTGGAGCAAGCCAAGCCTGTACAAGAAGGACGGGCTGCACTTGAACCAAAATGGAACCAGACTGTTGGCACGTAATATTAAAAAGGTAGCAGAGCAGCTTTTAAACTAAACCCCGGGGGGAAACTGACAGGAGCTGAGTTGCATCCGGTTCAGGACTCCTCAACCCTAGAGAATAAGGGTGGGGAGGTGACAGAAGAACAAGGTAATGATAGTGTAGGAATTATGAGTAGAAGCGTGATGGGAAGTGATAGTGAGTTCAGCAGAATAAAAGACTGTAGAGCTAAAGGTGGAAGCAAGCAGTCCTTCTTTGGGGACCCCATATACAGGTGCTTTTATACTAATGCTTGGAGTCTTCGAGCAAAGATGGGAGAATTGGAATGTTTAGTGGCTACGGAGAATATTGACATAGTGGGCATAACAGAAACCTGGTAGAATGCGGAGAACCAGTGGGATACTGCAATACCAGGCTATAAACTTTACAGGAGGGACAGGGAGGGGCGTGTTGGAGGTGGGGTGGCCATCTATGTCAATACAAAGGAAGGATAGATTCCAGAAGCGTAGAGGTTAAAGGTGGGTCTGACTGTACCACAGAACCATTGTGGGTTAAACTGTTAGGTTCAAGGAGTGATATAACAGCGGGTGTGTGTTATCGCCCCCCAGATCAAAAACCTGAAAGGGACCTTGAGATGAGGAAACTAATTAGGGAGGCATCAAAGAGGGGTAGGATTGTGGTCATGGGAGATTTTAATTATCCCCATATTGACTGGGTCAATTTGTGTTCCAGTCAAGAAAGGGAGACAGGGTTTCTTGACATGCTAAATGATTGTGCTTTGGAGCAACTTGTCATGGAGCCCACCAGAGGACAGGCGACACTGGATATAATACTGTATAACACCCAGGACCTGGTTAGGGCTGTCAGTGTTACAGAGCCATTAGGGAACAGTGACCATGCTGCAATCTGTTTCGCCATGCATGTTGGGGGTAATATGCCAAATAAATCTGATACAAAAACCCTTGACTTCCAAAGGGCAAATTTCCCACAAATGAGGAAACTAGTTAGGATGAAGTTAAAAGCGAAGGTGAAAAAAGTCCAAACACTCGAGGAAGGTTGTTTAATGGAAGTTTAATGTTGTTTAAAAGTTGTTTAATGGTTGTTAAATGGAGGTTGTTTAAAATAACAGTAGTAGAAGCCCAGGGGAAGTGTATCCGAGAAAGAAAGAAGGTCTCAGCTAAATGCAAGAGAGTGCCAGCATGGGTAACGGGCAAAGTTAGAGAGGCTGTAAAGGGCAAGGAAGCTTCCTTCCGAAAGTGGAAGTCTTGCCCAAATGAAGAAAATAAAAAGGACCATAAACTCTAGCAAAAGACATGTAAGAAGGTGATATGGGAGGCCAAGAAAGACTTTGAGGAACGCATGGCTAGCAACTTAAAGAGGAATAATAAATGTTTTTTTTAATATATTAGGAGTAGGAAACCTTCCGGAGAGGCAGTTGGCCCGCTGGATGGTGAGGGAGGGAGAGGGGAGATAAAAGGGGACTTAGAGATTGCAGAGAAATTAAATGAATTCTTTGCATCTGTCTTCACGACAGAAGACCTTGGGCAATTACCACTGCCTGAACAGTCCCTTTTGACTAGGGAACTAAGTCAGATAGAAGTTAAAAGAGAGGATGTGTTAAATTGATAAAGATAAATAAGTCACCGGGCCCAGATGGCATTCACCCAAGAGTCATTAAGGAGCTAAAGAATGAAGTTGCTGTTCTTTTGACTATAATAAGCAACTTGTCCCTTAAAACTGCCACGGTACCAGAGGATTGGAGGATAGCAAATGTCATACCAATCTTCAAAAAAGGTAGGAGGGGGGATCCAGGAAACTATAGGCCGGTTAGCCTCACATCCATACCAGGTAAAATGGTAACCTTGCTGGGGGAGAACCAGCATGGCTTCTGTAAGGGTAAGTCTTGCCTCACAACCCTTTTGGAATTCTTCAAAAAGGTTAAGAGGCATGTGGATGTTGGTGAACCAGTAGATATTATGTATCTGGATTTTCAGAAAGCATTTGACACAGTCCCTCACCAAAGGCTGCTGAAAAAACTTCACAGTCAGGGAATAAGAGGTCAGATCCTCTTGTGGATTGAGAATTGGTTGAGGATCAGGAAGCAGAGAGTGGGGATTAATGGGCAATTTTCACAGTGGAGAGAGGTGAAGAGCGGTGTGCCCCAGGGATCTGTCCTGGGACCAGTGCTTTTTAACTTATTCATAAATGACCTGGAGACAGGCATAAGCAGTGAGGTGGCCAAATTTGCAGATGACACTAAACGTTTCCGGTTGGTGAAAACTAGAAAGGATTGTGAAGAGCTCCAGAAGGATCTCTCACAACTGGGAGAATGGGCAATAAAATGGCAGATGCATTTCAATGTAAATAAGTGCAAAGTAATGCATATTGGGGCAAAAAATCAAAAATTCACATATAGGTTAATGGGTTCTGAGCTGTCAGTGACAGACCAGGAGAGAGATCTTGGGGTGTTAGTGGACAGCTCGATGAAAATGTCGATCCAGTGTGCAGCGGCAGTGAAGAAGGCAAATTCCATGTTAGGGATAATTAGAAAGGGGATTGAGAATGAAACAGCCAATATTGTATTGCCATTGCACAAGGCAATGGTAAGGCCACACCTAGAGTATTGCGTACAGTTTTGGTCTCCACATCTCAAAAAGGACAGTGGAATTAGAAAAAGTACAGAAAAGAGCAACTAAAATGATTACTGGGCTGGGGTACCTCCCTTACAAGGAAAGGTTATAGTGTTTGGGGCTCTTCAGTTTAGAAAGAAGGCACCTGAGGGGGGACATGATTGAGACATACAAAATTATGCACGGAGTGGATAGAGTAGATAAAGGGAATCTCTTTTCCCTCTCACACAATACCAGAACCGGGGGACATCCTCTAAAACTGAGTGTTAGGAGAGTTAGAACAAACAAACAAAAGAAAGTATTTCTTTACCCAGCGTGTAATTAGAATGTGGAACTCCTTGTCGCGAGATGTGGTGACGGCATTGGGCCTGGATGCCTTTAAAAGGGGATTGGATAAATTTATGGAGGAAAACTCCATTACAGGTTTCAAGCAATGATGGGTATGTCCAGTCTGAGATTAGCTGGTCGCTCATCATGAGGGCCAGGTAGGAATTTTTTTCTATCATCCAAATTGGCCAAGTATGGATGGCAGGTTTTTTTGCCTACCCCATACTGGCGAGGGAGGGATGGGTGTTCAGTAGGTTACATGATTTACATTGTGCTTAATAAAGTTAAACCCCAACCTCAGTCTGGTGTCTTCCTTGGGGGTGGTGCAAGGGTAATAGTCTACTTTAAAATGCCAGATGCAGGGGAGTGGCAGCAGGACACGAGTATCTGGTTGTCTTGCATGCTCCCTGAGGCATCTGGTGGGCCAGTGTGAGATACAGGAGGCTGGACTAAATGGGCCCTTGGCCTGATCCAGCAAGGCTTTTCTTACGTTCTTATGTTCATCTCTGCTTTTGCCACTGGGTTGAAATAGGATTTTTCATGCCTTCTCTTACTGTTGGCTCTCTGCCTCCAGGCTTCTGTGCAATAAGAGAAAGACGGGCAGGCCACTGGAGATTCTTTCAGAGGCAAGTCCAAAACTAGCAGTATGGTCCTGCTTCCATCACTGGATAAACAGATGGAATTGTTTCACTCTGAAAATCTGGTGTCCCCCCACTGCCATGTATAATAGGAGGAGACCTTGGGATGCATCAGCAAATTTAAGAAATGCATCATGGTATAAGCTTTGCAGGCCCACTTTATTTAAAAATTCTTTGTTATTTTGCCTGTTGAGGACCGCATCCAAAGCAATTCACAACAAGAATAAAAACCAATAATACAATAAATTTAAAACAACAAAATTACCACAGCTACAATGCAGAGAGCAATTAAGAAAACTTCAAGGAAGTAGTAAACAAAGAACAAATAAAACAGATCTTGGGGAAGAGAAAGAGAAATTAAGCCCCCAAAGATCCAGAAAATTTCTTGGAATTTCTTGGTTTCTGTAAAAAATCAGGCAGACAAGAAACCAATCTGATTCCTAAAGGAATTTCAAATACAGGGTGCTCTAATGGAGAAGGCCTCTCTCTAGTTTACCTCAGGGAGTGGGCAACTTCATCTGGAAAGAGGTGAGTGTTTACACCTTGGTCATTAGACATTTGGGGCTTTAAAGTTAACCACCAGAATGATCACAGGTGTCCTGTTTACACCCACCCACCCCTAAAACGGCAAAATGGGATACTTTTTCAAGAATGGGATATTGTGCAGTGCAAGGCACAGGTAGAACACAACATCTAATTTTCTTCAACCTTTTTTGATTTTTATTGATGTAGTCCATAGTAAAAAAAAAAAAAATTCCAAACCATTGGAGTGCTATCGAAACAAATCTATATTTTCACCCAATTTTTTGGGTGAGTATTTTCACTCCAAAATACACCATTACCATTACATGGAAAACCTTTTCCATTATATGGAAAACCATTTCCAGACATGGAAAACCTTAGGTTGGAATTGCATAGGAAGAGGAGTGTATTTAAAAGAGGGATACTGAATTCAAAAGTCAGAACACATCATCTCTGTTTGCATAAGAGACTTCCAGTGTCTTTATTACATCTGTCTCTTGGTAGTAGTAATATCAAGAATGGTGCTGTGTAAGACAGGTATCAGAATCAAACTCCTTGGACAGAGCTTTCAGACGACTTCAGACTCATCCCACTGTTGTTTTAAATAGAGAATAGAGGTGGTTCATCTGTAGGTCAGGTGACAAAGTAATTGGGGATGAAACACATGAAATGGTGCTCATATATACATGAATGCACATGTACTCATGTATAGACATGGAAAATTTGCCACAGCAAAACCTTCTTTATTTCTCAGATCTCTATGTATGTCTTTAAAACAACAACAGAAACAGCAGTGAGAGCAAATATTAGTTTCACTGAGCCTCAGTGGTCATGTATCTGCCAGTTGAGTCGAGTAAGATCAAATTAATAATTACAAAAAAAAGTTGTTGACCTTTCTCCTCTAATTTTTTTGTGTATGTTTCTCCTAAATTTCTTAAGGAGGGGGTTTCATAAAAAAAGGGTTTTATGTCTAGCAGAAAATTGAGTTTTGTAGACATTACCTAACTCTTGATTTGTCACACTGGGATCAATAACATTTCGCTGCTCTTAAACACACAGGATCACAGGGGACACATAATGTTTTTTATAAGTGCAGTAAAGTTAACGTGTTGTTGAAACAAAAACTCCTCTGACAGTCCTGTAATAAGTACACTCTGAAACTAGCAAATTATCTGTAATACTGGAAAGGCAGGAAGAAGTGCTTAAGAGTACAGCGCGTGTGCTTTTGGCACTCGCTGCAACACGTGGAGAGAAATTAGGATGCAAACTTCTTTTTTTCCTTGCATGGCACAGCAGCACCACGGAACTAACTCTTGCTGAGGGTCTATCCAGGCAAGCAGTTTATAATACAGCACGTGTCTAGGTATTGCTTACTTGCTGCAAAGGGTTCAGCTAGCTTTCCTCAGGTTGCACTTCTGAGGCAGGGAGTTGGCTTTTTGCCAGCAATATTTTGTTTGGGGAACCGCTATTTTATCCCCTCTAGCTGGCGTGGGATCAGAGTCAAGCTAGGTTGATGGGGGCCCTGAAGCAACGTATAGGGCTCCCCATGATAGCCCCACATATCCCTCTTGATGGTGCTTTGGGTGCTGCCGCCGCCACCGCCTTTGAAGATTCAGAGATGGGCCCAGCCAGGTGTGACATGGTTGGGTGTGAGACCTTCGCCAAGGCCCAGCCTGGTTGACTCCTGATGCTGCCACTCTTCTAATGAGGACAGTGGCATGTGAGAACATCACACGAAGCAGCTATTGTGTCATGGCTGTGGCATCAGTAATGATGAGCTATACCGTTCCCCCATTACTTTTAAAGCTTTATTTATTTATAGCTTGAGAATGCTCTGAACTCCACCCCCTTTTCTGTGGAAAAGAGCAGTGCTCCCCCTTCCCTCACATAGCATGCAGTGCCATTTCCTGGATCTTTATAAAGAAATAAATCTGATTACTCTTACTTCCATGTTGGAATCTCTCTCTCTCTCCCTCCCTCCCTCTCTCTCTCTCTCTCTCCCTCCCTCCCTCCCCCCCTCCTTAAAAAAAATGTAAGAAGCACAAATGTAGCTATTTTTGTAGATGCACTATCCCCCATTCCATATGTGGAGCTGTTGTAAATGGAAGTCTATTGCAAGTATTGCATTATACATTCCCCCCTTTTTTTCTAACCTGGAAATATGGTGTATGGAGGGATATGTGTGTTCAAGGGCCCAATCCAGAATTGCCCGACTACCTAGTAACGCAGCAGTAGCCAGGTAGCAGCCAGGCAACTCTGGGAGATTCTGTGGGGAAAAGAAACGTTCATCCCCTTTCCCCGAGGTGAGGGCACAGGGTGGGGGCTGGGTCTACCCACTCCTTTGCTGGCTATTTAGCCAGCGAAGGCCTATGAGTAAGGCCATGTGGCCTTACTCAGAGCTTGGGAACCAGTGGCGAATTGCCGCCGGTCCCACCACCTGCTCCACCCCTCCCCCCTGCTCAGAATGCAGTTCTGCCCAGTATAGCCGCACCACTGGTGAGCGACTGTGAGCAGAGATTCCTTGGGGCCGCCCATGGCACTGTTGCCATGGGGCCACCCTAGTGCTGGCAGTTAACAGCTTACCGCCAGCGTTGGGGGCACTTCTTGGTGCTTTGCGTGACATTTGCCTGGGTGGTACAAGCGTACCGCCTGTGGTAAGGACCATTGGATTGGGCCCTAAGTCATCTTGGTCAGATCTTTTTCTTTAACTGTGATTTTGTTGAGGATGCTTTTTTGGTTTATGTTTTCAGTGTCAGGAATTAGGAGAGAATTGGTGTCACAACTGGCTTATTTAATACCTGAGCTTTAAAGACTGCATGCCAAATTAGGATT
>JAJKFI010000031.1:7685564-7717492 GCA_029204185.1 Lerista edwardsae
CCACTCCTTCCTCCCAGACACTGCCACTGCTGTAGCTTGCCTGCACTCTTCCTAGTGTCGCTCAGCAGCAGTGGATATCCACCACAACCACTGTTTCCACAGTGGCTATGGAATGACTACCACGTGACCATTTACAATAGCAAAACTGCTGTTTATCTGTCGTAAATCCCACTTAGGATTGGACTACCAGATAGTTACCACAGTAAACCCCATGGGCTCATCCATCAAGGTTTTTACCTGACGTGGACCATTCTCGCTTGACTGTTGTCCTATGGCTCAGGTATTCCAGGGAGGAGAAAATGTGGGTAGGAGGAAGTCTAGTAGGGAGAAAGATAAGATCTGTGGTCTACTCCAGGATAACCTATCACATTGTTAGCAAATTCCTTAGTAGGTAGGCCCTGATGAGATTCCAAATCTACTTGTTCTCACCATGTGGGAGAAAAGCATGGGTGATTATGTCTCTCTCCACCCAATGTATTTAATTGGTGGTCAACACCTAATTGCACAGGATGTATGTGTCTGAACAACTTCTCTACACAAGGATCAAATAGTGCAAATATTTGAATCATGTAGAGGGACAGTTGGGATGAACCGTACTCTGTCCAGGTGCGTCACCATGCTAGACGGGTCATACCTATGCTTCTGCCCCATATATTTAAGATGGGCTATCAACATGTCATCTGCACTAACTTAATTCTTTGGCTAAATGGGTTGTACATATTTTTCCTTAAATATTTTCATTTTCTTTTCAAAATGCGGTAGCATTAAATACTGCGTGAATCAAACTGTCTTGTCTAGTTTCCGAATCTCATATGGCAGCAATTCCCAAACTGTACACTGCGTGGCCTCTTCTTCCCAGCTCACCAGGCTGAGATTGCATATGAGAACCGTGGATGAAGAGCACTGCAGTAGCAATAGGTTTGGAAACGGCTGCTGTATAGCATTGTGACTTTGACATAAATGTGTACGTATTCATGCACAACCGTCAAAGATTTTTGAACACTATGAGCCCAATCCAAACTCTTCCCCCCCGGAACAGCCACATTGAAAAGGAGTGGAGTGGGGCAGATTGGGAACCTTTGGAGAGGGGAAAGGAAATTTAAATCTCCTTATCCCTCCATAAGCCGCCTGATCTGCGGTGGATTTCGTTGGCTCTGTGCCAGTTATTTAGGGAGGCAAGAAAGGGGTGGGGAAGCGGCTGACATAGGGGATAGGATCCATTTCACTGTCACAAAGTGCTTTGGCCTGTTGTTTGACTCCCATGTGATGAAACCATGAATATGATGTACATGAGAACTTCTCCACAACTTCTGGAAAGTTCTGTCACAGCCTGGAGTCCTCTGGTTGTAATTCATTCCTTGGGACTAGATGAAGGAAATGATAAAGGGGGTTTCAGAACTTTTCAGAAGGAGTTTTTAAATCAGTGCTATTTTAAATTGGCCGAAAGGCATGTCCAGTCGCTTTCGAAAGTGGTACCAGCTGTCTCGTCAACAAAGAAAGCATGCCATAGCTAGTTCACTGCTCTGTGCACTTAATGCACTTGAAGAGTGAAGGTTGCACTTCAAGTACTTACAAGTGTCCAGGAAAAAAAGTTGCACCTGGATTCTTATTTAAGAAGGAATAAAAAGAATTGTCCTTCCCATCTGGCGCCTTTCAAGAAAATGCATCTGTACTTCCCACTGTGCTTTGTCAAATAGGAAAGGGGTTTGCACTGAAAGATTTGGGAGGCTTTTAAAACATACAGTGTGATTGGTAAGAAATGGCATATCTTTCACCTAAAATCAACAGGGGCATTCCATTAAGTGGCAGTGTGCATCTTAGTTTTTTTAAATGCAATCCCATTTTCTCCCTAAAACTTCCTACCAACTGATTATGCTCATTTCTAATGGTCCATTTCCACGTCCATAAAATTAGTTCTGAAAGAGGCTGCATTGCTTTCCTAACCTGTTCTGCCCCACCTTATATACTTTACTTCCTTATACAATTTTGGGGTGTCCCCCCCCATTTTAATAGCTTTTAGAAGTGCTGGTGCCCTGATACTTTTCCCAAAAGCCGACAAGCTACATAATTATAAAGCTGATGTAACATAGTAACGCTACATGGTGTAATGCTAAAAGTGTTCTTACTCAGATGTGTTCCTTTTTTTTATAGTGGGACTTACTCTCAGGTTAGTGTGTATAGGATTGCAGCCTATGAGTATGTGCTATGAATCAGGACTTCCTGGTTGACTCTGCCATGAACTCATTAGGTCAGTGTTTTTCAAACTGTCAGTTGGGACCCACTAGATGGGTCGTGAGCCAATTTTAGGTGGATCCCCATTCATTTCAACGTTCATTTTATTTTTAACATATTAGATTTGATACTATGATGGTAGACTTCTATTTGGGGAAATGTTACAGATGTGTACTTTTTGCAGGCTAATATGTATATGCTTTTAATGAAAATCAATGGGACTTACTCTTGGGTAAGTGTGGATAGGATTGCAGCCTTTGGGGTGTTTGGGGAATTTTAAAAAAAATAGATCAGCAACTTGTTGGGAGGGTTAGAAGGATTCTTCTTCATTTTAATTTTTTTAAATATAATTATTCTGAATTTATAATTTATACACTTAGGAAACCTACCCATCCTTCTAGGCATCAGAGTGGGCCCTTCTGTTTGTGCCACCACCTGTAAGTAGAGGCTAGGGAGGTGGCAGCTAGGAGTATGGCCTTCTCAGTGGTGTCTCCTCATTCATGGAATTATTTCCCCTTGGAACTAAGAATGGCTTCTATTCCTAAGAATGGAGACCTTTCAGTGAGGTCTTAAGTCTTCTTATGTGAGGCAGGGGGCTGGTTTTTCTTAATTTTTGTGTGATCCTGGTTATTCTGTTTTTTAATGTTTAAATTGGGTTTATGCTTAATGTTTTTAATATTTAATGGTTTTATTGAATTTTTTGTAAAGCCATCTTGAATCCCCTTCAATGGGGGGGGGGGAAGTGGGATATAAATTTTCTAAATAAAATAGATAAAATAAATTTACTTAATCGATTTGAGTTGGTCATATGGGGGTGTTTAATTTTTTTTCTGCTTGATTATGTCACTTCTGGCCATGACATCACTTACAAGTCAATGACATCACTTCCAGTGACTCCTGACAGATTGACATTCGAAAGAGTGGGTCCCAGTGCTAAAAGGTTTGAGAACCACTACATTAGGTGATCATAGGCAAGCCCCTCCCTCTTATTCTCAACTCCCTACTCTGGGATTGTATCTCAGTGGTAGAGTCCATACTTTATGTGGCCCCAAGCTCCATTCTCGGCAACTCCACTTTGGGAACAGAAAAATTTCTGTCTGAAACCTTGGAAAGCTGCTGCCATTCAGTGTTGATAATGCTAAACGAGATGGGCCAGTAGTCTGACTCGGCACAACTCTTTGCATTCTTCTTCTCTTATTTTCCGCAATCCCCAGCCACCCCCTGGGTTTGCCACTGAAAAATGAGGCCTGTTATTTGCCCTCAAGCATGGTGGCATGGTACTTTACATCACCTTCTGGCAAAGCTTTTTTCCCATTTGCCCTTCTTTCTTTGTCTTATCAGAAGGGAGCATAAAATCACGTTTCAGTGTTTACCCTTTTCAAGATTTTGAAGCAGGAAGACATTTGTTCAAAAATATTCATAGGGATGAATAGACTCCAGTCTCCTGGATCTGTCCAGTTCACCTAAATCTGAAGTAACTGACTGGAAAAATAATAAAAATAAGAACACATTTTCCAGTGACAATAACTTATCCACACACAGGGCTGGACACAGCATTACATTTGGACTTTGGAATGCACATCCACAAACCATTGCAAATATTTAGCATGCAGCTGCTTTTCCAGAGACGTATCTGTATACTTGCTCTGCCACCTGTACTATAGGCAATCATTTCAAGGTTACCTATTTATTTATATATAATGCCACCTACATACATGGTGCTTTGCAGGGTAGCAGAAGAAAAAAAAAAGACAAGTCCAAACCCTGAGGAAATTAGTCTGAAATGCAAACTATATAAGGAAGAGAATGAAGAAAACAAGGCACATGTATTTTCACATACAGAACGTAAGAACCTTGCTGGATCAGAGCAAAGTCCCATCTAGTCCAGCTTCCTATATCGCACAGTGGCCCAGGGGCGTAACTAGGGTGTGGCAGGGTGTGGCACGAGCCATGGGTGCCATCTTGCAGGGGGCTCCGTTTGCATGGCGCCCGCCCCCCAAAATGGCGCCCACGGCCTGCCCGCTCCCTGCGCCGCATTCTCCTCACTCTGGCTGGCCTTAAAGAGCCAGCCGGAGCGAGGAGAACGCGCTGCCACCCGGCGCCCCCTCCCGCTTCTCAAGGGGGGCGGGGCGCTGGGTGGCGCCACATTCTGTTTGCTCCTGCCGGCCTTAAAGAGCCGGCACGAGCGAATAGAACGTGGCTGGGGCGCCGCGTTCTGTTTGCTGCCTCTGGCCCTTTAAAGCCAACGGCAGCAAACAGAACACGGCGCCCCTGCCGCGTTCTGTTTGCTGCCGCTGGCCTTAAAGGGCCAGCGGCAGCAAACAGAACGCGCCCCTTAGAAGGGGCGGGGCGCTATGTCATGATGTCACGATGTGACATCATGACGTTGCATGCCCCTAGGGGCGCATTTTCATTGGGCGCCATGGGCGCCCTTTCAAATAGATTCGCCCCTGCAGTGGCCCACTAGATGCCTTAGAAAGTATGCAAGATACTTGCATCCTATTGCCAGTCCCTTGTACTCCTTGCATCCTGTTGCCACTCCCTGAATCCCTTGGCATTCAGAGGTAGCCTACTTCTGAAACAGAAGGTTGCACACACCCATCATGGCTTGGAGCCTGTGATGAACATTTCTTCTAGAAATCTGTCCAATCCCCTTTTAAAGGCATCTAGGCCAGATGCCACCACCACATCCTGGGGCAAGGAGTTCCACTGACTAATTACACACTGGGTAAAGACATTTTTTTTGTCTGTTCTAACTCTCCCAGTGCTCAATTTTAGTGGACTGAATATTGACAATACTTAACCCCACTTCCTGTTAATCTGTCTGCCAGGACATAGCCTAAACCTTTTTGGACCCAGAGCAACTCTTTTGCTGGTTTAAGGCTGAGAAATGAAGGTTGGATCAGCTGCTGGGAAAGGGAGATCTTTCACATGTGGCATCTGCTGCTAACATCTGCCTCTCCTGTCCCTGTTTCCTTCCCTGAACTGCCCTAATCCTCCCCTGAACCACCCACAATATGCCCCCACCCACCTGCTTCGGTGCAGCCTGGGTGGGTTGTTGGCTGGCATGTGGAGGCTCTGGCTGTTTGCTCCAGAATGCCCAACAGTGATGGTGGGCGCCATTGCTATAGGCCCAGGATAAGATTGGGCTCTTACAGGAATAATTAGAAATAAAAATGGCGGTCTTGGGTAAGGTGAATTAGCAAAGTGGCAGTGTTAAGGAAAGTGAATGGCAATCTTGGGAAAGTGCATTAGCAATCTGGGGTAAGGTCTTGGCTTACCGCCCAATCCTGTGCAGCATTGCTGCTGCTGGAATGCAGCAGTGGAACATTCTTCAGAGCATTGCAAACAGCTGTAGCCGCGTGCTTCTGGCCTGCTGCTGCAGACAACATGGGGGGAGGGAGGGAGAGAAGAAGGTCCACTAACCTCAGTACATTGTTGGAGTAGGCAGAATGGGTTGGGGGTTAGTCAGAACAGGGGGGTGTCAGAGGCAGGAAGGCATGACACGCAGCGTGGGTGATTGGCCCAGACGGTGTGTCCCTTCCGGAGCAAGCTAAAATGCTCCCTTTATCTTCTCAAACTTGTGCCAACTAAAAGCAGACACAGGTCCAAGGATTGACGCAGGTCTCGCCATTGGTGGTTAAGGGGCTTATAGAGGAGTAGGGAAAATATTTTCTCTTTTCCCCTCTAAGCTTCCTGATCCCCCTATAGCATGCAATATAGCCTGTTTTAGTGCAGCTGCATGCTTTGGTTGGAAAAGCATCGGATTGGGCCTGCAGTCTTACATAAGAACAGCCATGTTGGATCAGGCCAAAGGCCCATTTAGTTCAGCTTCCTGTGTCTCAGAGTGGCCCACCAGATGCGTCAGGGAGGACAACAAGTCACTTGCATCTCACTGCCACTCCCCTGCATTTGGCATTCTGTCTTCTCTCTCTGTTGTTTTCTTTGTTGGGAGTTAATACTTATGTGGAAAAATGCAGCAACCTAGGAATTATCCCAGATTTTCAGCAAAATTATTTAGCAATTAGTAATTTAGTAAATTAGTTATTTGATAAATTAGTAATTTATGCTCTGGGATATCTTGTTCATGTATTCAGGGGTGATTGTTCCAGGAGTGTCAGGAGACCCACCTTTGTATCTTGGTTTAAAGCGCTGCCAAGAAAATATTAAAACCTAATATTAAAACCTAAGGGACGTGGTGGTGCTGCGGGTTAAACCGCTGCTGCTGGGCTTTCTGACCGGAAGGTTGGGAGTTTGAGACCATGCAACGGAGTGAGCTCCTGTTGCTTGTCCCAGCTCCTGCCAACCTAGCAGTTCGAAAGCACCTAAAAATGCAGGTAGATAAATAAGGACCACTTTGGTGGGAAGGTAATGGCGTTCCATGCGCTACAGAGTAGAGTCATGCCGGCCACATGACCACGGAAGCTTGTCTTCGGACAAATGCTGGCTCTACAGGCTTAGAAATGGAGATGAACACCGCCCCCTACAGTCGGTCACGACTAGACCATTTGGTCATGGGGAAACCTTTACCTTTAAAATTCAAAAGCTGCTGCCATGCTGTACAGACAGAATGGTTGGGACCTGGACACGTGTCAAATCAGTGCAGCCGGTTAGTATATTACGTCTGTCTACATGCGCCTGTGGAAAATGTTGATGTTGCATTCTTCACATATCGCAGGAATGACTGGCTAGGGGCCATGTTGGAAGAGGCCATAAAACACACAGAGTACAGTTTTCATTCATTTGTTCAAAAATAATTCATCTCCCTCAAGAAAGAAAATGAAAGATATTTTTCAGCTGTTAATGTCCCGGTAAAATGAAAGCACAAATCAAATGCTTATCGGAGTGGCTTCCTTTTTTTCCTTTTTATCATTAAGAACTCTCTTTATCTTAACCACCTGCTTGATAAAATCAAAAGGTATTGATTGAAATAGTTTCTCACTGGCTAGTTTAAAAATTCCTGGAATTGAGAAGTTTCCCGCCACTGTGGTTTAAGAAGATATGTACACATTTATTTACACACACTGCTTTTCTTTCCATCTTTTTTGCAATGACTAACAACCCAGTCCTGTCCCCCACCATCTTCTGCTATATATCCATGACGACAGAGCATGTGCTGTGGTGGTGGTGGTGGGTGATCAGATGAGCAGCTGGAGGTAAGTACTTACCTCCCAGTAGGCCATCTGGTCTTTTCGGACACATGCCAGCTATTTTGCTTGTGTAAGTCAGAGGTGAGGAGGGGGGGTGAAGTGGTTTGGAAAATCAGGACTAGGATTAAGCAAGCACCTTTTGTGCTGAGATCCATCCCCTGCCCTCCCCTCTCAACCCTCGAATGACCCCTCTCCGCCATCTTACTTGGGCCAGCGGAGTGTCGCAGGGAATGGACATCCCCACTGGGAATCCCACTTACGATCCGCTGTCGTAAGTGGTTCATATGATTGGACTGAAAGTGAACTACCCTTCCTCTCCCCAGCCAACACATCCGCACCACCAGAGCTGGCGTTTTGGAGTTCTCCCTCAGGTAAGGTTCTCCAGCACTGGAGCAGGTTTACTGGGACCTGTGCCAGCGATTTTGCTGGCACACATCCAAGTGGACATGGGAAGATGGATCGAGGCCTGGAAGAAGGATAGGGTACTAGTGATTCTGCTACCACTGATACTACCCCCTTGCAGCCCTTGTTCTGTCTCGCTAATTCCAGGAGGTAAGCCTTTCATAGGATTGGGCATAAGTCAGTGTGTGTTTATTATCAGTTTGGGTAGCCCAAGCCTTCCTGGTGCCCAATCTCAAGCACTGTGCCCATCCCCCCCCATGGGCAAAACATACTGAAAGATATGTCCCCATTTTCATTGCCTCTGCCTCCTGCTGCTGCCTATATTCTCCTCCCAGTTCCCTTCCTTTTCAAAAGGTGGGCAGAGGGAGAAGAAAGGAGATCCGAGAAACCTAGAACCTCTAGAACAACTCGAGCCTGTGGGCTGGATCTGGCGTCCACCCTGCCCTTTCCCCAGGTGAAAGGCTTCTGCCATTCTTCCTTGTAGGCTCATGAAGACTCCAACTACAGTCCCCAGGGATCTTTGTGATAAGCCGTTTCTGCTCGGAACACTGAGGCGGCAGACCCTGGATTCAGCTCGCTGCAAAGATCCCTGGAGGCTGTAGTTGTGGTCTTCCTGAGCATATAGGGTGGAATGGCAGAAGCTGTTCACGCCAGGGACACTTTTCACTTTTCTAGATCGCTCTAAGATGTGACCTAGAACTGGTGACCTAAAACCTCTCTCTCATTTCTCTCCTTCCCCCATCTCCTCTTTCTTCTGAAGGGGTAAGAAGCATGGAGCCAGGATGGCAAGGTGGGTGTTCTTTTTGGTAGCTCTGAATCCGTGGTGGCCTATTAAGAGTAGTGGCTGGCTCCCTAAGGTGCTTCTGTGAGCCAGTGGTCTTAGTGGGATGCAGTCCTGTGAGCAGTGCATTTGCAAACCTTAAAATCTACAGCAGCATTTTCATTTTTTTGGTCTGTATTGCCAATTGAGCAGAAGTTTTCTCTGATCAGTGGCTCACTGTATTCATTCATTCATTCATTCATTCATTCATTCATTCATTCATTCAAAAATGTGTATGCTGCCTTTCTGCCATAGTTGGTGGCTTCAGAAAAAACTCACTAAAACAGCAGCATAATAAACATAGAATGAATAAAATCTTCTAATACAACAATAGAGTCTGCTTTTAAATAATCATCAGCCATTGGAACAGCTTCCCCTCAAAAACCCAGCAAGTTCAACAAAAGAGTTTATTCCACCAGAACGCAAGTAAATATGAAGACTTTGCCTGCGCTTAAAAAAAATCTGCCTTGAGATCTGTTTGCAGTAAGACAAAATATAAATCCTTATAATGACATTATTATTTTTATTAATTTGTCATTTGAAATATTGATATCCTGCTTTTCAAGAAAAAGGGGTCTTTTGTTGTTCAGTCGCTAAGTCGTGTCCGACTCTTTGTGACCCCATGAACCACAGCATGCCAGGCCTCCCTGTCCTCCACTAGCTTCCGGAGTTCACCCAATTTCTTGTTCATCGCTTCGGTGACACTATCTAACCATCTCTTCCTTTGCCGCTCCTTTCTCCTTTTGCCTTCAATCTTTCCCAGCATGAGGGTCTTTTCTAAAGAGTCCTCTCTTCTCATGAGGTGGCCAAAGTACTTGAGCTTCAGCTTCAGGATTTGTCCTTCCAGGGAGCAATCAGGCTTGACTTCCTGGAGGATTGACCGATTGGATCTCCTTGCAGTCCAGGGGACTCTCAAGAGTCTTCTCCAACACCATAATTCAAAAGCATCTATTCTTCGGCGCTCTGCCTTTCTTATGGTCCAGCTCTCACATCCATACATTGCTACTGGGAAAACCATAGCTTTGACTATGTGAACCTTTGTTGGCAGGGTGATGTCTCGGGTTTTTAAGTTGTCTAGGTTCGCCATAGCTTTCTTCCCAAGAAGTAAACATCTTTTAATTTCATGGCTGCAGTCACCATCTGCGGTGATCTTGGAGCCCAGGAAAATAAAGTCTGTCACTGCTTCCATTTCTTCCCCTTCTATTTGCCAGGAAGTGATGGGAGTGGTTGCCATGATCTTAGTTTTTTTGATGTTGAGCTTCAAGCCAATTTTTTCACTTTCCTCTTTCACCCTAATCAGAAGGTTCTTGTGATCTTCCTCACTTTCTGCCATTAGAGTGGTATCGTCTGCATATCTGAGGTTGTTGATATTTCTCCCAGCAGCCTTGATTCCAGCTTGTGAGTCATCCAGCCCTGCCTTCCTCATGATGTGCTCTGCATATAAGTTAAATAAGAAGGGTGACAGTATATAGCCTTGTCGTACTCCTTGTCCAATTTGAAACCAATCGGTTGTTCCATGTCCAGTTCTAACTGTTGCTTCCTGACCCGCATACAGGTTTCTCAGAAGACAGATAAGGTGGTCTGGTACTCCCATCTCTTCAAGAACTTGCCACAGTTTGTTGTAAGCAATTTAAACAGGAAATTGAACATGAAGGTTGTCCCCAGTCACACACAACGAAGTCCCCAGGAGCAGCCACAAGGAAGGACACAACCATGGGCTGAACAGGAGCCTTTGCTCTCCCCCCTCCTTCTCAAAAAGAAAATAAACCATCACTTTAAAAGGTGCCTCTTAGCTAAGTTAGCAGGGGTAAGTAAAAAATGCTAGGCAAAATTTCCTTTGGGAGGGCATTTTCTTTTACTGATATGCATTATGGCTTGGCTTAAATGCCATAATGATATTTGAACTTGTGGCTAATCCAATTGATAATAGTTATAGGGAGCCAATCAATTTTCTTTGCTTATTGCTAGTATTTATACATCTACAGGAAAGAGTCTTGCAGTGCAAACCTAAGAATTTTATAGTCAAAACCCCTCTTGGTTCAATAGGACTTACTCCTCAGTGTGCATAGGAATTGCAGCCTTAATTATCTACAAGAATTATAGGAATGTTAATGGTAAATCATTTGGCAAGCTTCAGAAAAAAAAAAAAGAACTAAACACAATTCATGGGAAAATAAGATTTTATCAATAGCTATTAGTCAACCTCATGCAGAGCAGAGCCCCAAACCTTGGACTACCGGAAGCTGGGAGTTAATGACAGAACTGGGATGCTGTATTAATGCTGCTTAAGATACTTGCTTTCTGAGCATCTGGAACTGGCTTTCTTTTGGAAGCAGGATAGTTTGCCTGATGCTGCATTGATCTGGTCATTAAAAGTTACTTTGATACCGTTGTCATTTACATCTGTCGTTTAAGCTCTGTGATACAAATGCATGTTGGGTACAGATGTCTGTGTTGCAGAGCAGTAATGAGAGAACTAACCAGGCTATGAATTGAGCACCCTTAACCTGAACATAAGTTCTGTTGGAAGCAGTAGGACTTGAGAAGTCAGTGGCTTTTGCATTAAAATGACTGGCTAATCAATGTATTTTTATGCTTTCCAAGGCTTGAGTAGGAAATGTCCTGTTGTCCTTGGATATTTTGGCCTCCCCCTTGATTTGTTAAGCCTCCATAATGTCATGCCAGATCAGCTGTTCCATCCTTCCCTGTGTTGAGATGCAGCAAGAGATCCCAATGAAGCTCATCAGTGCTGCTCTTTTATCTGCTATAGGATGCTACTCAATGAAGTGAGACCCCCTTTGCCCTATTCCTTGGGTACCGGTTCCAACTTGGGAATCTCCCAGGTGGCACTGTAGACCCAGATGCAGCCAAATGTTAGCTTTTCCGATGCCGTGCAAATGCCTGTACTGTCATTTTCTGCCTTTTTCTATAATATTTCCCTTCTTCAGTCTCTGTTACGCTTTGATGTCCCCCTCCCCCCCAAGTTGTTCGGCCAAAATGCCGGATTTTCTTGGAGTGTAGAGATTTTCTTGGTGCATAGAATGTTGGTGAAAGGAAACCTGGCCATGAAGAACTGGTATGGTGAAAATCTTGGCTACCAGAGCTAGTGAAAATTTGTAGAACTCTGCTGTTTGGCGCTTGTGAAAACATTGATTAAAAAAAAAGGCTAAAGGATTGGAGAAATGGGAGATAGACAAGACTGTACATTAACAGATTTTGCTTCAAGTCACAATATTTTTTTTCTTTTTGACCAGTAATACTGTGACATGATAGACAAAGATAAACAACCGAAACAAAGAGTCTGGAATATTGCCACATACTGGCCCCTCAATTAAAGGATAAAATTGCAAGAAATTGTTCAATTTCAGCTGTACTGCAGCTGGGTTTTTGGGTCAGTAAATTAAGCCAGGGGGTTTCTTCTCTCTGTGTACAACAGGTGTACTGTGCTGATGGTGTTATCTGCCTTAGTACTAATGGGACTTAGGCTGTGATCATAAACGTGCTTACCCATGAGTACGTCCCATTGAGATAAATGGGACTTGATCACGTGTGTCGACAATCACAGCTTGAATCACGTAGCTTTTCCACATGGATGCTAAATAGACCTGTCATAAAAAAAAGAGTAGTTACAGGTGTTTGCTTTTCTTTTTTTCCTTCTCAGGTGTCTCTTCTGGGGGACACTTATCTGCCCATTTAATCGTAAATATAAGAATATAGATACCATGGCAAAGTGCTCAAATTTAAGTGCCGTGAAATAACTTCAGAAGATACCTTGTGTGAAATGGGGCCTTTCATGTCCGTTTTTAGCCTTTACTGGCCTTGTTTACACTAGTTTAATTCTTGCTGTGGACCATTTATATTATCTGGTGGTACATTACTGACTTAACTGCTGTCATCCTTCAATCTGTAGAAGCTAGAACTGTATTTTTTTCATTTTTGTGTGTAAGTGATGAATGAATGGACATGAATAGCCTATCAAAAATTAGTTTAGGCAGAGATATAGAAATTAAAATTCTACACTCTGTAATGTTTCAGTCCCTTGATGTGGAAGTCATTTTAACGTAAAATTGAATGGATATGACATTTTAAAAATAGTTGAAGTGTACTTCATTTCTATTGAATACTTTTGGCAAAAGCTGTTGGAGTACTTGCCAACATCCCATTTGTAACAAGCAGGAGAGTAAACTCATTTTGCAGTGTTTTTATGACGTTGTGAATACAGTGATGTTCCTGAACTCAGTAAACTATATCATTGATAGCTTTTCCGAGGGAGTTGGGAGCCACATCAGTTGCTGCGGGATTGCGCTACTGCCTTGTCCAGAGGGGCTCATTTGTGACTTACCCCTGGCAGCGGTGGCGCCCGGGGAGGGTGGGGAGCCCTGAGGAGCACCCTGCAGAGTTACTCAAGCTGTGGAACGTGTTTCCATTGTGATTGCGACCCACTTCCAGTTTCGCAATCGCAAACCAGAAGTGGGTTGCCAATGCATTGTAAATGCATTCCGCTGCTTAGGGAACCTTGCCGAGGGTCCTGAGGGCTCCTCATCCTCTCTGGAAGCTACAGGTGCCATGGCTAAGCCACAAGCAAGCCTCTGGACAAGGCAGCAGTGTGATCCTTTTCCCTCACCCCACCCCTTACAGGGGCACAGCCCAGTGCAACCCAGGATGGTGGGTCGTGACTCACCAGTTCAGGAACCACTGGTCTATGTGATCATGGATTTTGCCTGAGAGAGGGCAAAATCCCTAAGAAAATTGAACTTTTTTTTTCTTCCAAAAAGTCAGTTGTTGGCTAGAAACACACCAAGATAATAAGATATACTGCCCAAGCCGCAGCAACACTTTGAGTGGTGATGCAATGGCATAAACATGGCGTTTACTGAATCCCATGGGAGAGTTCTGGCCTCTAGAGATCCTCAGGATAAGAGAGCTTTTGTTCCCTTGCCTGGGGAAGGTGGGTCAACTTGGATCTGCACCAGTGATATCCGCATTGATCAGGAGAGATGAATCAGGCCCGGGAAGGTGGTCACTGAACCCACCCCCTTCTAGGGACCTGATCAGCCCTCCTCCCCACCCCTGTTACTATCTCGTTCCATCCTTCCCCACTTCCCTCTGATCCTGTACGCAGCTTTACCTGGGGCGATGCGTATCTGTGGTCCACTGCAGGCCTTGTGGGGTGTGTTCAGGCCTTGAAGGTTGGGAACAGGAGCAGTCTGTGAGACAGAAAAACGTTATGACTGGGAGAAGTTAAACGCTTACTGCTCAAACGCATAATTCGTTGTTCCTTTTCTGTGTTTTTTGTTTCCAGTTCAAGCAATTTTAAAGGGATGTTTTACATTGCTTAACGTTATCTATGTGGTTGTTGCTGTTGTGTAGGCAGCAAATAAATCCTTGGCTTTTGTGGGAATTTAAATTCATCCCAAGAGTGAAAAGCTTGCATCGAGGCCTTCACAAGAGGGATTAATTTGTTGTCTCTTTCAGGAATCCACTGGGTATAATCTTTATACATTAACAGAATGTGCTTCATTTGATATACTTAAAATTAGTATTTTTTATATGCATGGAGTGGAAGAAAAGTTAAGAGTGCATGATTATGTGTTGGTGTTGTGCTTATTGGCTGTGGTTTTCTTTGGCGTAGAGGAAAGTTTGCATTTTAAAGGAAAAAAGGGAGATGTGTTTCCACATAGCCAGCCATGTAAGGGTTAAAAAACAAAGGGCAAAGCCTTTCTGATCGGACTGAAAGATATAGTATTATTCTATTCCCCTTCCCAACACTCTTCGTGTTTGGAGTCTATGGATAAATGCCAGACCATAAACATCCCTACCATTCAATCGTAGCTTCTCTGGACATCCTTTAGCAGATGCTGTCAAGTCATCACCTTTCTTTCATTTGACTCACTCTGTCTTCATGGATCACTGCCTGTTTGCGCCGTGTGTGTCAAGCAGAAGGGCACAGCAGCAAACGGATCACCCTCAGAGGCTTAACTTTCCAAGTCCAGAGCACTGGCAGTCTCTGCTAGACCAGCTCTGTAACCCCTCATGTATACTCAACTTGGGCCTTGTAGGTATTACGACAAGTCCATCGGCATCAGGAGACAACTTCACTGTGTGAGTGATTCTTTGCAAATGTAAAACCACTGACTTTTTAGTGGACACATTGAAGGTTTGAAAGTGGGCTCTCTAACCTTCCGTGGAGGCAGATAGTACGTGTGTGGAGTTATGTGCATGCAGACTTCTCTATAAGTGCATTAATACTGAATGAACAGTAAATGGTTATCAACCAAATAGCTTAAATATTTACTGAGATTGTCTTCCTTTCACTGAACCGAAATTTTAACCTGGCTGTGCCTATTGCCTCATTAATTTAAGAGGGTATTTAGTGCTTTTGTGGTTGCCCTGATTGCAAGATGCACCTTGGATCAAAGAGGAAAAAGTAATTTTTAATGTGCATTTTTTAAAGAAGAACATCCTTTCTAGCCTTCTAAATAATTCATGTGAAAAGATTTCAGAATTTTACTTTTGCAAATACTGAAGTATAATTAAAATCTTTTAAATGCAGATAACTTTACTGCTATTGACTTATTCACTACTTCTGCAGATATAGAAAAGTTGCTACCTGTATTTTTGAAGCAAAGTTTCTGCACAGTTTCCTGGAGAACTTCTTTCAGTTTGTTTTTTTCCCTGCTAGTGGCGCATTCATTGTGTGAATGGACTTGCATGCAGGAATGTGAAATTAGTGTAACTAAGCAAGCCTTCCAAGATCTCTCAGTTCAAAGGTCCATCCAGCTGTGGTTCAGAGAATAAACTCCCATGCAAGCAGGGTATCGGTCACGGTCAAGAGTCCCTCTACTTTTCACAGTATCCCCATTCATTTCTGCGCTGGGAGCAGTTCGTCTAGTACAAGGACACTCTACCCACCTGGAATGAGTGAGAAAGCGTCTGCTCGTATGGGAGCTGCATGTCTTCGTCATATAGTGCTTCACTGACTCTATCCATTTAAAGTACAATAGTCCAGAATTTGTTTTCAGTCTGGTGAATCTGGTAAGAGGAAGGGAAGTGGTTATTTAATATAGCGTATGGATCCACAGTCTCTTCCATTCATAGCACAATCTTGTGCATGTCTCCTCAGAAGTCCCATTGAATTCAGGATTGAGTCCCTTTAATCCTATTAAAGGAGTATGGCAGCGGAATGCACGTTTTGCTGTGTAACCCCCTCTTTTTTTTGGCTATTGCAAATGCAACTAGGCCCGTGGTGAGCTGTGAGCTCCTTGTGCTGCTGAACACCTGCCAGAGGAGGTAAGTTGGCGCAGGGGGTTGGTGGGAGGTAGGGAACGGGTTGGTGGGTGGAATAGGGGAGGGATGGGGAGGTTAGGGTTAGGTCTGACAAGTTTGCTGGTGGGCTCCCAGCCTAATTTCCTAGCCTAGTTTCTGAGCCTGATCCACCATCACAGATGAACCTGATTTGCACCAGCCATTGAGCTGTCACAGGTCTGAGTTGACCCATAGCGGCTGCTGTGGCTTACCCTGGGGCAAGGAGACAGGATAACCAGGGATACCTCCAGTGGCCAAATATCCCCCACAGAATACAGCAGTAGCTGCATTGGCACTGCTGCATTGTTGTGCGGGGACTTAGGAAGTATCGGGCTGTCCTGGTTCTAAGTCTGCTACGTTTAAACTGAATCTATCTAGTAAACAGCTCTGTACGTTTTTGAGAATGTTCAAATTCCTTTTCCACTTGGTCTTGCTGGATCATATGGGAAGTACTCGCAGCAGTACCACCTTGCCCTAGGAGCAAACAATACTGGCATAGTTTTCCCTGCTATTTGGCAGATCATGTGTAAATGGAATTTAGATATTCTTGCACCTGCATGTAGCTCCCACCACCGCTTGGCTGTGATTTTCAGTGGCAGCCACATGGCAAGCAGAATATTTTGAATTCTGTCCTTGTTTCTGGATCAGAAATCTGTTATACATCCACACCAGAATGTGGTTCAACATAGATGCACCACCTATATACTTTCATCTTGCTCTAAAGTTGTATAATGTCTAAAATATTATTAAATATAAAGGTCTATTTTTTCACACTCATAAAAGATAAGTGAATTTTTTCCCTAGTAACTTTGCCTCTGTTAATTTGCTAATGAAGAGTGAAAACAAACACAGAAAACTGTTTTTCAAAAGATCATTGACAAACTAGCATTTAAACAGATCTTGTGCTTCTTTCTCAAAGTGATTTTCCTCAGCAACCTTTCACTTTGTAAAAGACTTACTAATTGATGTGTTCTAACCTCTTTGTTAAATCAAACTACATTTATGAAGAAAAGTCAGAGCAAATTTCCACAGTTTTGCATTTTTGACCTTTATTTTTAGACAGCTTTAACTTGGCTTTCAGGATTTTTTTCCTGGCAAGGAAATAGAGCTTGTAATTCTTTGGCAATTGATTCATTTGAGAGAGGAAATTAATGATGAACATGAAGAATTAGAAAGTATTGGTTTCTTGTTTATAGATACAATAAGGCAGGAAAATTTACAAGAACATTAACCTTGCATACTTTTGAGCAATCATATTTTGGAGAGGAGGGTAAAGGAGGTTGATACATAATACATTGATGTGTTTGTGCTACATATGAATGCAATTTTATATTCAAAGTAAAATTCCTTTTGCATTTTGTGGTATGCCCAGAAAACATGAAATTTAAAGAGCCACAATCCATTAACTGCTAAGTTCCAACAATAGTTTCTGGAGCACCAAAAGCACCTCTTACAATAATAATTATGAAATGTGAAGTAATAGCAAACAGGTTTGCATTCACCATAATGATTAGATAACTAGGGGAAAAGCAGCAATTATGTGTTCCTGGACCCCTTCGGAGGTGGAAAGCACAAAAAGCTTATGCTATGGCTGTGTATTATTACAAACATACCACTTGATATTTACTTTGCACTTAAAAGTTTGAATGGTCTGGCTAAGAGAAATAGGCAATTTAATACATGTTTTGAAGTGCATTAAAATATATACAGGACAAATATCTATTTTATAGCCTTTCAGCAAAGAAATAAATTTGCTCTGCAGGTGTAATTTATAACAAATTTGCATAATATTTACGTGGGGTTTCTATTGTGTTTGTTCATTTCCCATATGCCTGTCACTTCTCCATTATGTGTCCTTTGAGGAAGGGTGTGGGATTTGGAGGGGGGTATAGAAAGGAGCAACACTTGTAATCGTAAGGATAAAAAAAGTGAGAAAATGTGCAAATATTGTTTTACTTCTGCTGCCGTGTGAAGACATGAGATACCCTTGCATTGAGTCATTGTACATTAATGTAGGGGTCACTGGAGAAGGGACCCCTTCCTTGATGTTTTTTCTTGGGAGTGGTGCAAGGGTAACAGGCTACCTTAGAATGCCAGATGCAGGGGAGTGGCAGCGAGATACAAGTATCTGGTTGTCTTGCATGCTCCCTGAGGCATCTGGTGGCCCACTGTGAGACACAGGAAGCTGGACTAGAAGGACGCTTGGCCTGATCCAGCAAGGCTTTCCTTACGTTCTTATGGATGCGACTCTTGCATCCATTGTGTCAGATCTGCGTGTCTTCTCTATTTCTCAGACTATGGTATTGTGAAAATACCCTTCTATTTTTAAAAGTATTTTTCTAATACTTATTGCCTAAATTGATGAAATTAGGTGGAATGCTAAAAGTGGATTTGCATAGGTCATGAGATAAGATTAAGAGCCCTGCTTTGCTTAGCTTCTTCCATCTCACACCAGCCTAACACATGATCCCAATTAGACAAACGTACGCACAGTTCTTGACGTGCATACCATATTCAGGTTGCAGAACAGATTTCCTTGGTGCCGAGTTCTTTTACGTTTTTGCACAACATACGGAACACTGCCTTGGCCGCATATATAGGTAAACATTGATTCCTGTGTTTTCTAGATGAAAGCTTCTATTTAAAAACCTGATAAAACCTGTAATTTTGGATATAGCAAAGGAAGCTGCAAAGCACAGAGTAGGTAGCAGAAAGTCACCAACTGAGGAGGATCTGATTTCATGTTTCCACCATTAGCACCATGTTGTCACCACTGTGGGAATATAGTAGTTAAACGTTCATGGAATAAGAGTCCTCCTAAGTCCCAGCTGTAAAATCTCTCTGTTGGGAGCAGAAGTATTTACCACAGTGCTCACATTCTGACCCCAAGCTCCATCCCAGAGTTACTGTATATTCATGTGCAGTGGTTGTAACCTGCTTATAGATGAGGATAGGTTTATGGACGTTTAGGTGATAAAATATCTCCTAGCAGTATAACATCATTCTATTATATACATATACGCCATGCATGCTTGCCACACTATTGTGCACATTTTTTTTAAAGGTCATAATAGTGAGGGTTAACTTACTGCAGATTTTAAAATATTTCCTTGTCTCAGAGGTGTCAAATCATCCCTTGCTTACAAGCTACCATGAGGAAGCTCTCATCTAGGTTCCATCTAGGCTGTGTAACAAAATAACCCTTCCCAATCCTGAACGGCGCATATCGTTCGGCGACTCCGTGGCTGCAGTCTTTGCCCAACCTGGGCATAAGTGCGCTGTGGGCCGTGGCATAACGTTCCAGCAGGCTTTGCACCAGGACATCACCACAGACGCGACTGGCCTATGTTTAGACCTTTTAATAGAGCTGTTTTCTGCACTTATTTGCTCATGTATTTATTTATTTTTAACAAGTATTCTGCCTTTCCTAACCAAATGGAAATTACAAGGTGGCTTACAGCATTACAGTAAAACAATACAAAATAAACGTAATATCAGCGTAATATAATAACAATAATAATATCAGGATAATTGGGCAAACAGCCATGTAAACGCTGATAGTTCTTGTTGGAATACAGGTTGAGCCTACTTATCTGCTGATTTTCTGTCCACAGATCCGGCTTAACATGGGTCCCCGTTCCCATGTTGAACCAGACATGGCCCAACCTGAACCCTCCAAAAGCAACCAGAGCTGTGCTCTGGGCGCCTCCAGAGGGCTTTCTGAAGCCTGCAGAGGCGATGCGTATCTGCCACTGCGTGTCCGCGGGCTTTGGACTATCTCGTAGAATGCCTTCAGAATGCCTTGTTTTTGGAGGAAAACCAGAAGTGATGTTTTTATGCCTTTAATGCCTTTAAAAGGCATTCTGAAGTCTGCAGAGGCCACAGGTGGATACTCACATTCCCTGCAGGCTTCAGAAAGCCCCCCCCCCTCCCAGAGATGATTGGTCGCTGTGGGAGGATTTAAGGGGCTCAGAACTGCTGATTTCCTTATCAGCGGTTTCCGGTGTCCACATGAGGTCTAGGAATGGATCCCCTCGAATACCAAGACCTCACCTGTATAGCTCTTCTTTTGTGCCTGGGATTTTTGGTGCTACTGTTTTCTGTATGACAGTCCAGAAATCTGCTTTAGCAAGTGATTTCCTCTGGTGAACTAGTCTTCCTTTCTGTGTGTTTTGCAACTGTTTCATCCTGTCAGTCATGCAAAGGATAAAATATTGCCAAATAAACTGCAAGGGAACTCGTTCATTGTAGAAGAAAATGCTAACCTTGTCACTTTAGTAAGCAATTATTTATCCAATTGGAGTCTTAAAGGCTGGCTAAATTATTATTTTATAGATGTGTATATTTGTGAAGCAGATGAAAGAAAAGGAAGGTCTGATTTGCTGTAGTGAATGTTACAGGGCACCACTTTGCTATCTTATTTCCACAGCACTCCAAAGACTGTGCTCTTTTCATTCTTTAATTCAAACGACGTTGGTATGTTATTACTATAACCTTTAGACTTTCCCCCTATATTTCTGCACACATAAAAGTCCTATATTTAGACCCACCCTTAGGAGCCTAGCATCGCTAAATGCATTTGTGAGCTGGGGGCTGTAACGGGGATGTGAGTGTTGTGAAGTAAATAAGCTATTAGCCATGCATTGCGATAATACATACTTTAAGAGCATATCATTATTTCTTCATTGCCCTGTTGTTTTTTTATTATTATTATTACATGGCGAGAGCAGCTTTTTCTTCATTTTTCAAAGGGCGTACACTAAATCATGTAAGAGAATGATTGCCAGGACTAACGTAATGTTTAAATTGGGGTTTGATTGCAAGCTAAACTTCCTGAAAAAATATTAGCATCATAAAAGCACAGCTATGCATTAATTAAAATCATCGTAAGAGGTAGATTCTCCTAAATTATCCTATTTTAATGTGGAGCAAAACTAAGGAAAAAGACTCGGCTGTCTTTACCAAATTCTTTAAAATAATGTTTGCCTATTTCAGGGGGTGCGTACTTTGGATGATACTGATGAATATTTATTGGGGTGTGTGTGCGTTACAAAGGATCCTGGGACAAGACTATTACAGTGTTTTTACTATCATGTTGTACCCAAATGGATTGTCTTTGATAACTCAGTATTCTGAAGATCCAGTTTGATCAAATTGGGTTTCTGAGAACTTGGATACAGTTATGTGGCAGGACTGGAAATGTCCTTGAAAACTTGTGTTGCAAGTGGACAAAGACATAGTTTCAGTACATTTATTAGGCCCCTGCTGTAGAAGCAAGGAACAATAAACCATCTTTTTTAAGTTAGGAGATTTTGGAACAAGTTCCTCTAATAAATCCTAGGTTGAAAAAGAGGAGAACGTGCTATAGCTCCGAAGTTGTTTATTCATCTGGAATGTATTAGGATCCTGATTAATAAGAAAACATCTGCAGCTTTACATAAAAAGCAGTGAGGACAGTTTGGCAATTGGAAATGGAAATGGAAAAAGAAAAAGCCAGATCCTCTGTGATATTGTTTTCCAGCTTTTATTTTTGCTGATTATTGCTTGAGGTATTAGTTCTTTTGAAAGTGGCTACAAAGAAGGGAATTGATACCGAGGGCTTGAACGTGGCGGGGAGCAAGACTGATGGCCAGTCAGTGTTAGGGGCCCCCGAGAAAAAATTGGTCTCTTGGGAAGGCAATATTTATGTGTCCCTAACCATTCTGTTTCCAGCTACATGCCATTAAACCCCTCCCTTCCCATCCCTAAGTCTCTGCCAACAGCCCCACCCCCTACTGCCTCTGAAGACTCTGAAGGGGAGGGAGAAAGTCCATAGTGTTCGTTCCTGCTGGATTGCAGCTCTCTGGGGGACACGTTTTCCCCTCTGGTTGAACTTGCTGAGCAGACATTCAGTTGGATCTGCTGGTAGAGTCAGACTCTAGAGGATCTTCCCTGCCTGCCCAATCACCTTCAAGGCCAGTCATTCTTTCCTAATGTTCAGCTTAGAGCTCCAGAAGAGGTTTTAAGCATACTGGGATCATAAATAGCTGTTATGTTCCTAGTGTGGCATATGCATCTCTCTCTCTTCAGTTCATCATGATATGACCTTTCTCTTATATTCCTTTCCTTTGTATTCACCTAAGGCAACAATCCTTGAGTGAGTGAGTGAGTGAGTGAGTGTGTGTGTGTGTGTGTGTGCGTTTGAACCAAGTTTTTCTAAGTCAATAAAAGAAATGTCTGATCTTTCCTAAGGTTAATGAAAACAATTTGGAACCAGGGAACATAGCTGGTGGTCTCTCTTCTGATTTCGGCTCTGAGAGAGAGGCAAACTAAGGTCCACTTCACATATGACATTGTCTATGTGCATACCCAAGCACACACCTAAACATGTTCAGAGTGAATGCAACCCAAGTGTATTTACAAACACATGGAATATATAGGTGTACTCCTCAGTTAACCAGGACTGGTTGCTTTTGCCTGTGGAAAGTACACTTTGTGGCAAACCCACATTTAATGTGTGAAATGACACTAATGGTTCCAACATCTTGGTGGACCTAAAGAACTTCCTCCTCTTGTCTTCCAGGAAACCACAGAACTGAGTGACAGTCTAGAACAGCGATATTCAACCTTGTTCACCACACGGCACACTGACAAGGTGTTAAAATAGCCACATCATCAGTTTTGTGACCATTGACAAGGCACATTGCACTTCCAGGAGGGGGCTCATGTTCTCCTAGTGGCCCTAGTATTAAATTACTCTCCCTCAACCTCCCACAGCACACCTGTGGACCATTTGTGGCACACCAATGTGCCGCAGCACATTGGTTGAGGATAACTGTGTTAGAGCCTTATAATCACAGGAACCAGGGAGCTGTTTTCCTCCAAGCATTGAAATGACTCAACTAAATAGTCAAGCGTTGATCATGTAGGTGCATCCCATAGAATTGGTGTGCTGGTAACTGTGGTCAAGACACACATGTTCTGTCTGAGCCATGTGGATTGGGCATTTAAATGTTACCTAAGCTGTGTGAGATCCTGTCCCAGAAAGTCAGCTCCCATATGGCTAAGTGTCTACTGTCACAAAAATACCATAAAGCGCTTTGCAACAGTGCAAGGCCCAGCAGAATCTGAATCACAAGGCCTACCAGACTTTGGGAAGAAGCCATTGTTTCTGGGAAGATAATAACAATCTGTTCTGGCTAAAAAGTTGTCTTCATTTCACCATCTTATTTCACCATCTTATCACCTTGGAATAGGTAAGCAGTACCACTGCTGAAAGATCAGAATGATGGCTGGATTAAGGCCCATTAAGAGTTTTTAAAATGAAGTGTTGAGCACACATTTTATTAGCAGAACTAGAAGCATTGTCAGCAATGTTCTGGACAAGTTGGTGCTCATTTGGAAACTGATTAGGCATACCAGTAAACAAAGATTATTGTTTAAATGCAGGCTGTCACAGATTAAATGTTGAGAAGATGGCAATTCTGACTGGTTGGAAACATTATCATTGCAACAAAGAGAATGATAATTTTAATTAATTCCAAGACTGTTCTCTAGCAATTCATCAGCATTCTGTTCAACGAGAAACAGATTCTTGTCCAAAGTTATTAGGAACAAGGAGAAATAATTCTGTAAAAATGAGATGAATTTAAAGTTGGTAAACTGTAAAATTGGTACAGTTGAGAGGTGGTAGATTAGGAATTGTCAGCAATTATATTTAGCTACAAACCTCCATCTTTAGGGGTAGTGTACCTCAGATTCTCAGGCATGGAGTCATTCAGCAGGGGGTCATTATCTCCTGTTTGTGGTGATTGGTTGGCCACTTCTAATAACACAAAGTTAACTAGACTGCTTCTGAGCAACCCGATCCTAACATATTTACGTAGATGTTAAGTAACATTTTAGTGGAACTTCTTCCCATTCTGTATTGCTACATTGCCTGCTTTCTTCTTTCCGTTCCCTGCTTGGTGGCAGCATTGAAGTGTACAGGTGTGCTCCTGTATCCACGGATACCATGGATACTGGGATGCCTAGGGCATGATGCATAGGGAAAACTAAACAAATTTCTTCTTTTAACCTTGTTGCGGCAAAACCACTGATGTTTAAACAGGCGTTCCCCAGGATCCACAGTTTCAGGTATCCATAGTGGGGTCCGGGATGGAACCCCGACAAATACCGGGGTATGCCTGTGCTGCTCAATTTCTCCTCCTTGGCATACTGTGTTTGAAAAGGGAGGAGGGGAAATGGAGTGGAAGAAGAAGAAGTGTGGAGAAGAGGTGACAAGAATGATGGGCTAGTGCAGTGGTTCTCAAACTCTCCGCTACTGTATCTGAGGGCCCCATGGCAATCTCACGCAGTGCTGCTGGATGTCCTAGGCATCGTCCTCTTCCCAGCTCTCCCAAATGCCACCATCTTAGATTGTGCAATCCAAGATGGTGGTGCCTGGGAGTGCCAGGAAGAGGCTGCCATAAAGGAAGGGTGCCATGACCTTGGCAAGTTTGGGAACTGCTGGGCTAGTGTGTTGATGCACTTTTCAAAATGCAAGCATGCCAAAGAGTAGGAACAGAGTGGTTCTTTATCACTTCTACTGATAGTACAGGTAGAGGGAAGGAGAAGCAGTGGCGGCAATGGAAATGAGCAGTGGTGTATGGGTGATAGCATTTTGTTCCTTGCTTAAGGTCCCTACAAGTTTTGTGTCTTTCAGTAATCAAAGCTATGGACAGGAATAGGAGTAGTGGTAGGTTTCATTGTCAGAGAATGCAGGGTGCATGCACCTGTGTGCATGTGTGCGTTCTTGGGAGTTGCCACTTCATACCTCACCCCTTTCAATGTTAGAATTAGAGATTGGTTGGCCTGGAAAATATTGGCGTAATCTGGTGCAAATCCTTTCACAGTGGAAAGATTCTATCATTCTGCAGCAAAAGGAAATAATTCCTCCCTCCACCAGCAAATTCTTTCAAGTTATTCTTTGGTATATCCAGATGATTGCTGGTTTGTGAAACTTGCATTTTGTGACATGGCAAGTTTGTGACACCATATATGGTCATTTTGAGCACATATCTAGCAAGGTATTTAATACATTAACCTGGAGACACAGTTGACTTACCCTGCTAACTAGGCAAAGAGGCACTTTTCTCAAGAGGTGCTCCTCTTATATTTAGCAGAGGAATTGTAATCGTCCCTCTTCATCCTGGCATGGTGTCTCTTCTAGTGGCTGTTGCTGGTGGTGTTTGCATCCTATTAGATTGTGTGCTCTTCTGGGACAGGGAGTCATTTAGTTGTTTGGTTTTGTCTATAAACCACTTCGTGAACTTGTTTGTTGAAAAGAGGTATATAAATATTCTCACTAATGATACTTTCTGTTGGTAGAATATATTTAACAATAGGTTTTAACACAAAAGTGCAGTACAAATACGCTGTGCCATATCCAAACACATTGTTTGAATGTTATCAACCATTTCATTGTGGCATATTTTATTATTCTTGCATCTGGCCTAAAGCTGTAAAACTTTGGGTTTTTTTTTTTTTGGTTTTTTTTTTTGACAAAAACTATGTTAAAAAAGAAGGCACCTCAGAAAAATTTAGTGATCCATTATAATTGCAGGCAGATGCTTGTGTTAGAAGTTTTGGAAAATAGGAAGAAGTTCTGAGCGTGCCCAAAGTGTTCCACTTAGGGCGTAATCTTATTTTGAGGTTAGGCTGGCACAAGCTGGCCCAGGAGTGTTGCAAATGCGCTGCAAAGATGTCTGCCGTCCTTGCTGACTCCAAGAGTAGTCCACATGCGCTTTATATCGTGCCTGCCTAACTCCAGGTTAGGATTGCGCCCTCAGAAAGAAGCTAATTCACTTCATGGGGTAGTACATGATGGCATGAAAATAGGCATATGTTGAAGCAGTATATAGGAAACAAAAAGCCAAGCATTCCCAAGACTTAAAGTCAGGGCGAGGATAGGTTTTCAGCAGCCATTCCACTCTCTAAATAGCAAAGCTAAGCACATACCACTACCAGCACTGTGACTGCTTTTTCCTGCCAACAGTGTCTTAGGCTTCCTATAGAACAGAGAAAACCCTAAGGGCTGTGGGTGTACGTACTCCTGCCATATGAATTTGAAGGCCAGCTTTAATAGAACAGACTTAAAAAACAAGTGCCTGCTTTAATGATCATGTGTTTCAAGTAGCAGGAGCAACAGTGTGAGACTGTCTATAATCTCGTTAATTTTGATAGTTCATGTGTAGTGTGTACTAAGCTGATAATTGTAGCATTTTATTTTTCCAGATCTTTTGGTCAAGATCAAAACAATAGCATCTACTTAACTGCAGCTGTCTTTGAAGCCCGAAGTAGTACCAATCAATCAAATAGTATTTATATACCACTTTTCAACACAAAGTTCACAAAGCAGTTTACAGGCAAATAGTAATAATAAAGTTACGTGGTTCCCTGTCCCAAAAGGGCTCACAATCTAAAAAACAGCAGAACACCACCAGCAACAGCCCCTAAGACACTGCACAAGGGTGAATCGGGACAATTACTATCCCCCTAATAAGTATTAGAGGAACACCACTTGAAAAAGTGCCTCTTGCCCAGTTAGCAGGGGATATTTAGCCCAGGAAATAGTTAGCAGTATTTGCCCTCATGCCTTACTATTGTCGCTGTTTGCATTCTGATACCGCTGTCATTACTTCTGAAATTCCCCCTTCCTCTGAGGCACTCAGGGCTGTGGGTGTGGCTTCTTCTCAATTTATGCCCACAACATCCCTGTGAGGTAAGTTATTATTAGCGATTTTGACTGAACCAAGGAATTTCATGGTCAAATGAGGAATTGAACCCGCATCTCCCAGGTTCGAGTCCTACACTCTACACCACACTGACATTGACCCTTATTATGTTTACCGTGTCATCGTTGCTCTTTCCGCAGCATCTTTGCAACACGGGAGCTGCTGCAGGGTGCTCCTTCCTGCTCCTCACAGATCAGGAGCCCAGGCCACATGTGATGAGCGCATGCTTCAAGTCCCTCCCTCTGCAAAGCCCCAGTGTTATGAAGAGCTAGGGGGCTTCCAGCAACTACTTGCTAATCTAGGCTAGTGGTGACTAGTGTGGAGCATTTATTCCCTTCCCAGCCCCACTCTTCATCCTTGGTTTGGACACACAGAGTAGTGGGAACAGACTTGGTAGTTCTGATCTGCTGCCACCAGCCCGAGAGATGTTTCCCAGAAGGGCTCCCTGGGCAAAATCCCTCCCCATGAATAGTCTTTAGGATTTTTATTTGTCCTCACTCCTACAGTAACCTGCAAAGTAGGGAGGCTGACAAATACATTGATCCCAGAACACGGCAGATGGGTTTGTAGTCCAAAAGATTGTATTAACAGACGAATTAAGAGATTGAAAAGAGCTGCAAAGAACAGTATATGCAGGTTTTGCTAGACCCGGAGCTGGATTTATGGCTCGGCCTAGACTGGACTGATCAATCAAAGGGCCTAAAACAGTCAAGGAAAGGACAGACCCAAAATAAATGTAACCTAACAGTGAACTGATTCCAGTGAACTGTTCTTAACTATGAACTGATTGCAATCTACATATCTGGGGTTCTCTCCAGCAGCTCTCCACTCTAATCTCCAGAGTGGGCTCTCCCTGCCTTTCCAGGTGAAAGCACACAGGAAAGAAAGGGGAAATCTCTGCTGCATTGATGATCTCTGGTTGAAAACACGCCTCTTGCTCCCCAGTTGACCATCCTCCTTGTCACATGATCTGCACCTCTGAATTGCTCTGTAGGCAAAGGGGGAATGGAAGAATAGCCATTTCATCACACCCAGTTTCTGGGGCCCATCAAAAGGACAGAATCTGTCCAGTACAAGGATCTGCTTTTTGTCTTTGGGGCACGGACTTGTACTAACATTGCTTCTGCTATTGTTTCAGGGGGGCTCTGCCATGGAGTGTGCTTCTAAATGAGCTTCCCTTGAAATAGATCCAGAAGTCAGAACAGGTGCAGAATGTGAACTGTCCTCTCTCAAGATAGGAGCAACCAGGATATTTGGAATCTGATATGTCAGAAAATACAATTCAAGGCCTCTGAGTATTAAAGCTTTCAAATTCTAGGTCCGTGTTTGCTCACAGTTGGCTCCTGCCGTTTGTCCCTTCCTGGTAGTTACTGTCAGCTGGGTCAGGTCTGGTCTGATCAAGAACAGGCCAGGGGCAGGTTTGTCTTGTTCACAGTGGTGTAGCTCCCTCCCCGAGGTGAGCTGCCAGAGCCCCTTGCTGGTTGCCCCCAAGGCATGCTCCAAGACCTGTTTATTTCAGTTGGCCTATCCGTGGCTGCTTTATGAGCTCCCTCCCTTTGTTTTTGCATCTGCTGCCTTTTGTTTTTCTCTGTCCTCAAACTGGTTGGCAAAATTTTCTTTGTACTGGGGAGTGTAGTGGAGATTGGAAGGTCTTGTAAAATAGCATTTCACAATGCTATTGTGGGGGTGTGGGGGGGGTAGGAAGCAGGTTTGTTCAACGTTGTGGGGCTGCTTTGGAAATAGCCAGAGCTGGAGGGCTGCTGCTAATTTGCACATTTGCATTACCTGGACACCATTTTCATGTGAATAAGTGGAGTCGGCTCTTGAAAAAAACATGCCTGATGGACTCATAAATTTGTAATTGCTGAAAATACACAAGTTGAGCTGGTTTGTGATTCCCTTTAAAAAGGGGGAAGTTTTTTCTCTCTCCATTATACCTGCAGATTTACTTTCATAACCACGAGGCCCAAAACATAGGGTTGCTTCGCAGCTTAGAATTTCTTACGCAGAAATGATCACGGGTATATCTTGCAGCCTCCTAATCTGTATGATAACTGCAAAAATATTCATGCTAAACTTTGCATATTATGGTAAACATGTATTTTTTTTCTACATAGACAAATGAAAGCTGAGCTTCTTAGGATTCATTAGTTGCAAAAAGTGTCTTGGGGACGCATTATGCCCCGAATGGCTTCCTGCGAAAGAAGAGCCTCAGTTTTGCTGGTTTCTTTGTTTTTTCCCATTTTTATTTATTTGAATTGTTGTAAAATTGTGTGCATTTTTTCTGTGTGTCACTGATTGCTTTCCCGCTGGCTTATGAAAGGCTACTCTTTGGGATGAACTCTCATTTAAATTATGTTCCCTTCCATAATCCAGCTGCAATTACTGTTTCTAATGCCTGCGGTAAAATGTCATGCATGATCCTACAAGGAATCATCCAGTGGTATGCTTTGAAACAGCCATGACACTTTTTAGCTTGTTAATAGAGCCATAGTCATATGTATATATAGATAAGCAAGTATTTTACCACTTCACAAGATCAGGTTCAGTTCATTTTCCAGTGAGGTCTATAACTCTGCCATTGAAAAAAGACACATACATGTGCTACTTGCTGCAAGCACTGATCTATCACCATGCATATCATTGTTCCAATTATAGTGAATGTCTCCCTCCCTCCCTCCCTCCCTCCTTCAAGCTGCTCTCTGTAGTTCTTTTTCTTAAAGGTAGTTCCTCTCTTATATACTCAAGAAGAAATACAACCTTTGCTTTACCTAATAGGCAAACTGTTATTTAGTTTCAGCAGTAGATCAAGCATTTGCACACTGCTGTGGGGAATGGTGAAGTCCAGTGTCAACAAAATACAATTCAGAATGAGTGCAGAGTCAGGAAATTTTGTACAACAGATAATAAATAGTGGAAACAAGAAAGGATTAATATTACATGAATCTTTTGACAAGGCAGTTACAGCCATCTCCACTACAGACCTGTGTACAGGGACAGGAAGACGCAGCAAACAAGACTAGTAGGATTGCCCTGTATTGGTCTGTCTCTTGGTCACTTTGGGGAAAGTGTGAAATGTGATAATACCGCAATGTAAGCTATAATAACCTCTTTTTTCAGTAGGTAGTTTATACTAACAGGATGAATCATGTGACATATTTGTATCCTATTCCTGATTTGCACATAACCACCTGATTGCTAGGACCCTATTACATTGTAGTTTCCTCAGCAGTGGTTGAGTGTTCTGGTTTTTACGGTAGTCACCAGATACAGGAAGCGGAAACATCTAACTTTAACAATGATTTTAACACCTTGGTTGCAATACTGCTATTAACTGGTTGCCGAAGTGGACTATTGATGGGATGAAAGATATGCTTATGTTGTTGAGCGATAATCTGCATGAAACCAGATTACCGTTCTCTTAAATGGTGGTAAATGCTTAAAGCCAATGCTGGTTCGAGGCTAATGCTGGTGCTTGTGGTATGCCAGGTGCTTCCCCTTAACTTGGTGATATGTCCGCTTCTGGTTCTCGCACTCCCTGGATTGAAAAAGGAAGCGGGGGACAAAGTGGAAGAGGTATTGTGGAAGAGAGGAGAGTGGTGGGCTAGAGCATCCCACCATGCTGTGCTCTACACTTCTTCCACTTTGTTCCTCCCTTCCTTTTTTGATCAAGGAAGGAGGAAGAGCAGTTGGATGTAAATAGGAATACAAAGTGGGTGTCCCACTTGCCAATCTGCTGCCTAAGGAGACGGCCTCAGTCAGCCTTACTGATGAGCCAGCCCTGATTCAGATAACATTCTTCCACCATTATCTTGGTGCACACTCAGACTTAGAGGTTTCAAATTCCCTTCTCCATGCCTTTCCTGCACCCATAAGGTAGTACTAGAGATGGCCAGCCCCATGTTCAATTAAATGTGAGAGCTGCTCTGTAGGTGCTGCTTTCTACATCTGGTAAGAGGTGGGGGTGAAATAAGAAAAGCAGCAGTGGAATTGCCCTGTGAATTACCATCTCCCTGCTAAGGATGAACCTGGATGAATGGCTTGTGTAACGTGATATATTTTGGCATGGGTTTGATAATAAAAAGGGAGACCTGTACCCTCCCCAGAGAGTTCGGAGTCAGGTTTTGGATCCATCTTCCAAATGAGTTGCTGCTGGTAAGTGTGGTAAATCACTGATTTGCAAAGTTGTAAAGGATCTAATGGATTATAAAACGCCCATTGCAGATGCCTTTCCAAACACCTGCACCTAGCATCTGGAGCTTCATCTTAATAGTTATTTTACATCTGTTTCCCTATACTAATCGTTCAGGCTGGGATCCAAAGAGTTATGTGACTACTTCCACATGTCTGGATGGGCGGAGATTGGTTGTGTGTTTCTCCAGAAAGCTGCCCCCATGTCAGGTGCCAAAGGACTTTTGAAATAGAGTGTACTTGCAGAAAGGTTTGCTGTATGGCTCAGTGGTTTGCTGCTCCAAGAGGCGTAAGTCAAAATCCAACTGGAGATGTCTGAAGTAGCTAGATCTAGAGGTAGATGAGCCACCCATCCCAACAATAAGAAAAGGAATCAGTGTGCGCCAGACCAGCATCTTGACAGAGGTTGGCAAAAAAAATAGTTTTCATTGCTTTATTGAAACCAGAAGAAAACCAGAGATCTGGAGGGTTCAAACCAGTCCTGTGGAAATATAAAATGATACATTGCACAGTGGGCCTACTGAGGCACATAGAGGCTGCATGTGACGACCCCCCCCCGTGCCTCAGAAGGCCTCCCAGAAGCCTCTGAAAGGCACTTGCAGTTTGCCAGCAGGGCCACACCAAGGATTTCGCTATCCACTGAATTCTGTAGGCAAAGGCGCTTGTGGAACAGACCCTCACAGGTGTGCGGTATGGCCCTGCTGCCAAACCGGAAGTGCCTTTCAGAGGCTTGTAGGAGGCCTTCTGAGGTGCAGGGAGGCCGCGTGCAACCTCTGTGTGCCTCAGAAGGCCTCCCGAACACTTCTGAAAGGCACTTCTGGTCACATCTAGGAGGTCTCTGAATCCCTGCATCTGCGGGCTGGCATCCGTAGTTATTTAAACCCACAGATGCCAAACCCGCAGGTAAGTAACTGTTGTTACTAAAGCTATTATATCATCGTTAATATTTCCGAGTGCTTTAATTCTAGGCATACTTGCCAGTTTTTTTGGTAGTTTTGTCATGCCAAAAGAGGAGATTGTTGATTTTCACACACACACACACACACACACACACACACACACACACACACACAC
>JAJKFI010000031.1:7717502-7797502 GCA_029204185.1 Lerista edwardsae
CACACACACACACACACACACACACACACACACACACACACACACACAGCCACTTTGTGCATGTCAATTTGTTGAGCAGGAAGAATCCTTGAAGTTAGATATCGGTCACAGCAAACTGCAATTTTAAAATATTATTTGAAATGTGGCAATTACAGCAGCCCGGCCTAGTGAAACAGTAACATATTAATCAGTTGAATAATCCACATTAATCAGCATTGTCTCGCAATATGTGTGTTTGTGTGTGTATTAATCAGTGTGATGAACCAACTCATCTTCAAATGAAACAAGTCTGCTTGAAATTTGAGAAGTGATAATGAAAGGGAACATTACTATGAAAGGCTGCAAAAGTGTCTCAGAATAATAGCTTTGCCCATGAGTTAATACTCTGGCTCTGATCACTGAAAAGCCCTCATGGCCTTTTCCTTTAGCCATTTTGCCCCAATTATCTAAAAGTCAAAAGAACAAAACAGAACAAGAAGAAAAAGATTTATGGCTCAATCCTATCCTGGGCCAGCGCCGCTCTCCTGCGCACTATCTGGGAGGCAGCTGTGGCAGACATGCTTACAGCATGTAAATCACATCATAGTGACCAGAAGGACAGAGACACCAACAAGGAGCTCGGCATGGGCTGCCACTGCGCACAACAGTTGGAGGACCACCAGGAATAATCAGCAGTAAGTTTCTCGCTGAGCAGCAGAGAGGTATTTGGGGTTGGGTGGAAGGCAAAGGGGAGGCATTAATATGGCACTATGTGCTATTAAGTCGTATTGAAAAGTCACTAGCAACCTTGTATTTAGTCTATGAATATAAATATTGGTGGTTTGTGCAAATATTAGCATGCAACTAAAATGGCAGTGGTTTTGTGAGTTGGGGAACGTCAATTTGTTAGAAGGACCTTACGGAAACTACAGGACTGTGCCAGCAGCCATCCTTTTGTTGTTGTTCAGTTGCTAAGTTGTGTCCGACTCTTCGCAACCCCCTGGACCACAGCACACCAGGCCTCCCTGTCCTCCACTAGCTTCCGGAGTTCGCCCAATTTCATGTTCATCGCTTCGGTGACACTGTCTAACCATCTCATCCTCTGCTGCCCCCTTCTCCTTTTGCCTTCAATCTTTCCCAGCATGAGGGTCTTTTCTAAAGAGTCCTCTCTTCTCATGAGGTGGCCAAAGTATTGGAGCTTCAGCTTCAAGATTTGTCCTTCCAGGGAGCAATCAGGCTTGACTTCCTGGAGGATTGACCGATTGGATCTCCTTGCAGTCCAGGGGTCTCTCAAGAGTCTTCTCCAACACCATAATTCAAAAGCATCTATAGGCGCTCTGCCTTTCTTATGATCCATCTCCCACATCCATACATTGCTACTGGGAAAACCATCGCTTTGACTATGTGAACCTTTGTTGGCAGGGTGATGTCTCGGCTTTTTATTAAGTTGTCTAGGTTCGCCGTAGCTTTCTTCCCAAGAAGTAAACGTCTTTTAATTTCATGGCTACAGTCACCATCTGTGGTGATCTTGGAGCCCAGGAAAATAAAGTCTGTCACTGCTTCCATTTCTTCCCCTTCTATTTGCCAGGAAGTGATGGGAGTGGTTGCCATGATCTTAGTTTTTTTGATGTTGAGCTTCAAACCAATTTTGGCACTTTCCTCTTTCACCCTCATCAGAAGGTTTTTTAGGTCTTCCTCACATTCTGTGATTAGAGTGGTATCGTCTGCATATCTGAGGTTGTTGATATTTCTCCCAGCAGCCTTGATTCCAGCTTGTGAGTCATCCAGCCCTGCCTTCCTCACGATGTACTCTGCATATAAGTTAAATAAGCAGGGTGACAGTATACAGCCTTGTCCAATTTGAAACCAATCTTTGTTCCATGTCCAGTTCTAACGTGCTTCCTGACCCACATACAGGTTTCTCAGAAGACAGATAAGGTGGTCTGGTACTCCCATCTCTTCAAGAACTTGCCACAGTTTGTTGTGATCCACACAATCAAAGGATTTAGCATAGTCAATGAAGCAGAAGTAGATGTTTTTCTGGAACTCTCTTGCTTTCTCCATGATCCAGTGAATGTTGGCAATTCGATCTCTAGTTTTTCTGCCTCTTCGGAAACCAGCTTGTACATCTGGTAGTTCTCGATTCACATACTGCTGAAGCCTAACTTGTAGGATTTTGAGCCATCCTTTATCAGCTTATTAAAATCAATAACCTGGCACATAACTAGTTTACTGCAGCAAAGAAAGATTGTTCAGAGGACGAGACAGTATTTAGAAACCAAACTGTCTTTGACACTAAAAATGGAAGGTGACACAATGATTGATATTGAACAAAATCAAATATGAGCTAACATCCTATGGCTAGGGGTGTGTTTTTAATTGAAAATTGCTTTTTGGCTGTTAAACACCACCTTTTGGCAGTTAAAATATCTGAATAAAAACACAAAACACCACATTTTGGTATTTTAAGATATTTTTCAGAAATTAAAATAGACGACTTTTCCAATTGGAAACAATACTGTGGCTACATCTGTTGACACTATATCACCAATATCACTATCTTTAAAATAGCTATTAAAAGTATCTATTTACTTTTAAAGCATTTAAAATTAATAAAAATGAGAACTTGAAATGAGAATATAGAATAAAAACACAAGACACCACAACTGGGTATTTTAATCAAGAAATTTTGGGGAAAAAATATCACCAAAGAAACACACCCCTACCTATGGAGAAAAGTCAGGGCATGGTTGTATACATACTCCTTACGTTTGTATAAGCATATACATTACGTAATGCCAATTTTTTTTCTGTAAAACAGAAAAATTTCAGTATTGTGAAGAAAATTTACTTAGGAACATAGTGCAAAGAATTAGGCACAGGGTCCCTATTCTAGGACCCAGCTGTGTAGCCACTGGTGTATACCTCCCTGTCAAATGTCAGTTTGATGCTGTTATTTGTGACTGCAGTGATTGCTTTTTGGGTAGGGGGGGGCAGCTGGGATTAACCACACACAAGCCTCGGTTATGATCATGGGTATCTATTTGGTGGAGGATCTCGATCCAACCAGGATCGTTCCACCCTGAACTGGATTTGGAGCTCTCCCTTCATGCAGCTATATTCTTTTGAACAGAGCCTTTTGTCGAAGGGGATCCGTAGATGGGGCCTTGTGTGCCCATCACTCTTGCTGAGTCAAGGCTAAAGTAAACAGTTATTTAAAAAAGTATGAAAGGAAGAAAGCATATTCCATTTTCTGGTAGTATACTTTTGTGTGTGGCTCATGTCCTCAAAGCCTCTTTGTAACAGGAGGTAAAGTTGGGCAAAGGCTCTTGCCAGACAAGATCCCTCATTTGTAGAGCTGGTGGTTGACACAGGCTGTTGAGCCCTCACAATAGAATTGTTTGTCTTCTGGTTTTAGATGGCTTTCATTTCTCCAAATTGCTCCTTGAATAATAGAAAAAAGCAATTTGAATTTCAGTGACAGATTGGACATAACAGGTTGCAACTATTAGGTCTAATTTTACCATACTGAGAAATAAAATTGCCTAAACATAAACATCGATCACTGATGCAGTAAATTAATTTGTACAGAAAAAGTAGTTTAACTGCAGTGCACATTAAACATAGAAAATTTTCAAAATTACAGCTCTCTGAATTAATTTGTACACTTGTTTACTTGTTCAAAATGCAACGTAACTTCCCTTCTTTTTCTTCCATCCTTGTTGTCAGTCATCTTTTTCAAGGCATAGCAAATCACACCATTTGGAAGATGGAATGCAAATTACTGTGAACAAGTGGCAATAGGCAAAACTGGAGATTCTTATTTGTCTTGGTGGTGATGGGGCATCCTTTAGGAGGGAAAAAGAGCCTGTCCTGTACTTTAAAATTTGTTTAAACAGCTCTAATTAAAATTATCATGGGTGGAAAAGTGGAAAAATATGTGAGCATGTCTAGTTGAGCTGTGTATGTCTCTTTTAAAGTAGTAAAGAGCACAAGCCTATGTGTGTCTACTCAGAAATAAGTCCCATCATATTCAGTGGGTCTTGCAAGACCCATACTTACTTGCGAGTATGTTTAGGATTGCAGTCCAGATTGCATATTTAAAATACAGTCCTAAGCATGTCTGCCATATTAGGATAGTGGTTTTCTTGGCAGCCAAACTCGCAGATAGAATTACTGAAGACCTCTTTCAAACTGAGTTTATGAAAATGCACCCTTTGAGGCTGCAATTTGAAGTGGAAAGCCGGAACCATTATCCATTGACGATCCCTAAACCCTGTGCTGCCTTTGCAGCACCCTAAGACAAACATGACATTTTGATGGGCCCAAATGATGCTCTGCTAATTATTGGGCAGGTAATGTATAATTTAAAGATTTGAGATTACGTTCCAATGAAGGATTAGAGACGCTACAAACATTTTCGTAAATTCTTATTTAGATTTAACATTTAACATTCTACCCTGTTGCTAAGCATGCTGGTGTGCAGAAATTTCACTGAGATTCAAGTGACTTCATTCAGCTATGAGCTATGTGTGTGTAGTTCTGTGATTTTGGGGCTTGTTTTTGTTTCTATAGTGTAGCTATTGAGCCTGTAATTTCAGATGAATGATTGGTGCTTGGGGTGAGGAAGACAGGAGAAAAGGGCTTTTCCCTAGTGCCATTTTTTCCATGTAAAAGCTGCACTCTTTAGCTTCTTGAAGAAAATACATGAGCACCTATATTATTGCTTAATGCTGCAAAGTCAGCATAGAGTTTAGGGATCTTCAATGGATAATGGCATCGGCTTTCCCGTTCAAATTGCGGCCTCAAATGCTGCATTCTATTTTTTTTAAAAAGAACCCAAAGGGTATTGTTAGGAAACCCAGAAGGTGAACAAGAGGAGTAGTGCCTAGTACTTAGCACTTCATCCCTCCTTTCCTGCTGTCCACTTCACCACTTTCCTAGGCCAGAGACTGAATAGGGGTAGAGAAACTGATAGATAATCTACTGTACAAGCATAAGCCTTGTGGCCACCTGTGGTACTCCTTGAACATATATAATCTATCTTGGTGGTGTATAACTGAGGAGGGAAAAGTGGTGGGGAGGGTTTAAAAAAGGGCATGTGCACCATTACCACCAGATCCACTCCCTCCCCTCCCCTGCCCCTGGTTCTCCCCGGGAATGCCCCTATCTTCCCCCCTCCCACAAACAGCCTACCCACACCACTGACTTACTGGTGCTGGGGGATTCAGGGAATGCACACCATCAGTCAGTGGCATATCTAGGATGTTGCATGGGGTGGCATGAGCCATGGGTGCCATTTGCCAGGCCATTTGCCTTGGCCGTGGCTTGGGTTTTGCCTGAGCGGTAGCCAGGAGATGCCGCGCACCCCCGTTCTGAGCTCGGGCAAAACAAGGAGGTGGGGGCTTTCCTTCTTCCCACTATGTTGGCTGACATGGCGGACAGAAGCCACACCCTGCAACGTCGCAACGTCGTGATGTCATGACATTGCATGCCATGGGCGCGGTTTCACCCTGGTACGCCTCTGCCATCAGTGCCACTGACCAATCACAGCCCTGTAGATTGTTATAGAGTGCTGCGCGTTATGACACTGTAGGTTGGGCTGTGCTACTAGAATGCAGGTTGTGGCAACACGCACTGATAAGATTGGACTGTTAACCTTTTTTTCTCTTTTTTTTCTTCTTTTTTTCTTGTAAATTCTCTCTTAATATAAGAATTGTATTCCATTGTACAGTGGCTTAAAATATAGCACTACTAAATAATAAGAAACTGCAAGCAAGCATTGTACTTTATGTAAGCCTATGGTTGCAAACTGACAACATCTTTTGGGGAGTAAGTCCCAGTGAATTCAGTGGGAATTACTTCTCAGTAGACATGCTTAGAATTGTGTTGTGAGCTTTTTTTTTTTTTTTTAAGAGTTATTTGACCTGTTTGAACAGTGGAACTGGATCTGCCAATATAGTTCAGTTTGATAGTATCTAGTCTGCAGTTTTCAAAGACAGTAGTTTGATTCAACTACAGTTCCAATGTGGCAGATTTTCGTGTCTCTGAGGGCCTGACCAAGGGCATTACTCTCCAGAGAAAGAGCTGAAGCTAGTTGGAAGATGATTCCTCCCCTTCTCTTCTGAGCTGACACACAAAGATAATAGACAATTAACAGAAGGTCTTCCTTGCATTGGGAAGCCTGAGGTTATCACTAACATTAAAGCTCCTACTAGGTGGCTGGGATTAAAGAAGGGGGAATAAAAAAATCCAGGTATATAGCCAGATATGTGGAAAATCAGTTATAAGAATTCAATTTTTAAGTTGCATTTCCTGATAATGAGCAGCATATTTCCACAAAAAAAATCAATCTACTAATTCAGAAATTGCCCAGTTCCCGTTGCATATCGATTAATTCAATATTAATGAAAATTAATATTTCATTAATATTCAATATTAATGAAAAGATTGGAATGTCAATTAATATAATGAATTATGTCTAGCATTAATTAAAGATCCTGATTGTTTTCACACATTATTGTGTTGCTTGTGTACGTGCTGTCTTATGGATGCTTAAAGGCTTGCCGAAGAATTGCATGAGTGGACCAAACCAAGAGTCCCAGATATTTCTGTTTTTAACTGTAGCAAGCCAGATGCTATGGGGAGCTCAGCAGCAGGATGTGAAGATGGTGGCTATTCTCTGGCTTTTATCTTAAGCATCTGAAAACTATATTGGCCTGCAAACAAAGCTGCCCCTTACGTAAAAGCTGTTTTTCCATATATTTTTGCTGTTGCTCTTCTTCATCCTCAATAAATGTCTGCAAAGGGCCCCATGCATGCAGCTGTACACTCAAGGCACATAGTCAGGCATTCAGTTAACATTCTCTCAGTTGTGGACTAACCTTAACCCAATACCTTTAGACAAATTTATTGAATGTGTGGGGAAAGCAATCAAAAGACTGAAATAGCTCTTCTTGGGCATGCAGGTTTTGCCAGCTGGGGCAGTTTGCATGGTAATTCTGCAACTGGCCTTGCCTCATGTTACTACAGGTGTACACTCTTTGAGCATGCATGTTCCATTCACACACGCACGCACGCACGCACCCACGCACGCTACCAAGCCAGGAATGGTTGCCTCCTAGCTGCCATCCCTTGCTATACTCTGTCACCTCCACTACAGAGAACCGTCCTCATCTGGTTCCTTCCCTACTGCTGTGTGTTTTCTTGTACCTTGCTCTCCATGGCTAGGTCTCAAATAATCTCTTCATAGGTACAAAGGGGAAAGAGTCACAAAGGCCTGGTACACACTGCAGAGGCTTGCTCCTGTTTTATTCCTTCTGCACCAGATTTCTTGAGTGATGATAGAATCGTATGCCTTTGTGTCCATGTAAACAGGGGCTGAAAAGACATGTTGCCTGAGGTTACACAAACCAAAGATTAGTCTAAACAGAATGAAACAGGTTAACTGATTCCTCTGTACCTTAACATTCATTTGTATTTGTCTGTTGCAACACTGAAGTGTCAATATGGTGTACTGCTTCTGATAAATACTGGGTTTTCCTTAGCTGAAGAGATTGGTGTGATAAGATAAGGTGGCCTTAAAAAAAAAAATGGAGAGAGTGAGTTAGAAACTGTTAACTGCTTTGGCTGCTGAATACCCCCTGGTAGCCAGAGATAAGACACCTTGAGCTGCTCATAAGATTTTAGACAGGATGTAAATGAAGCAATAAAAAAAATTCAAATCCACAGCCATTCTATTTCTCTCTCTTTTTCCAGTCGTGACAGCCAAAGGCTTAATTTACTATATTTCACACAGTGCCTCCATTCTGAACACAGGAAGCTGGTGTGGGTTGTTTTAGATACAGCCTTAAACAAAGGAAAGGTATCTGCATTTCTGAAGAAGTCTCTATTTCAGACAGCTAATCGTGAGTTCCAAATTTCCCAAATGGAATCCCAACATACGGGATGTAAAACAATGGCTGCAAAGAAGACTCTCTTTTATCCCACTTGCAATTAAGTCAGACTATACTGAGAAACTTGCATGCAACTAACATTAATATAGGGACAACGGCAAAATGATTAATCAAAACACTCCACTAACTCAAAATCTGTTTGCACACACAGGCCTATGAACAAATGTCATTTCCTTGCATCTGTGGAATTGTCTACGATCAGCTGTGTCACTGGGTGGGTCGTATGCTCCTAGGTTTTTGGTATTGACACATATCATTTTGGTTTTGAGAGTATGTAGGATCAAGAGACAATGGCATTTAGTAAGCATATTCAAAATGTTCAGTAATCAAGCAATCAATCATATTTATACACCGCTTTTCAACACAAGGTTCACGGAGAGGTTAACAGGCAAATAGTAATAATCAAGTTAAATGGCTAATGAGCCATCAAGTATAGAGGAAATGGAAGTGAAACCTCCACTCAGACCCAGAGCTTAGCATAGCCACTTCTGGCGAGGCCGGTATCTGCTTCCTCCCTTCCCTGTCTAGTGGCTAATGTGGTCTAATAGCTGGAGTGCTGATGTTTGGTGTGGGAAACCAAGGTTCAAATCTCCTCTCAGTTTTGAAACTGCAGGCAAGTTGCTACCTCTCAGCATGGCTTGTTTTACAGGTTATTGGAAAGCGTAAATTCTATTTTATTTAGAACAGTGAGCTCCAACCTGGAGACCACTGCACACCGAAAAGGCTGTCCCTGGCTCGAACGGAGCTTTCTGTTCCTTGGGGGAGCCTCTCCGCATTTCCTCTGATCTCCCCCAAACATGTCGCTGACTAGCCACGTTCAGCCTGGAAGTCCAAGCACAAATCCTGCCAGGGTGACATAACATGGAAGCAGCAAGCTGGCAACATGTTTGGGGTGATTGGAGGCAATATGGAGAAGCTCCCCCACGGAATGGTAAACTCTGTTTACACTGGGAAAGTGTTTGAGCAGCCTGTGGGCCATAGTTTGGAGGTGCCCGATTTAGAGAAAGGTCTGGATGTAAATGTAAATGCACTAAAGAGTACTTATGCAATGTCACCCTCCTTTAAATCCCCTTTAACCCCCGCCTCTTCTGTTTAGTATTAGGCTACCTTTTTCCACCTGCTATAGTTTATACATGTAACAGAAATCATATATTCTTTCCCTATATACTTGTGCCTTCGTGTGTGTCCCCCAAATCCCAGCTGTTTCAATATGTCTACTTTTGAGACTGTAATACCCGCAGGGGAGAATACACTTGATCCTGCTCTCTTGGTTGATAAAAGCAGACAGAGGAAATGATCAAGTCGGGAAGAGTTAAAGGCCTCCTTGTAAAAGTGTTGTACAAACAAGTTTAAAGATGACCTTTGTTTTAGGGCCTCTTGAACCCCACAATTTTCTGTCATTTTCTGGTCAGCCCTTCGATTCTACCCTTAGGCAAGGTGTGCAAGCCTGTGATAGAACTTCAATTCAAAGTTTTTCTGAATGATGGGGATAGTCTGGATGTATTTCAGTCCAGTTCAGGCTGGGTTGTGAGACAGTGATAACTTTGATTACCCGGTGGATGATCTGTTCCCAGGACAGGAGGTTCTGTTGGACTTCTCAGGGACTATTGGGGCTGTTAACCTTGCTATCCTTCTGGACCACCTGGCTGGGATGGGACTCAGATGGACTGCTTGTCTTACCTTTCCTGGAAGGGTAGTTCCAGAAAGTGTTACCTGCCTGAGGTAGCAGGGCATCATTGTTTCCTGTCTTGTTTAATATCTGCATGGAACTGTTGGAGAGTCAGCAGCCGACTGGTAGGAGACAAACAAATTGTAGTTTAATCTTGATGCAGTAGAGGTGCAGCAAGTTAGTAGAACCATTAGTCTGGAGACAGGAGTTGAACCTGCCTTGAATGGGCCATCGGGCTCCCTAAAGACATAGGTTTGCTGCCTGGAGGTGCTCTTAAATCCAACTTTGAACCTGGATGTCCAGGTGGCAGCTATTTCCAGGAATGCCTTTGCACAACATAGGTTGTTGGGCCAGCTGCACCCTAGAGAAGGTAGATGTGGCCATGGTGACACTTACTTTAGTTCAGTTCTTTCCAAACACTTTAGTACAATGACCCACTTCGTCAACCATGTTGGCCTGATAGCCCCCCAGAATGTTTTGTGCCAGCTTTAGAACGCCAGAATGCCAGCTTTGGCCTGCAAGTTTTTCATGACCCTCCAAAAATCGCTTGTGACCCACAGTTTGGGAATTGCTGCTTTAGCCATATTGCATGATAACTGAGAGATGACTGGTCCCCAGCCTGTGGAGCTAGAAGAGGATTCACGAAGGGACTGTTTGGGTCATCTGCTTGGCTCTGACATGTCTAGCATAGAGGGGGAAGAGAAAGCAGAGGTGGGGACAAGGAGACTGCAGGGAGGAAGACGGTTGAGGGAAAATGAGGCAAGAAAGTGGCAGGAGAAGAGGAGGAAAGAACGTGAAAAACACTTTCAAATGTTAACTAAAGACAATATCTAAAAGCAGCGAGAAGAATCAAATAAAATCAAAACAATTTATTTGATAAAAACAATTTGAAAGATCTTGTGGAATGAAATAATTTTTCAGCTTCTGTTTAAAAATGGACAAGGAGAGAGACAGCCAGATTTTAGTGGATTGTGGCACCACCACTAAGGTCTGCAAACTGATGTTTTCTAGAGTCTGCTGAGAACAGACCTTGGAAACTAGTCTCAGACAGGCATGCCTTGCAAGGTTTGCAGCCATATGTTCACTGCAATCCAGGGTGTTTTTCCCCCCATGGCTGAAGCTGTGTTTTTTGCAGTGTCCCATGCTGCTACTCGTCCTTTGGCAGATTTCCTGTGTCTACAGGTATCCCAGCAGCACTTGCCTGCCAAAAGGGTCAGGAGATTTCCCTTGAGGGTTTGTCCTTCTGAGGACAGCTCACTTCTTGCAAAGCACAGCAGGATTCATGTGCTTTTTGTTTGTGTACTGTGCCAGCGTGCACCAGGTATTCAGGCTGCAGTCCTCGGCATACTCACAGCCATGCACATCCCTTGAGATGACTGAGGGCACAGTCCTAACCTGGAGTTAGGCGGGCACAAGTGACTTGTGCCGGCTCAGGAGTATTGCAAACACACAGTGAAACACATTTGCACCACTCTTGGAGTTAGGGAGGCCAGCACAAGGACGTGCACCAGCCTCCCTGACTTTGAGAGTAGTCCAAACACACTTTATTTGCAACTCTTGGGCCGGTACAAGTAACTCCAGGTTAGGATTGTGCCCTTAGACTTGCATGCTGGTCAGGATTGCAGCAAGAGTTTCTGATTCTCCTCTAACTGCCTCAGTGTGCTCCCAAGCAAACAGGCATAGTGTCATGCCCCACAGCAGGTACCCTTCCACCCACCCCACACTCATTCACACTCACTGTTGTTTGTGCCCTACAATTTACTCTGCGACTTAGGATTCAATCCTATGCATGCTTTCCTGGGAGTAAGCCCCAGTGAACACTATGAGATGTGAGTAGGCATGCATTCAGTGGTATGAGTGGTGGCATCCATGGAACCTGGCCTCTCTTCTCCCTCCAGTGAGAAGGCGATCACTGCTCACTTATCGCTGATAAGTGGAGCTCAGTTGGCTGTCTCCTCTGCACTTCCAATTTCAACCAGATTCACTGACCAAAAGTTCACTCAAAAGTCATTTTGGATGCTGTCTCTCCTATGGTGACGGCTGTCCTTTACAACCCAAAACAAGGAGAGGAGGAGCTTCCCTCCTTGGCTTTCTTTAGCCACTTGCCGTCTGGGAACAAGAACAGGGAACTGTATTTTGCTGGACTTCCATGCAGCGTTCCATCTGAAACAGCAGCCTAATTTTGGTCTGAACTACCCCATCTGTTGTCTAACAAAGTGGATGGGGGCTGGTGCGACGATTTGTTTTTTTAACTAAATGCTGAAAAAATATGGCGAGTTATTTAGCAACGCTGCAGTAGATGAAGGATCATGAAACTTCTCTTTTCTGTAAACTTTTAAGCAGCAAAGAAGAAACCGTTTATTTCTTTTTTAGAAGCAAATGTCTTTTTTGGATGCTGAAGTTTACAGGACAAAAAGCAGCTAGAGAAGAGACGCATGTCACTGAAGTGCAAGTGAAATATTTCAAAACACGGGTGTTCTGTTGTTGTTTGTCCTGTGTGGCATTAAAAGGTCTAATCTGTTGATTCCGGCATCCACCTTCCTTTCTTGTCGCAGTATCTCAAGCAGCAGAAAGCCGCCAGGTGCTATTGTTAATGCAGAACCCCTTTACGTTTCTCCCCCAGTAACCTTCCTGTTAATGCATTTAATTGGTCCTCCCAGAGTAGTTTTGAAATATTGATAGATTTTAAAAACATCTGTAAATTATAAATAATTTTTAAAGTTCATATTTCTCTTTTGAATGCCCATTACAGAGTATTAGTTTTCAAGCAGTTAAATAAGTTATGAGACAAATGAGTGAGTTTAATGTGGGGCCACTGATGTGAAAAAAATGTGGTGGTTGTATTATTAAAGTTGTAGCTTTCCCAAAAACTGTTTATATTTCTATGGAGAATAAACGCAGGAAATTGTGTAATAATGTATGATACTCTGTTTAAGTTGAGTTCTTAGCATACATTGCAGGAACTGGATTGAGAAAGTATAAAGGAATATTCCATTTGAATGCCACATACGGTAATGTTACTGTTAGCATTATTAAGAGTATATGCCACTATCCACTCAAAAGGTGCTTACGTAGCAAAAGCTGTGTCCCAAAGGGGCTCCCAATCTTAGAAAAGACATGAGAGACACCAGCCACTGGAAAAGGTTCTCTGCTGGGATGAACAGGGACAGTTGCTGTCCCCCTGCCAAATATTACAAAACTTTCTTCGGAGGCCAATTTTGAATTGCAAGGATATAGTGGATGCGCCACAAAATCTCCCAGAAATGTTGCTGAGGTGAGCTGGGGACTAATACAATTTTGATGGGTGTTTTGTAAGTTGCATATACATGGGTTGTTGAGTCACTTTAAATTATGCAATGTATTGAGAAAACTATAATATACTCCTGATAATCTGGTGTGCGGTATTTCATTTTGGTTGTAACTGAGTTTTCATCATTTGTTCATGCCATTGCGTTTTCTTGCAACTATTTAATCATACATTCAGGATAATTCTTAAATAAAATACATGGTATCCACGGTTTCAGTTATCGACGCATACCATGGATACTGGGACGTCTCTTAAAAAGACAGAACATTAAACAAATCTCTTTTTTTAACCTTGTTGCAACAAAACCACTCATGTTCCCCTATCTTTAAAAAGGCACCCCCAGTATCCACTGTTTCAGGTATCCGCAGGAGGGTCTGGAACAGAACCAGTGGATACCGGGGCATGTCTGTATCTCTTCTGTTGAAATCTGAAGCAGCTGTTAACAGACAATATGATATGCAGTACTGCGGATACAAAAATATTCTTTGACAGAAACATGCCTTTAAAACACCAGTGGCCTACTGTCTTGTCTGGTTAACTGGCCTACATGGGTCGTACACGTTCATTTTCTCTTTAGATTTTAATTTTGCAGCGGGCAGTTTGTTGAAAGTGTACATGTCTGGATTCACAATATGCCTATCTTGGTGTATATGTAAATAAAGTTATGATATAGTGGTATGTCTGCTTTTGTCCCACTGCTAGACTATATTGCTTTGTCAATTCTTTTTCTGTACAGTATTTTCTTTGAAAGTAACTATTGTTGTAAATCCTGTTTAGTTTCTGTTAAGAAACCTTACTAGGCTGTACTTGCACATACATCATATTGAGCCCCCTGGGTCCAAGGACAGTTATGGGCCCAAGGACAGGTCTGCTGTTACAGTTAACTAGCCCAGGTAGCAAAAATATATCAGCTAGACCTGCAATTGGGAGGTGTGTGGACCTCTGATGTGCTGTATTTTCTTCTTGATCATGTAGTAATCCTGTAGCTGTAGGTTGCTTGGTGACTCCTGATTTCAGGGGGAAAAAAGCAACATGTTTTCTTGCTCTTATAATATAAGAGAGCGATTCAGAAGGGAATCAAGAGATAACTGTTTTGCTTTAGAGATAGATTGTAAGTTGTTTATGAATGGTACTGCGCACAGATACATGTGCGGATCCCTGGCTAGAATTACAAAGTCTTGCAAAATGGGTAAAGAACTAGAGAGTCATCCCTCACCTCTCAGCAGCTTGAGGCAGCTAAAGTTGTATACGATGGAGTGGATATCCATTAGCCGCCAGTATCTCTCATGATAAGACTCTAATATGATGTGTTGTTTCTCATCCCCGGCATCACCAAAAATTTAAAAGATCAGCTAGAAATGTTGAGAGGGAAGCTAGAGTATGCTGCACCAACAAAGTAACCACCAACCGGCTTGGGTTCTTCTGGGCACACCAGGACGTAGCTGTAGTTGGAAGGTTCTTCACTTTGGCAGTGAGATGTAGACTTCATATCTTACTCAATCTCAGAACAATATCTGGATCAGTCACTAGGCCTGTCCAAGGGTCATTGACTCAGGTATTTTCACATACACCTTCTCCATTGTCACTTGGAAGACTTGCTGTTTGGCAGTTAGGCTAGTTAGTATAATGATATATTTGTGAGACATGTATTTTATTAAACGTTACCATTAGGAGGACTTCTCAGTTTTTTGTTCCCAGAGAGCCTCCCTAAATGAAGAAAATGAAAAGAAGCCTCTCTTACCTTCGTCAGCCTCAGATTGGCCAGTTTTTGTATGCAGGAAGTACTGTATGTTAATTTAAGTCCGGGAGGAAATGACGCTTCTTTTAAGAACCACGCTAAATTGCAAACCATAGTTGTCGGCAATTGGCTCTTAATTGGAAAATTCCCTCAAAAAAGATTTGCCCCAATTGGCCGGGTAACAAGTCTATAACTAGCATGGATTGTGTGTCACTGATTTTGTTAGGAGACAGAACTAACCTTTTTAAAGAGTTTGCGGCCATTTCCATGTTCTTTACCGTTTATTTTATTTTTATTTTTTGCTTTGAGCAGATTATGGACTAGACTTTTTTTCAAAAGCACTCAAGCCCCTGTTGACTTGGCTTGTCAGACTGTTAAGAGCTTTGGCGCTGCTGGCCAAAAGAAAGAGGAAAAAGAAAATCAGGAGAGAACAGAGCACCTACTTTTCTGCTTGCAAAACATTCCAGCCCAAACGTGTGTATGTCATGCACCTTTCTGATGCCTCGCCACCCGGTTCAGAGGCAGCTCTGTTAATTCTGCAGGCCGCGTTGGGGATACGATCACTTTCAAGACTTCACAACTATTGAGGTTGGCACATGAGTGGCTGGCTGCTTGCACCACAGAGGTGCTTTGTGCTTTGATGCCTCCTCCCTCCCACCCCTGTGGAATAACTCCTTCTGGTATTACTTCACTTTTCTCTTCGCAGAGCATTTCCCCCATAAATATGACTGAACAGGTGTTACTGTGCCACTAACTGAGTTTCCAGCTGTCCCCCTCCAACACAGACCAGGCACAAAATCTGTTGTTTGGGCCTGTTAGGCAGACTAGAGTGCTCTCAAGCCTGAGACGGAGGTCTTTCTTGCAGGATATGGTACTTTTGTTGCCAGAAGATGGCCAGGAAGGCCTGGCTGGCTAACAAAGACAGTCCTTCAGCTGCTGGGTGTAGTTCCAGCTTTGCATTCCCTTTGGCAGCAGCACAGAGACTGCTGCAGCGTGGCCAGCCAGCAAAATTAGGAAATAAGGACTTCTTTTATTTACTCAGGCTGCTGAATCATGGGCATTCCTGTCTGCTTGGAGAAAACTCAGGCAGCTCTACTTTCCACTGGAAGTCTCCAGAGTGTTTGGTACTTTCATCTCGGAGTGTTCACACACTTGTTTTAATGTGCTTCATGGAAATAGTGAAACTAGCAAGTAAGAGCCCCTGTAAGTGGGGGAGGGGAAGTGAACCTCTCCCCCCCCATCCCTGGACTTAACCGTTCATTTAAATTTGCGTATTCAAATAGACTTCATAGGCAGTTGATTTCTAGCAAATGTTTCAATTGCGCAGGCTAGGCCTCGCTTTAGAGTCAGCTGGTGTGAAGTGCCTGGTTCTCAAAATTAAAAATTAACATGGACATGCTAAGTGCATCAGATTGAAACACAGAACCCTTGCCGTAACACAAAAAAGGCATTTACAGTAAGTAGCACTTAGTGACTGGTAGGATTTAAAAGAAATACGCACGCGTGCACGCACGCACACACTCACCTAACCGATCTGAAAAATGCATTTTATTCAACCCCCCAAATGATAAATTACTCTGTGGAATGCTTTGGGAGGTAGCCTGTAAGCAACTCCCACTGCTTCCCGTTGGGTATTTTATATGTTTGTCTGTCAGTGGACTTTGGACATTTCAACAAGAACTTACGTATGAAGTATACCTTAATATAAATAACTTCGGCCTCATTTGGCATGCCACTGTATATACGTCCCTGCTCCTGAATCAGTGTGCTGTTCATGGTTCTCCACTGCTTCTGTTGTCAATTTCACATTCTGTGTAGTTGCATTATTCTTTTTACATACCTTTTTTTTTTTTAAAGAAAAGAAAAGAAAATGCACCTTTTTAGGCTATGGCTTGAAGTGGGGAGAGGGTTTTCTTAACATTTTTCCATTTAAGCCATTTCCCTGCAAAAAAATCTCCCCAATATCTCCAAGATGCAGCTGTTAGTATATTTTTCTCAGCTGAGAAAAAAAGGAAACTGGGGAGGAAGAGAGTGATTTTTTTTGCCATAGAATGTTGCAAAGATAAAGGATGAAGAAGCCTTTCCTCTCATGCAAGGCTCCCAACTTCAGTCTCTAGGCTCAGAACTACATTTCATAAAATAAAAAGAAGAAGAAAATCACGAACTTCACATGTAGCCACACATGTAATGTGTAGTTCTACTTTCGGTGTGTGCAAAACGAAAGACTGTCATGTTGCGCCCCCCCCAGTTGCATTTATTGAGAAAACACAGTGGGGATTGTGGCTGGATCAAATTTCCCCCTCTTGCTAGCTGCAACATTGTACAGTGAGCATCCAAAAGTTGTTCATTTCTGCCCAATATTTAGTGCAAACACGGCTGCTACTACAAATTTCCCATGTGTTTTATGATTGCTGGGCCCATATACTTTTTGAATTCTGTACTCCTTGCTTCATCAGTGTTTTTGGCTTGATAGTTTAACCACAGAGAGATCCCTTATATCCTATGTGTGTAATTGCAGACTGGCAACATGAGACTCGCCGGTCTACTTCTTGCCCCCTTCTGTGCAACTCCAAGCAGATATTGCATGGTATGGTGCTGATCCTCTGTGTGGATTTCTCAGTATAGATTTCACCCAATTTATATGTGCAGAGTGCCTTTCTCCACCCCTTTCCCCAAGAAATTCTTGTTAATTTCTATTCGTGCCAAATGGGAAATCTTGCCAGGTATCAATGCAGCAAGAGATCCCTTTACGGTGCAGAAAATGTAGAATTTAACTTTTAAAATAGAGTTGCAATAATTAGCTTCTGCAGTCTTAATATTGTTTTAAATTAGATATCCTTATAACACTAAGGGTTATTATTCCACTGAATCATTTTGGGCCTGATTCATAAAAATAAGTCAGAAAGGCGTCTGAAGTTCATTAATCTCCCACTTTTTCTTCATTTTTATGTGCCTGATGTAAAAGTAGAAGGAAGCAGAGGGAATTAGAGGGTTTTTTGGGGGGAGGGGAGAAGAAAAAAGAAGATACCAAAAATATAAGCACAGTTGCTTTTATTTTTCCAAACTTGGACCCAGCCTTGGAAGTCTAAGGAAAAGCAGTTTTATAACAGGCAAAGTGATCATGCAACCAAAACAGTTTTTATATAATGCCAGCAATAGTGTACTATTTCAAACACATGTATTTTTGCAAATATTTATATAGTAATATACCATGTCTTTATAAGATATGCTATTTAATACTCAGTTTCTTTTTGTAGAGGGACGTGGTGGCGCAGCGAGTTAATCCGCTGTCGCTGGGCTTTCAACCGCAAGGTTGGGAGTTCGAGACTGCGTGACGGAGTGAGCTCCCGTTGCTTGTCCCAGCTCCTGCCAACCTAGCAGTTCGAAAGCACCTAAAATGCAAGTAGATAAATAGGGACCACTTCGGTGGGAAGGTAACGGCGTTCCGTGCACTACGGCGTAGAATCATGCTGGCCACATGACCATGGAAACTTGTTCTTGGACAAAACGCCAGCTCTACAGGCTTTGAAATGGAGATGAGCACCGCCCCCTACAGTCGGTCACGACTAGACCATTCGGTCGTGGGGAAACCTTTACCTTTACCTTTTTTCTTTTTGTAAATAAAAAGGAACCAAAGCAGTTACAAAATCTGTTTCTGGAATCAAAGGGTTTGCTATGTCTCTGCTATATGGCGGAGAAAGACATATTTTCAGAAGGTGCAATAAATAATAGACCTAGAGAATGTTAGATGATAACAGCTGCAAGGATTCGTTATGTTAAATACTGGAAATTGTGGGAGATGCCTACAATAGAATAATGAGAGAATAAAATGCATGAATATGCCATTATGGCTAAATTAACACATGATGTTTGAACCCAGTAAAACAGGCAAAAAAATGTAGTGAACCAATGTAGTGAAAGCAGCATTCATTTATTATGTTTTGGAACAACAAAGCACACACTTCAAATGTTAACCATATTGTTAATTGAATTTAGGGTTTTGGAGATATATACAACAATAGTCAATTCTGTATGCACTCGTAATTTTCTGTTGAATAACAACATAAAATTTAAACCACGAGCTTGCAATATTTTGAATAATGGGTTTTTCAGATTTCCATCCCTACTGATTTTGCACAAAAGGGGGGAAATGGAAACCTTTATTTTTGTTTTTGTTTTGTATTGTATTTGTGTGTTTTTTTTAAGTGAAAGCCTTCCAAATACTTGTGTCTCTTCAATGACATGAAGCAGTTAAGAGCTCAGGCTCTCCTCTGCCCTCTGTTGATGCAGCCATGTCAAAAAGGAGTGTGCTGTATCCGGTGGGAGAGGGTGCAGGTAAGGAGATTTGAGAGGGGAAAAGGGAATGATTTCCCCTTACAGCTCCGTAAACTTCCCGCTCTACTGTGGGTCTCCTTGAACCTATGACAGCTCTTTAGTTTGAGTTTGAGGCCCCAACTGCTTGACTCTTCGCAGGAGATGAATCATTTTCCTGAAACCTTTTTTGCATATGTCTTTTGTACTTTACAGAAGACATGGGAAAAATGTCTGGGTGTGGTGATGTTGAAAGGGCAGGGGACATGGAAAGAATTCATAGGACTTGATTCCCCAGGGATCCAAGCCATGTGCCTTGAGGTTTTCTCCTCCCTTCCTGGCTGAGTTCTTCAGAGGAGGAGGGGAAGCAGTTCCATTTGTCAGATCTGGCCCTGAGGAACTATAATCCAAGCAGGCGGGAAGTATTTCAAGCCGCCCTTTTCCCTGAAGAGCTCAAAGGAGAACGTCACGTCAAAGGGTGAGGGAGATATCGGATGTAGGGGAGGGCATGCTGGGGGACTTCCCTACAATATCAAGTTATGTCGGTGGACCTGTATGTATTCAGGTAGGTCCGCATTATCTGCTGGTTTGCCATTTGAGAATCTGCTGATGCCAAACCCGAGGGGCTCAGCCCACCTATTACCCTCCAAACACAAGCTGGGCAACTGCAGTCTGCCTCTCTGGCCCTCAGAATGGCTACTAAAGGCCAAAAGCCATCACTTTCCTGAGGGCCCCACTATATGGTGTACTGTATTTAAAGTGTGTATGTAATATCTATCCGTGGGCGCAATCCTAAACTGAGTGAGCCTGGCATAAGATAAGCCAGCAAAGTTTGGCCAGCAGAAGGGACACCATAAAGTATGTTTGGACCACTCTCGGAGTCAGAGAGACCAGCACACAGACATGAGCTGTCCTCCATGACTCAGAGAGTGGTCCAAATGAACTTTACGGTGTCCCTTGTGCCAGCCAAACTGGCTGGCTTAGTTTATGCTGGCCTAACTCCAGTTTAGGATTGCGTTCTGAGATACATATACATCATGTACGCTGTATAATGTGGCTCCATGTTAAAACTAATGAGCATACATGAGAAGAAATCTGTAAAAAAGTTGACAAATTTGTCATGATTCTCTGAATTAAAGGACAGTTTTGCCCTTTCTGTTAAGGTTATGGACTTCATCACCCTTGTGAAGATTCTTGTTTGCTACCTCCGCTCCCTCGTAATGCTCTCTGAAGGATAACCATCTTGAAATGATGTTTTTGAAGTGAGAACTGGAACAGTTTGAGGGTCAAGCATAATTTGGGAAATCCTCTACCAGAGTAATAAAGAAGAGGACACATACTTGTCCAGCATTCAAGTTTCACTAAAAAAGCATTGTTGCAGTGGGCAAGCATCCAGGAATGGTGTTGGTTGTTTTCTCAGTTAGATGGTTGCTGTCTGGCATTGATAATGAGATGGCGTTGTTATTGGTTACTAGATGCAGGAAAGGGACCAATCTTCATCTGTTTCCTGCGGATAAGCAAAAGGTTCATAATCTAGTAAAATCTTGTTACTTTAAAGAAAGCAGACATATAATTGGTTTATAAAAACACATTCCAACATTCATGTCATATGATAACTTAGAGACTGTAGGTTTTAAGGAATTTTCTGTATTTGAATTGCATATGAAGATATCCTTTCCCCAAGGGTTTGTTTAGTCTTTTTTGGTTACATTATCCTAACCAACTTTGTTTTTCAAGGAAAAAATATATAGCCTATCAAAATAAATACATATATTTGTTCTGTGTTAGGTTTTCTATCTTCTAGAGAAACATTTTTATCTTTGAGCAATGCATTAGTTTGTTTATTCAGTTTATACCTGCTTTTCTTCCAGATGGGTGTACCTAAAGCAACTAATGTACTGGAAAGTTACTTTGCACAATTCCCATTTGAATTAATGGGCAGTCCTCCTGTGTAGTTTACCTTTATTTCAATTGAGCTGGCCCAGGAGAACTTCTTGGTATATTGTGTACCCAATAACTATCAACCCATTACCTAAACTAGATTAGCATACATTCAACTACTGCTTATGTAATGCCATTTGTTTTATTTTTAATACATTTAAGAACATAAGAAGAGCCCCACTGGATCAGGCCAAAGGCCCATCTAGTCCAGCTTCCTGCATCTTGCAGCGGCCCACTAGATGCTTCAGGGAACACACAAGACAACTAGATATGTGCATCTCGTTGCCACTCCCCCGCATCTGGCACTCCGAGGTAGCCTAACTCTAAAGTAAGGAGGTTGCACTAACTTGTAGCCTGCGATGCACTTTTCCTCCAGAAATCTGTCCAGTCACCTTTTAAAAGCATCTAGGCCAGATACCATCACCACCTCCTGTGGCAAGAAGTTCCACAGATTAATTACCCGCTGGGTAAAAAAGTATTTCCTTTTATCTGTTCTCACTCTCCCAACACTCAATTTTAGTGGATGTCCCCTGGTTCTGGTATTGTGAGAGAAGGAAAAAAATCTCCCTCTATCCACTTTATCCATCCCGTGCATAATTTTGTATGTCTCAAACAAGTCCCCTCTCAGGTGCCTTTTTTCTAGGCTGAAGAGCCCCCAAACGCTATAGCCTTTCCTCATACGGGAGGTGCCCCAGCCCGTAATCATTTTGGTTGCTCTCTTTTGCACCTTCTCTAGTTCCCCTATATCTTTTTTAAGGTGTGGTGAACAGAACTGTGCACAGTACTCCAGATGTGGCCTTACTATCGGTTTGTACAGTGGCATAATAATATTGGCCGTTCTATTCTCAACCCCTTTTTTGATTATCCCAAGCATGGAATTGGCCTTTACTGCTGCTGCACATTGGGTCGACACTTTCATTGTCTACTAGCACTCCAAGATCTCTCTCCTGATCTGTCACCTAAAGCTCAGAACCCATTAGCTTATAGTTGAAGTTTTGATTTTTTGTCCCAATGTGCATCACTGTACACTTGTCTACATTGAAACACATCTGCCATTTGGCTGCCCATTTTCCCAGTTTGGAGAGATCCCTCTGGTGCTCTTCACAATCCCTTCTGGTTTTCTCCACCTGGAAAAGTTTTGTGTCATCCGTAAACTTGGCCACCTCGCTGCTTATGCCCGTCTCCAGGTCATTTATAAACAAGTTGAAAAGCATGGGTCCAAAGACAGATCCTTGGGGCACTCTGCTTTTCATCTCTCACCATTGTGAAAATTGTCCATTGACACCTACTGTTTACTTCCTGCTCCTCAACCAGTTTTTAATCCATTAGAGAACCTGCCCTCTTATTCCCTGACTGTGAAGTTTAACCAGTAGCCTTTGGTGATGGACAGTGTCAAATGCTTTCTGAAAATCCAGATATATAATATCCACGGGTTCGCCAGCATCCACATGCTGGTTAACCTTTTCAAAGAATTGTAAAAGGTTTGTGAGGCAAGACTTACCCTTACAGAAGCCATGCTGACTTTCCTTCAGCAGCACTTGTTCTTCTACGTACTTTAAGATTTTATCTTTGATGAGGCTTTCTACCATTTTACCCAGAACAGATGTTAGGCTGACAGGCCTGTAGTTTCCTGGGTCCCCTCTCCTTTCTTTTTTAAAGATTGGCATAACATTCGCTATCCTCCAATCCTCTGGCACCATGGCAGTTTTAAGGGACAAGTTGCATACTATAGTTAAGAGATCGGCAATTTCATTTTTCAGTTCCTTAATAACTTTTGGGTGGATGCCATCTGGGCCTGGCCTTTATTTTTTTGTTTAGGTCTAAAACTCTTTTAACCTCTATCTGACATTCCTTAGTCAGGAGGGGCTGTTCAGGCAGTGCTACCTGTCCGATGTCTTCTGCCGTGAAGACAGATGCAAATAACTCATGTAATTTCTCTGCAATCTGAGTCCCCTTTTATTTCCCCCTTTCCTCCCTCCCCATCCAGTGGGCCAACCACCTCTCTGGCAGGTTTCCTGCTTCTAACATATCAGAAGAAACTTTTATTATTCCTTTTTATGTTGTTGGCCATGCGTTCCTCAAAGTCTTTCTCGGTCTCCCAGATCACCTACTTACATTTCTTTTGCCAGAGTTTGTGTTCTTTTTTTATTCTTCTCACTGGGGCAAGACTTCCATTTATGGAAGGAAGCTTCCTTGCTTTTTACAGCTTCTCTAGCTTTACTCATTAGCCATGGAGGCACCCTCCTAGACCAAATCAAGCCCTTCTTTCTATGTGGTATACATTTGGAATTTAGTAGGATTTGAATCACCCTAAGGTACAGTATTAGTTCTTTTGACTGATTTGAAGACTATCTTCATTCCCTCAAAAGAAGCTGCATATATCATTGGCACAACATATATCATATAAATGTATAGGTTCCAGTCTTAATTTTGAAATGAAGTATAATGATTAAATCGCTTGCAGTACTCTTTGGCTTGCGTTGTTGTTTGTCTTTGCACGGTAACTCATAAATCTCTCAGTTCTTACCATGATAATTTGTCATTGGTTCCTGTTTCCAGTTTTTTACAAGTTTGCTTTGTCTATGGTCACCTCAATGTTCAGGCTGTGTTTTACTAAGGAAGTTCAGGCAGTCAGGCTTGTTGCAAAGAGGAAGAAATGGTGGGCAACCTCTTGAACTTTGAAAGAACAAAATGTTGTTGTTAGCAACTAGTTTTTGTGTCCATCCTTTTCATTTAAACGAAACAGTGGACTGAGTACATCTAATACCTGCCCATTTGATACCTGCCCATTTGTTTTTTGCCGTATACAGTAGTCATTCTTCTGCAGGTTGCTGGCTACCAAATTATGTAACAGTTGATGCATCCCTTCTTCTTTTACATTGCTGAAGTGATCACAACCATTTAGGGTGGTTCTTTAATTCTTCTGTTTCTAATTGAAGTGCATTGAAGTTTATAATAATTCCCTAAGAGTTCGATCCTATCCCACATTCCAGTGCTGATGTAGCTGTGCCAATGGGGTGAATACTGCTTCTTGCGGTGGGGGTGCAGTCAGGGAGACCTTCTCAAGGTAGGGCAACATTTGATACCCTACCTTGAGGATGCATTATGGCTATGGCTATGGAAAGTTGGATAGGATCAGGCCCTAAATCAGGCTGTTTTAGAACCAAACGCAATTTAAAATGTGAGACAGTTAAATTACTTTTTTATTAAATATTTGGAATACATGTTGACTCTTAATTTTAAAATACTTTTCTAATGCTTTCTTTTTTTTCTCTTGACTATTTAGATGTTCCCATAATATGAAAATCATTTTACAATGGATACAAAAGAAACATTAAATATATTTAAATTTGCATTTTAATAAAGTTGTCAATGTATAATATATATCGTGCAATTGAGAATGATAAAATGCAATAAAACAGTAGTGCAGAAACAGGCCTATTTCACAACTTCCCTAGTTTTACAATATTATTTAGGGCTCACTCCTAACCTGGAGTTAGGCTGGCACAGTTAGGCCAGCAAAGTTTGGCTGGCACAAGGGACATCGTAAAGCACGTTTGGACCACTCTCAGAGTCAGGTAGGATGGCACATGTCTGCTGACCTCTCTGACTCTGAGAGTGACCCAAACATACTTTACAGTGTCCCTTGTGCCTGCCAAACTTCACTGGCCTAACTATGCCAGCCTAACTCTAGGTTAGGATTGTGCCCTTAAATTAATTAGTGTGTTATACAAGCTGAGCAATATGAGTCCAAAAGATAGCATATATATCTCAGTTTATTCCTGATAGAATGTGAATATGGACATGCCAAGTGGAACCTGTACAAAGGACCCTTAAAACATTCTCTTTCCCCCCTTTTTCAGATGGAGTAGACATTGAGGATGACCCCACCTGTTCATGGCCAGCTTCATCACCTTCCAGCAAAGATCAGACTTCCCCAAGTCATGGAGATGGTTGTGACTTTGGTGAAGAAGAAGGTGGTCCAGGATTGCCCTACCCATGCCAGTTTTGTGACAAGTCATTCAGCCGCCTCAGCTATTTAAAGCACCACGAGCAAAGTCACAGCGACAAGCTCCCCTTCAAATGCACGTACTGCAGCCGCCTCTTCAAACACAAGCGGAGCAGAGATCGCCACATCAAGCTTCACACAGGAGATAAGAAGTACCACTGCAGTGAGTGTGATGCGGCATTTTCGAGAAGTGATCATCTTAAAATTCACTTAAAGACTCATACCTCTAACAAGCCATATAAATGTGCCATTTGCCGGCGTGGCTTCCTCTCATCTAGTTCGCTTCATGGTCACATGCAAGTCCACGAGAGGAACAAGGATGGTTCTCAGTCTGCCTCCCGAATGGAGGAATGGAAATTGAAGGACACTCAGAAGTGCAGTCAGTGTGAAGAAGGTTTTGATTTTCCTGAAGATCTTCAGAAACACATAGCAGAATGCCACCCTGAGTGCTCCCCCAATGAAGACAGAGCTGCTCTACAGTGCGTTTACTGCCACGAACTCTTTGTAGAGGAAAGTTCACTCGTCAACCACATGGAGCAGTCTCATAATGGGGCAGAGAAGAAACATATGTGCAGTATTTGCTCAGAGAACTTCCATAGTGTTGAAGAGTTGTATAGCCACATGGATAGCCACCAGCAACCCGAATCGTGCAACCACAGCAACAGCCCCTCTTTAGTGACTGTTGGCTATACCTCAGTATCCAGCACCACACCAGATTCAAACCTCTCAGTGGACAGTTCAACGATGGTCGAAACAGCTCCCCCGATACCAAAAGGCCGTGGAAGAAAACGGGCAGCCCAACAAGTGCCAGACATCACTGGGCCTTCAAGCAAGCAACCCAAGGTTGCCTACAGCTGCATTTATTGCAACAAGCAATTGTTTTCCAGCCTTGCCGTACTGCAGATACACCTGAAAACTATGCATTTAGATAAACCCGAACAGGCCCATATTTGTCAGTATTGTTTAGAAGTGTTACCTTCGCTTTACAATCTGAATGAGCATCTTAAACAAGTACACGAAGCCCCAGACCCAACATTGATGGTTTCTACCATGCCTGCCATGATCTATCAGTGCAACTTCTGCTCAGAAGTTTTCAATGACCTCAATACTCTTCAGGAACATATTCGATGTACTCATGGGTTTGCAAATCCAGCTGCTAAGGACAGTAATGCGTTCTTTTGTCCCCATTGTTACATGGGGTTTCTTACTGATTCTTCTTTGGAAGAGCATATTAGACAAGTCCATTGTGATCTCAGCAGTTCTCGTTTTGGTTCCCCTGTATTAGGTACTCCTAAGGACCCAGTCGTGGAAGTATATTCTTGTTCCTATTGTACAAATTCTCCAATATTTAATAGTGTTCTTAAACTGAATAAGCATATAAAGGAGAACCATAAGAACATTCCATTGGCATTAAACTACATCCATAATGGAAAGAAATCTAGAGCCATGAGCCCCTTATCTCCAGTAACTATTGAGCAGACTTCTTTAAAGATGATGCAAGCTGTCGGTGGTGCCCCTCCGCGCCCTGCTGGTGAATACATTTGCAATCAGTGTGGTGCTAAGTATACATCCTTAGATGGGTTTCAGACTCACTTAAAAACACACCTTGACACTGTTCTGCCTAAACTGACTTGTCCTCAGTGCAACAAGGAATTTCCAAACCAAGAGTCCCTGCTGAAACACGTGACCATCCATTTCATGATCACTTCCACTTACTACATCTGTGAAAGTTGCGACAAGCAGTTTACTTCGGTAGATGATTTGCAGAAACACTTGCTTGACATGCACACCTTTGTGTTTTTCCGATGCACTTTGTGTCAAGAGGTGTTTGACTCTAAAGTCTCCATTCAGCTTCACCTGGCTGTAAAGCACAGCAATGAAAAGAAGGTGTACAGGTGTACGTCTTGCAACTGGGACTTCCGCAACGAGACGGACTTGCAGCTCCATGTCAAACACAATCATCTGGAGAACCAAGGAAAAGTCCACAAGTGTATTTTCTGTGGTGAGTCTTTTGGCACCGAAGTGGAGCTCCAGTGCCACATTACAACACACAGCAAGAAATACAATTGTAAGTTTTGCAGCAAAGCTTTCCATGCTATCATATTGCTGGAGAAACATTTGAGGGAAAAGCATTGCGTCTTCGAAACCAAAACTCCAAATTGTGGAACCAACGGAGCATCTGAGCCAGTTCAGAAGGAAGAAGTAGAACTACAGACCTTGCTAACAAACAGCCAGGAATCACACAATAGCCATGATGGCAGTGAAGAAGACGTGGATACATCTGAGCCTATGTATGGATGTGATATTTGTGGGGCTGCCTACACAATGGAATCTCTTCTGCAGAATCACCAGCTCCGAGATCACAACATCCGACCTGGGGAAAGTGCCATTGTTAAGAAAAAGGCAGAGCTCATTAAAGGGAACTATAAGTGTAACGTGTGCTCTCGAACGTTCTTTTCTGAAAATGGACTCCGTGAACACATGCAGACGCATTTGGGACCAGTGAAACACTATATGTGCCCAATATGTGGAGAGCGGTTTCCATCTCTTCTGACTCTTACTGAACATAAAGTGACACACAGTAAGAGCCTAGATACCGGAAACTGCAGAATTTGCAAAATGCCTCTCCAGAGTGAGGAAGAATTTTTGGAGCATTGTCAGATGCACCCTGATTTGAGAAACTCTCTCACGGGATTCCGCTGTGTGGTATGCATGCAAACAGTGACATCTACTTTGGAGCTGAAGATCCACGGAACATTCCACATGCAAAAAACGGGCACGAGTTCTGCAGTGCAGACTACAGGGCGGGTGCAGCATCTTCAGAAACTGTACAAATGCGCTTCCTGCCTGAAGGAATTCCGTTCCAAACAGGAGCTGGTGAAACTGGACATCAATGGCCTACCATACGGTCTGTGTGCTGCCTGTGTTAATCTCAGCAAGAGTGGTAGTCCCAGTGTCAACGTCCCTTCCAGTAGCAATAGGCAAGGCATGGGCCAGAATGAGAACTTGAGTTCCACAGAAAACAAAAGCAAAGCCGGAGGGCTGAAGACTCGCTGTTCCAGTTGCAATGTTAAATTTGAATCAGAAAGTGAACTCCAGAACCACATCCAATCCGTCCACAGAGAGCTCCTTCCCGACAGCAACAGCACACATCTGAAAACACCCCAAGTCTCCCCAATGCCCAGGATCAGTCCGTCTCAATCTGAAGAGGTAATTCCCTCTTTCTTTTTAATTGCAACAACTCTGACCAAAAAAATTGCAGAACACCATCCTATTTGTTATTTCCCAGCATATGCTTAGCCTGAATGTATGATGTAGTATCTCCCACAGCCGTTAGCTAGCTAGCAATTACTTGCTTCTTGATCAGCCTTGTGTTTTGGCTTGAATGGTGCAGAGTAGGACTAATTCCAGTCTCCCTAGGATATTGTCTTCTTTATCACTGAAGAGAATAATCTTCATGCCAGCACAACTGAGATCTGGAATCTTAGCTGAGGTTCATTTTGAATTGGAATCCCTAGTTCTGAGTTATGCTTACGGCACAGAGTGTTAATGACATAAAAGTAAACTACATCAAGCCAAAGCATTGGCATGCAGAGTGCTGTTTTTTGAAAATATTTGCGAGCAACTGAGCAGGAGGGCTATTTTTGTAAATTATGTTGTTGACATTAATTTTTCCCTGTCTTGCTCTACTTTGATTAAAAAGAAACACCACAGTGTAACACCTACTTTTGCTAAAGGGCAAATTAGTCTTTTCATTGCAATTCAATTTTTATTGTCTTTTTTTTTTTGACAGAATACCATGCTAGGCCTTAGATGATTAACATTTCTTGCAGAATAATCTGTAATATAAAGTTGCACAAATGTAGGTGTCCCATGGGGCATTAACAAGATCACACTCTTATTCCAGATTAATTAATTTGCAATAAATGCAATGGCCTTGTTCTATTATCATAATCGCTAACACGAATTGGAATTGCCAGAGGGGGCATTCCCAAACACACTTAACTGTACATTATTTAGCCCTTAACTTGCTTTAACTTCCCTTTTGTTTTCACAAGGGATAGGAAACATATGGCCCGTGGACCATATCCAGTCACTTTTAAGTCCTGCTTCACTATTTACCCTCACCCCCCTGGCCATGTGTACCTATCCTGCCGAGAGTCTGGAAGATGGTGACTGTGGGGAAACTAAGTAGCAATCACAGCCAAGGGAAAAGCTGAGGCAGGCCAGATGTGTCTGCATTGTCTTTGCTTTGTATAAATCAGCTTTGTTAAAGGAAAGGAACAAAGATTGCTTTACTTGTACTCTGCTGAAGCATGTTTAATGGAGCCTACCTACAGTACCTTCATCTGTTGATCCTAGGCTTTCTTTAATTGCAGATTATTTAAACTAGAAGTTCTCACAGTTACTATCATCCTAGGTTTTATACTATGCTGTACAAATACTCTTTGAAAAAGTGAGAAAAGTCTTTTTTTACCCACTTTTATCTTTCCTGACTGCCAAGGAAAAAGACTTTTCTAATGGTTCAGGCAATGCCATCCCAGTAATGCTGGTAGGATCTGAGAGCTCAGTCCTAACCTGGAGTTAGGCCAGCACAGTTAGGCCAGCAAAGTTTGGCTGACAAAAGGGCCACCGTCAAGCACGTTTGGACCACTCAGAATCAGGGAGGATGGTACGTGTCTGTGTGCTGGCCTTTCTGACTCCAAGAGTTGTCCAAACATATTTTACGGTGTCCCTTATACCAGCCAAACTGTGCTGGCCTAACTGTGCTGGCCTAACTCCAGGTTAGGATTGTGCCCTGAGTCCTAAATCCACCTTTTGGAATAGTAGAGGGTAGGATTGCCAGCTGAACAGACAACAAACCTGCTCCTGGGACTTTAGCGCTAGCTGATCCATGGAAATCATCCAAGGAATGGAAAGATAAGCAACATTATCAACAAATGTCCACATCAAATTGCTGTCAAAAGCAAGGTTGTTTTTTTTTGGGGGGGGGGGCAATAAAGAGCAAGTAACTTGGTAAGGATAGGAAATTTCTCAGCTTGTGTCTAACCTAGCCTTATCTCTTTTCTGCCACCTCTCCTCTCATCCAAATATGTGCTAACACCTGCTGGGATAAGCAAATACTGTAGCAATCCCATAACATGTTTATTGAATATCATGAGTCTCTCTCCAAATGAAGGCAATAGAAAAGAAATGGCTCCCTTTAGGTCCATCGCAAAAATTGATAACCATAGAAGCAATAATATATGATATGCTGATTTGTGCAATGTTAGCTTTATTATACTTTCTCCAGTAGTTCCACCAATGTACAATATATTCAGAGCTTTAGAAAAGGGTGTGAGTCCCCCCCCCCCCAGTGTCAATATGTCCATTTTTGAGAAATCCAGAACCTTTAGGTTTGCAGACCCAGAAATGGTACTTAGTATTTTTAAAAACCTGTGGAAGATGACAGGGAAGGTCCCTGATGCTGATGTGATTCCGCATTTACTTCTGAGAAAACAACAACTTTTTTTAGTTTACTATACCATCCATATAGGTCTGTGATCAAATCTATTGCTCATACAAAATTTTGGCCAAAGGGCCTCATAACACCTTGAGCTGCGTTAATAGAAACATTGTATGCAGCTCATGGAATTGAGTAGTATTGGTTTGCTTGGCCTAGGTTAGGGCTCAGCTGGAATAGCTTGTCCATCTTTGATCATCACACTTTAAATAGGGTGCATAGGAATGGGAAAAAGGTCTTAGAAGAGAGAAAGAAAAATTATAACTTCAGATGCATGACGTCCAGAGAAACCGGCCTAACTGTGCCGGCCTAACTCCAAGTTAGGATTGCTGTCCCAATTAGTATCGTTATTGGATGACATTGTTTCTTGAAATAGCTAGATTGAAAAGGTGTATCTTCATTTGGACTTTGCTTTTTGCATATATAAAGGTAGAGACCTATAAGATGTGTAAACATTTAAAAAATGTCTTCTAAAAATGCTTAATTGCTTAATTATATGCTGCACAGATGGGTGTTGCACATCTAGCAGAACGCTGGAAACCCTGAGAGGCAGGATTCTGTGGCCCTATTACCAGCAAAAATGGGAGTGATACAATCTAAAAAGACATGTTAATAGGCTTTAATTAATACATGTTTACATAACCCTTGAAAGATGGGAAATGTTGCTTCTGGGTTAGATACTGTAATTTTTTAAACATTTTTTTTAAATGCTTAACCTGATGAACATCTCCTAATTAAGCCAGAATACAGCAGTTTTTTCTTTATCATTTCTGACTGCTTCTGCAGCTTTGCTCGATGAATGGCTGAGAATACCACTTTTGTACAGCCCTGCATATAATATTTCAAAGTTCTATTACAATTCCATAAACAGGTTGTTGAAGTTCTCAGCTGCATCAGTTGTTGCTTGTCTTGTATGAGAAGGATTCTGTCAGTATTCACAGTTAAGATTCTCCCCACTCCTCTCTTCAGCGATGGGCAGCCCAAAGTTAACCTGTGCATGTGTGGCTGGGCTAAGTGGCCTACGCCAGGTCAGGAGCAGACTGGAGGTTTCCTCAGGGTAAGGGGGTATTTTTCCCATTACTGTGTAATGCTTCAGCCTGCGCAATGCTAAATTGCTGGCGCAAATCCAAGCAGCTCCAGTAAAACTGCCAGGCCCAGGAAGGGGTTAGGATACAGTAGAGGCCCCTTCCACTGACTGTGCCCCTCTTCCAGGCTGCTCCATCCCCATTCTGCCCTCCTCCCACTCTGTTATGCCCCCTACCTGCCTCTAATCTGCTCTTCTGCACATCCCCATTCCTGTGCAACCTGGTCGAATATTTACCTCTTCCAGAGGCCCTTCCTTTGAATGCAGTGCTGATGGGACAGTGCAGCCCTCTCCGCTCCTTGCAGGGGTTTCCAAAGTAGCTGGAGGGCCGCATCAAGCATCTGGCATGGTGTCGAGGGCCAGAAATATAAATACAGGCATGCCCAGCGGCGGCGTTCAGCTGGTACGTTGGGCGGGACTTACCTTTGAGTGGCAGTCCGCCCGTTGCGTCATGGTGCGTTCCGCCGCTTTCCCGCCCACCAGGAACCAGCTGAACGCCGCCGCTGGGCATGCCCCAGTATCTGTTGGGGTTCCATTCCAGACCCCACCATGGATACTTGAAACCGTGGATACTGGGGGCACCTTTTTAAAGATAGGGGAGCATCACTGGTATTGCTCAAACACAAAAGAGATTTGTTTACTGTTCCCATACCTTTTTAATAGGTGTCCCAGTATCCACGGTATCTGTGGATAACTGAAACCGTGGATACCGAATCAGTGGATACAGGGGCATGCGTGTAAGTAAATGTAAATATAAAATTTAAATAAATGCACTAGAGACAGATCTTAGATGAATGGATGGGATTAGAATTCCAGGATTCCTCCAAGCACCAACGCATAAGAAACATAGCACACACTTTAATGGACTCCCATTCCCCCACCCCACAAGCAGCTTACTTAAATCACAGGAAAGACCCAGAGCATGTTCTGAGGATCAGGGAGGCCTCCCAGACCCTCAGAAAGCCTTTTTGACCTTCAGAGGGTCTAAAAACGTCACTTCTGGGTCTTTGGAAAACCAGGAAGTGATTATGTTCTGCCTTCCATAGGCGTTCTGGGGCCTGGGGAGGCTGCACTTGGCCTCCCTGGCCCTCGGAACACCCTCTGCATACAACCAGAGCACAGCTTGGAGGGTGCAGCCCATGCTAGCAAGGTCAGGAGGGCCAGAGGCTTGCCGCGGGCCAGGTAGAGGCTCCAGGTAGAGGGCCGTATCTGGCCCCAGGCCAGGGTTTGGAGACCCCTTCTCTTTTGTTGTTGTTCAGTCGCTAAGTCGTGTCCGACTCTTCGCGACCCCATGGACCACAGCACGCCAGGCCTCCCTGTCCTCCACTAGCTTCCTGAGTTCGCCCCTTCTCTAGCGTAATCACAAACATGCTTTCCTGTGTTGGTGATCAGGATTGTGCCATGTCTAGCAATTTAGAGGATATGACATGGGAATAATTAAATACAGCATGGGGTTGGAGGGGAATCATCTTTATTTATAGAAAGGAAATGGCATTCTTTTTCAAAGGCGAAATGGAGAGACTTGTTGTTTGGTAGGGATTTTAAGGTGAAGCAGATTTATAAAATTTTGAAGAACTCTACACATTGTCTCAGAATCCTGAGAGCTTTTGCAAAATTTGCGATAGGCATAAGTGTGGAAGGAGTATTCTCTAGTGAACTCTTGCAAACTGTTACTTTTATTGGGCACAGCTGTTGCTGATTGTGGGTGGAAAAAGTAGTTGGTTGCTAGCATGCTCCCTCATTGTCTTGTGCAGTGTGTGTGTATGTGTGTGTTTTAACATAACAGCTGTGGAAACAGAATAGTGGATGAATACCTCGGGTAGCAAGTATTGTTTCAGACACTAGCTTTTGGCGTTTATTATAGCTAGGGGAGACAAAAAGTGTTAGCAAAGCTTAGGAGCCAAACAGATACTCTTGTAACCAGAGAAATGGAGCCCCCAATGCAGAGCTGCAAAAAGGGATCCTGTTTGCTGGTGTGTCCTGATCTCTCTTCCCCAAGGATGAAGAGAGATACCAAAATGTGACTCCCTATGCTCAAAGAATTATATCGCACCTTGGCTAAGTGCAGGGAGTACACTTCTGGCGAGAGAGAAGCCATGAACAAGCACCCTAACCTGAGGTACTCCCCCCTCTTCCAAATGACAGCGCTCAGTGTACTCTGAAGGTGATGCGGAACATAAGAAGAGCCCTGCTGGATCAGGCCAAAGGCCCATCTAGTTCAGCTTCCTGTATCTCACCAGCTGCCTCAGGGAGCACACAAGACAAGATGCCTGTATCCTGTTGCCATTCCCTTGCACCTGGCATTCTGAGGTAGTCTACTACTAACATAATGAGGTTGCACAACCCATCATGGCCTATAGCCCTTGGTTGATTTTTCCTCCAGAAATCTGCCCAATCTCCTTTTAAAGGCCAGATGCCAACACTACCTCCTGTGGCAAGGAGTTCCACAGATGAATTACCCGCTAGGTAAAAAGTATTTCCTTCTATCCATTCTAACTCTCCTTACACTCAGTTTTGAAATAGACAAGAAATCAGCCTGTCACGTCTCCCGTTCTCTGTGTCTTGGGTCACATACCACACTACCTTGAGGACCTGTCCAGGCTTGACTTATAATTGCCTGCTGATGCTCGATGGCACGCATCCAGAGGAGAGGACCACACTGTGAAGGCTACATTTGAGACTGAGGATTCAGTGAATCACAGAATACTGTATATTTGTAGGAAAAAAAAATTGAAATGGCAGTTTAGACTACCCTGTCCATGTAAGCTGCTTTGGGCATTTGCTTCGGTATGGGAAAGGCAGGGCATAAATTTTTCAAATAAATAAATAAATAATGTATATTGAAGTCCCAGGAATGTCTGGTATTGCCAGGGACATCACAGCCTTGAGCTAAATCTTCATGGATTCATGCTAGTATAGCACAGTGGTCTCCAAAAGCTCCATCCTGTGGCCCTGATCCGGAGACCGCTTTTGCCATCCGCCAAATGACCGGTGCTTACCGTTCCACCAACTAGACAAGCAATCTATATTTGGACACACTCAGCTTTAGATCTCTGCTTTGCATGCACTTCAGTTCTTACTTTTGTGTTTATGACCCGGTTGTAATCTGGAGCCTGTTAGTGGTAGCCTGATGTCATATGTGGATGAAATTGCTTGGTGGTAGATGACTTGTAGGTGACTCCTGCCAACCTAGCAGTTCGAAAGCACCTAAATGCAAGTAGATAAATAGGGACCACTTCGGTGGGAAGGTAACGGCATTCCGTGCACTACGGTGTATAGTCATGCCAGCCACATGACCACGGAAGCTTGTCCTCGGACAAAACGCCGGCTCTACAGGCTTTGAAACAGAGATGAGCACCGCCCCCTACAGTCGGTCATGACTAGACCATTCGGTCGTGGGGAAACCTTTATAGGTGACTTGTAAGCACATGTAATAGCTGAATGAGCAAAGCATACTGCAGCTAACTGGGCAAAGGTAGACTTTTTAAAGAGCTGCTCCTCTTTTGTTTAGCAGAAGTAGAGGAACTGTCTCTCTTCTCTCCTAGCCCAGCGTGGCTGTTTGCTGGTATTCTTCTGCAACCTTTTAGACTATGACTCTTTGTGGACAGGGAATCACTTGTTTTGCTATGTAAACAACTTCGTGAATTTTACTTGTAGAAAAGCAATATATCAGTATAATATAATGTTTTGCGGACTGTATCCCATGACACTCTGGATTTTGTCACATGATTCCTGGGCCCTCTTTTGTGATTGTATTCCAAGAAATGGTTAAAAAAAACAATCAAGGGAAGAATAATCAAGGGTAGCACAGTAACCGCCCAAGCCTACCTTGCATTGCCAGAGCCCTTTGCAGTGGCGCAAAATCTGAGATGTTGTTATGTGCTTCCCGGCTGTTGATGCAAATGGCCAGAGATGTGGTGCATGCGCCAGCTGTTCTTGGAGGTCAAACCAGTATCAGTATGTTGGCAGCTGTGATAGGGATGGTATGCAGAGTGTTGACTGGAGGCAATGGATCTCAGTGCAAAGATGCACATCAGATTTTATCGCAAGTTTCTTCCTCTTCCTCTCTTTGGGCACATGACAGCAAAATAGCTGGCATGGGTCTAAACAAACCCATGGAAAGCCAGAAGAACTACCCAGAGGTAAGTAAAACATGTTTTACTTATCTCTGGTTGGCTTTCTGGTTCGTTCTCTCTCTCTCCATAGCATTCAGCACATGCTGTGTGTGGGATGTGGGATAGGACTGGACCGTAAGAATGCTTATTTTGTATCATTGGTGTGCTGCCTTTGATTTTTATCAAATCTCAATCTCATTTTTATTATCTCAAAATGTTGAGAGAACGTTTTATGTGTCCCCTGGGAGAGCTGGGTCTGAGATCATCTGACAGTCAGGGTTGACAGCAGTGGACTTGTAACATCCTCCTTGTTGGTCTTCTGTTGGCTTAATGTGGTTTTCTTTCCTCCATCCAACACTCTGCTGCATTCCCCTCTCACTTTAGCTGCTCCTCTTTACATTTCTTCACTGGTTTTCTGTCCCCACCCAGAGCTCCTTGTCCTCTACTTCAAAATCCTTAATAGCCGTGCTGCTCCCTCCCTCTCAGATCCCACTATACTCCAGCCTGGACCTTCATTGTTCAGTTTCCTAACCCTCAGACCTCATCCAAAGGTCTTCTACTTCTTCAAACATCTCTGCCCTTTCTTCCTTTCCCTCTCTGTTACCTAGAACTGCCTCCCTGAACACTGGTATGGGGCCCTGTCTCTTATTTTCTTCAAATCCCATCTTACAACCTACTTTTCCCATGAAGGCTTTGGCAGAGGGCAGGTCCATCCATGAGGCCAACTCAGCCTTTCACCTCAGGCAGCAGATTGGCATAGGAAGCCCATCACTTCCTTCACTGTTCCTCCTTCACACCATGGATGGGAAGAGGAAGAACGATGCTCCAGTGCTCTGGTACAGCATTCTCCTCCCCTCTACATTTCTGTTCTGACCCCTCTTCCTTTTTCCAGTTCAGTGAGACCTGATTTTTCCATCAGGTCACAGACCAGTGCTTTCATTCATGCTCGCTTTGGCAGCACATATACTAAAAAATAATATAGTAATTGGAATAGTGCTTTCATTTTTTGTAAAGTTCCATGTACATTGCTTGTGTACTACTGATACTCCTCCTCCTCCTCCTCTACTACTACTACTACTACTACGCCATTGGCTACGATAAAACATACATTGTTATTTATTTCTGTTCTTACCTGCACAGATCATATCTAGCAAGACTTGGTACAAGCTTGTATCTTTTAAGAGCACTTTAAACAATAAACTTGTGCATTTTCAATAGTAAAAACTGGTGTGCTTTTTTAACCACACTAAGCCAAGAAAGAACAAGAGAACAATTTTGGGTCACAATCTAATTTGTCCAGAAAGCTTTGTGAATAAATATTGAATGGAAAAGAGAGCTTAGTAACTGTGGAGTGAGTACCTCTTTATCTCACTCAAAATCAAATTAAAATTTCACTCCCAAGTGAACAATTTGTCTTTCCAGAGATGTGACTTTTGGGAACAGGAAATAGGAAAAAAAGCTTAATGAAGAAGGCATATCAGGGTATCTCCACAAAGAAAGCCTGTGGTTTTTTGCATATCAATTAAAATAAGAATTTGGGACAAAATTTCCAAACCATAAATCTTTGCTATTAAAGAAAGTTGACATATAGGAGCTGGATCCCATAAAGAATAGGAAGAAATAGTGCTTGAACAAATCAGTACCAAGTGATTTATCCTCCTTAGAGCCCAATCCAGTGGATGTCTATTCAGAAGTCAATGGGGCTTACTCCCAGGTATGTGTAGGTAGGACTGCAGCCAAATCTTTGGGGCAGTAAGTCAGCATAGCAGTATTCAGACTTAAGTGTAAACAAGTACAGTTGGCGCAGGATGTCAAGCCATTATTATGAAAAGACAGTCTTTTCCTGTATGAACTTGCCTGTTTAATGAGATTTAGCTGAGTCAGTGCTCTGGTTTCTACACATCTTTGAAAGGAAGGTTAATAGCTGTGGGGACAGAATCTTTTTTATTGTTAAGCCCCAACTACAGACTGCCCTTCCAAAACCTATCCACAATTGGCTATTGGTGCCTAGTGAAACGCTCTATTTATTTGAACTGTGGGTAGTTTTGCATAATACAGTACATTCTAGTCTGCTGACTTCTGATGCTTTATTTATTTATTTTTTCATTTTTAATGTCAATTGTCTTAGATATCACTAATAAGAAAACTATGGATTATAAATATATTAAATAATGTCCACTCATTTCCCTTTTCTGCACCAAAGCTGTTCTTTCAGAGGGACAAAATGTTTCTCTCAAAAGTGTGTGTGTGTGTGTGTGTGTGTGTGTGTGTGTACGTATACCTGTTTGTATCCATTATTTTTCCGATGTTCTGTTGCTTTGACACCATCTTTCTCAGAGCACAATCCTAACCAACCCTCAAGCATCGGGGTAAGGGCAATGCAGCTCTGGGATAAGTGAACAAACATTCCCTTACCTTGAGGAGCCTCTGTGACTGCCCCCCCCCCCCACTGCAGGATGAGGCACCTGCTCTATTGGCACAGCTATGTCAGTCAGGGCCAATGTGTAAGTCCAATGTGACCAATGTCATCACAGTGAGCCTATCATCATCTGCTGCTGCTGTCTCTATGGTCTGTAGGTCAGTGGGACAAGCAGAGCAGCTTAACTCCTACCTGCCCCTGCCTGAGAACAGCCTAAAATGGGCCTCCTGGAAGCATTTGGCAGTGATGTCATCATGTTACCACCAACTATTTCCAGGTGCTGCACTTTATGCATGGTACCATAAGTGCTCCTCTTGATGAGTGGGGGGCCATGTGGGGAAGGTGGGGCCCCCACCAAAATGCTTCACATTGCGCCCTGCTGCTTCTAGAGCCAGCCCTGATGTCAGTGCTGGAAAGTTGGTTAGGATTGCTCCTAATCACTTTGTGATTCAAGCCAATCAGGGCTCGCATACAAAATATGATGAAGTCATGGCTCCTTGTAGTCAGATTCGGCTACATGATGACATCAGTGAACGCAAAGACTTTCCTCACATGCCTCGCCCAAGATTTCACTATAGCAGCATTGGCGCAAGCCACTGGCTTCACTATTGCACTTAGCTTGGATTGGTTTAAGTCAGATAGAAGTTCTTAAGTAGATAGATTGGCTGCTTTAGAAGCAGAATTGCTTAGGTTGAAAACTATTGTTAAAGCAGACATTTAGGTGGAACATAGGGATTATCCTGAAAATTATACGTTTGCAGTCTTGGTTTAAACAGTGGGAGAAGCTGCTAGAGAGGCTAATCAGACATTTAATAGAGGGACACCCAGAAAGTCAAGATCTAATGAAAGATGCTTTTTTGTTTAAAAGACACAGTTTCTCTAAAGTGAGATCATGCTTAGAAATGTTGATTGAATATTTTGATGCAGCGAATCCACAAGCACAGAGAGAGAAAGCTACATACATAATTTACCTGGATTTTAAAAAGCTTTGGAAACATTACAACACAAAAGATTAATCTGCAATGGAAGTACTTAACAGCACAAAACCACTTTTTAAAAATAATCTTTTATATTGAAGTCAGAAAAGATTTGTAAATGTAATGAGGAAGAATAAATATTTTGTCTTCAAGAGATACTCAGAGATGAGGAAAAAAGTAAAGGTTTGTGAAATTAATTTGAAACTTAATCTGAATCTAAATGTAGATTAACTGTATTTTGAACAAAAAGGATGGAAGTGGAGCGGAGCATTCCATTTTTTCTTTTGGACTGCAGCCCTAGTTATACTTACTCCAAAATAAGGGTGAAATCCCACCCCACCCCCTTCTGCCAACACAAGCCACCTTTGTTGGCCGAGCTCTGCCACGAACGTGCCGTAAAGTACGTCAGTGCCAGCATTCCTGGTGTAGTGGAGGATCGACATAGGCAGTTGTGTTGGCACTGCACCGCTGGAGCATGCCCCCGGTAAGCTGCTCCTGCGCCAGCCAAGTTCGACTGATGCAGGGGCTATTCTGGGCAGGGGTGGAGGGAGGCAGAACTAAACAGGGTGGGGGAGTGCGTTCCGGCAGGTGGGAAGCTCTGGGGAGGGTGGGGGAGTCCAGATGTGGCCATTAGGCCTCATTCAAACCCCAGTCCCCTGGGATGCGCAGCCCTGATTCGGGCCGAGCAGCATGCTTGGACTTGTGCCTGCTAAACAGCAGGCGCAGATCCGAACAAGTTCAGCAGGGCAACTACCCCCAGGATAAGGGGAAAAACATGTCCTTGCCCCATGGAGGCTCCAGCGCAGTGCTAACCTGCGTTGGAATACAGCGCAGGCCAGCTGGCCTACCTGTTCCAGCACAGGTTAGGATTGCGCTCCAAGTCTCATTGCTTTAATTAGGATTTACTACAAAATAATGTAGTATACTTAGGCTTTCATCCTTAAACAGAAACTGGAATCTAGTATTAACTTATGATCTAGTGTCCTATCTTTTTCAAATTACAATACAATTTGCGGTTATAACGCCATACTTTTTATGAAAGCTTAACCAGCTATAAAAAAAAGTTAATATCTAATATTGGGCAATGGACAGTCCAATCCTAAACAGCACTGGTGCAGCGGAGCTACATGGTCTGCACTGCATATAGTGCAGCCCCGGAAGTAGCTGGAGGTCTCCTTAGGGAGACCGGTCCATGACAGGAGGGTCAGAGGCTCATAGGGGACCAGAGGCTTGCTGTGGGCCAGCCCTTGCTCTCCAAGGGCTGCATCTGGCCCCTGAGCCGGGGTTTTGAGACCCCTGCTTCAAACTAGCTGTACAAAGCCTATTCCTTTTGCATAACATTCCTGAAAACTCCAGAATGGATTTAATTGAGATATTAGTATGTATCGTACTGTGTGCTTGCCATCATGGTTGGTTCTTCTTCACTTGGGAATAAACTCCTTGGGATGGAGAGTTGTTTCTTACTTTGACCCAGATAGCACAACTGCACGGAGAGAGCTGTTAGAAATAATCAGAGTTGCAGCAGTAGTAAAAGACCACCCCCTTCATTTAGAAACAGATCTGACATGCATTCCGATAAGGAGGACTTTTGCTGCCGACTTCAGAAAAAGTTAATCCTTTGCTGTTCATTAAAAGAATGAAGATGATAAATAAGAATGCTGTGTTTGTTTTCAGCAGGGTGTGAATATGACAGCAGTTTTGATCATTTTAAAATCTGGGTTCATTGACACAAGTCTAGTTAAGTATATTGCTGACTTAATAAAGGTTGATAGTAACGTTTTAGAAGCCTTTTGGAGTGCAAAAAGAACTTGTGTTTGATCTAGCAGCAGTGACAAAAACAGGCTCACTTTTTATGATAAAAGAAAATGTCTGTGTTGATCTGCAAATGCGTCAGATCATTCTGAAGAGGCTAGTAAGTGCTGGGGTGTTTTGTTGTTTTTGTCAAATGATTTTTCCCCCTTTATCATTGCACTTCAAATAAAAGGGAAAAAAATCTTGTATGTTGTGTCATTGTATTCATTCGTCATAATTTTTGTTGACAATTCTCGACATGCACTATGTTTTACAGTTCTAACGAGAGAAAAGACCAGCCATTAAGTTTACGTTGCTTTGTTTTTCAATAAAGTCACATATCAGGAATAATGTTAGGAGTATGCTAATAAACGATATATAATGCTGGTCATCTGGGAGCAAGAAATATTTTCTAACTAGTTCTAAAGGGAAATAATGTTAAAAGAAAAAGGAGAGTGATTGTTATTTATGCAATGTGTGTTGGTCTGCATGTCAGCATCAAAAACATCTTTTAAGGAGCTTGGTAAAATAAATCTTCAGGCTTGATAGTTGCTGTTTAAAGTCTACTGTAGATATAGTTATAGTATGAGATTCTTGTGTTTTGCTGCCTAGAAAGGAGTATTTTGAAGCATCATCAAACTGAAACACATTTCTCTTAATTTTGTCCTACACATCCTCCTTTAAACAATAAATAACCAATCCATTTTGATTTTAAAATTAAATTTGCCATTGATGCCCAACTTTCTGTTCAATGACCCAATCCATCTTAAAGCACTGACATAGCACAATCCTATGCATGTCAAAATAAGTCTCATTGAATTTAATAGGATTTATTCTCAAATAGGTATAGGATTACAAAAAAGAAGAGACACTCAGTATAAGTAATGCCTGGCTTTCAGTACTTAAACATACTAGAATAAAAAAAATCTTGAGGAGAGCCCTGCATAGGAAATTGTGGTAATGAGGAACAGCCAAAAATGTGTGGGTATGCCTTTAAAATTGAAGCAGGAGCTGGCAATTAAGTCTGCAGCCAGGTGAGGCAAATCAGACATCTACTTGAGCCACCTTAAAAAGGGATGCTATTCAGAACAGTGAGCAAATGATACAAAATTCTTTGTAACACCCTCCCCCCCAAGATGCTTTCCACAGGTGAAAGTGGAACATTGGGACTAGCCCCACAATGGCTTGAAGACTTCAGCAACTTTTTAAACAAGTTTTATGTATAGGATTGCGGCCCTAAAATAGTACGGACAAATTACTTGTTCCTTTTTGTTCAGTAGGATTTAGGTTACACTCTTAAGCACATTTACTAGAAAGTCTCTTTGAACTAAGGGCCAAAACAAACACATACAGTTCAAACGTATGTGTATTTACTCAGAAATACATTACACTGTATTCAGTTGAACTTACTCCCAAGTAAGTGTTTTTAGAACTGAGACTGAAACTATTGTGTGGGAAATTATTCAGATGGGATTTGTTCCATAGCTATTGTCTACATAAAACTGCATGTAAATGTTCAGAGGATGGAGTTATTTGTCCATGGGAAATTTCAGTCTGTCCCCACCCCTGTCTGAGTCACTGAGGTGGTATTAGGATCAACTTCACAACACAGGTATGTAGCCCATTGCCATGTGAATTCCCTATCAAGCCTTTTTTGAACCAGATGGAAGAAGCCATGGTTTGGAAGAGTGGGTGAGGAATGTATCCTGGCAGGTATATGGGAAAAAGAAACCACTGGTTAAAATACCTGTATGAAATAGTAATGAGACAACCATTTCAGATAACTGAACTACAGTAAAATTGGAAAACCATGTGATAAAAGTCACTTCCTCCAGTGTTCATAGCAGAGTCAGTGTTCGTAGTGATGGGGAAGCTCCTCCCCTCTGGCAGGCAGATCAGGTGACACAGGCCTGCTGAGGAGACCTCATGTGCCCAAACTGACCTTGCCTGTTAGGCAGTGGTAGGTCGATCTTTGGTGCTCCAAACTGTCAAACTGTGGTTTGGGGCTTCTCTTGGAAACCAGGTTTGGCAGGGTTTGGAATTTGGAAACTAATTCTAGTAAGCACAAACCATCATGCAAACAAAACAGCAGGCTATGCTTTGCTGCAAACCAAGAAGGGAGCAAGGGATAGCAATGGGCAAGGGAAGGTGTGAGCCTTCTTGAACTTGAAAGGTTCAGGCTCATTCATATGGCACAAAACCACATGGCTACATGTGGCTACAGTGTTCGGGGCTCTTCAGTATCTTACTTTGGGTATCTTGTGTGCTTTCTGAAGCATCTGGTGGGCCACTATGAGATACAGGAAGCTGGACTAATAGGCCTTTGGCCTGATCCTGTGGGGCTCTTCTTACGTTCTTATGTAAAATCATGATTTGGCATTAAGTTTGAGCCAGTCCATAATCTTAGGAATCACTGAACATGCACAGAATGTATGACATTTGCTACATCATATACGTTGTTCAGATAAATACTGTGCAACTACAACTCAGTTGTGATTTCTAAAATGTGCAATATAGTACATGGTTTGGGGAGATCGTAAATCTCAAGGATCTGAAAGTAACGGTCACATAACAAAAGTAGTGAAGAATTGACATATGATTTAGAGAACATTTTTTTGGTCATGTCAATTTTAGCTTAATAGGGAATATTTATACTGGGGTTTTTGCTGCCAGATACATGAAAGCTGCAACTCAAGAAAAAAAAACACGATTCAATGATCAGATTGCTCACTAATGAGTTGTTAGATTACTTGGACTTGGGAAATCTTTTGGTAGTTTATCTATTTGTAAAGTCATTATGAACCACTGGAAATCTGTATAGTTGAAAAGCACTTTATGAATTTCCATGTTACTAATGAATGAATGTGATATACTGAATTAAGAAATGTAGTATTAGAATAGTATGAACAGCAAATTATAAAGTCCAACCAGAAATGTGGCATTCATATTAAACTTTAGAACAAGGAAAATTGAACGAGGATTCCTGGTCATATCTCCTGTAACAATGCAACTATTTTATGATGGCTGTAATCATAAGCAGTTGAAACTAGAGGTGAAGAAGAAATTTTTCCCTGCTGTATTTAAGCATACAGTTGGTCATTTAACTGAGCTGTTGATTAGGTATATTGTTATAGTAAGGTTTCAAGACCTACCTAATCTTCCACTTTGCAGTTTCATCACAGCTCTTACCACTTGGATAGTTTTTGTCTCGGTGTTGGACAATATATCAGCAAATTGCATATATTTAAACTATTTCCCTATGCAGATTTATTTGCATTCTCCCCTGCCCTCACACACTCAAAACATGCATACATCCCACTTTTAGAGAAATTGCAGAGACTTCCAGATGAACCAACACATATAATAAAAAAGAAATAGTTAACTAACACATTGCAGTGTTTACTATTCAAAAAGATCCAGAATCAGTAGCCAGGCCATACATCAATATTCTATCTTGGGCTGTCTCCGACTTCTAGGACATAGAGCTCTGCAGTAGTATAAGGAATACGCATCAGAATAACAAATGTCAGGAGACATAGTGGCAGTTTCTGACCATACAAGGATGCTGTATGGTCAAGAATTGCTACCAGAGGCCTTGTCATTTGCTGCTCTGGTTTACATGCCTTGTACTACTTTATTGTCTATCCCTGCTCCAACAGATGGAAAGTGCTAAAAATAACTTTGTTGAGATTTGGCATTACTACTGGTTCCAGATCTTCTTGCAGTCTAGGTGGAGTGGTATCAATGATGTGTCTCATGGTTGGGGAATTTTCCAACCATAAAAGTGACCACGGATGCTTGGAAAGGATTCGCTACAATGGGACCAAGGATCCTAATTCTCCCAGGGACAGAGAATTGAGCTACTGTATAGATTGCCAAAAAAAGGAGCCAAATTACAGCTGTGACCCTGCCCCCTAATCTGTGGGTTTGTATGTCATAGGGTTGAGTACAAAGGAGCATTGATAAAATGGTAACTCACCAAATGTGCATGTCCTACAAGTTGATTATTATCAGTATTATCTGCCAAGAGGTGAGATCAGTCACACCACTGTATTGCTTTCCAGTATTCCTAAACTTGTGCAAGTGTGGTAAGTTTCTCCCCTCCCATCATGTCAAAGAACAATAGATTTGACCAGGAGTTTACTGTTTTAAGTTACCACTATGTAAATGGTTGCATGCATGGACCCAGCAAAATCAAGTATATTAGGAGTCAAAACAGATGTCAGCAGACCCATAACTACTGGGTATATAGCCCATGTTAGTAAGGTTTCCAGTGTGGGAGGAATAAGAGGAGGACAGAAACCATGTATAATGTTGTTCTAATTTTAATCTAGTAAAATGTTCGTATTTTTTAACTTGCTAGATTTTTTACACAAGCATTCTATGACTGAAGTTGTTAGTGTCATTTGCTAAGTTAATGTTTTCCATTGTTGTTTTCTTTAGAAGAAGACTTATCAGTGTATCAAGTGCCAGATGGTTTTCTACAATGAGTGGGATATCCAGGTTCATGTTGCAAACCACATGATTGGTGAGTGAAGTACTAAATCTTGTTGATGATAGACAGACTGTTCTCCTAGCTGCATTCATCATTGCCTGTAAAATTAAACAGAGTTAAGGAGAAATTAATTGTGCAACCGTCAAGATTTACCCAGGTGTGATAGATTTTTTTTATTTTTGTTATTAGGCTAATAAAGCATTAGCATGTTTTATTTTCTGCAAGGGCTAGTTTATACTTCTGCAGAGAATCATATACTACTGGCAGTCAAAACACAGGTGATTAACAAATTAAACTTCTAATCATTTTTGCATTATTGAAAACCAACTAACAGGAATGGTTAATGAACTGGTTGTTAGCTTTCCACAGAGTTTTAGACAGGTTTTAATTTCAGAAGTTATTATGATAATGGCACTACCGAGTGCACCTTGATACCAACATCAGAATTGGCAAGTTTTGTCACTAAGAAACGTAAATAATTCAAATAGTCTTAAAATAGGAATATGCAGCGTGTTGAAACATTCTAAACGCAATCCAGAATGGCTCTGAACAAAATGAATGAATATATTTAATTGAGACAAAATTCAAGTTTGGCTGTCTGTAGCATTCAGACATTGCAGTCACAGGTTTTTTTAAAAAAATTTTTACCAGTGATTTTATAATATCTATACAAGGAAGCTGAAGTTAGGATATAGCATAACACTAAGCATTTTCTTTGAATAGTCATATTTTGCCATTATTTGCTTATTCTCCCTAGGGTTATCTGTAATGTTTTTAATTTGGTTACCATTTAGTAATAACACTAAGGGTTCTGCAAAGCCAATTAAATTTATCAAGCACATCTTTTGCCCGCTAATAAAACAATATTGCCTTTTGTTGCTGTCTGTTTTTAAGAAATTCTTTGTTGAAGCAAAGGCATAGAATTGTTGTTTTAGTTCTCATTTGACTCTACTGTATTTGTTTCAATATTTTTTAAAAAATGGAACTTTGGTCAGAAAGTTCCTCCAGCAAACAACTCTGTATAGGTCCTTTAATTCAAAACGTTCTTCCATTTTTTGCTCTTCTATTGGGTTGATATTACTTAGCAATTTTTTTATTTTTCATCATGTAATTTTTTTTGTATTATTAAAGTTTGTCGTATTGAGAACACTTCTTCTCTGAGTAACTTACAGACCAATCCTTCGGGCTATTTACAGTGGTGGAACTTGTGTTCCACCATAGTAAATGCCACAATGGTGCTGTAAATGGTGTTCCACTGCCAAATGTGTTGGAGCTGCTGGTGCCAATGGCCAGCAGTTGTGTGTGCCCACCACTGATGTACCCAGTCTCTGGGCACAACCCTAAAGTGAGTTAAGCAGGCATAAGCTAAGCCAGCAACATTTGGCCAGCACAAGGGACACCGTAAAGTAACCACTCTTGGACCACTCTTGGAGTCAGAGAGGTCAGCACGCAGACATGAGCCATCCTCCCTGACTCCAAGAGTAGTCCAAACATGCTTTATGGTGGCCCTTGTGCTTGCCAAACTTTACTGGCTTAGCTTATGCCCGCCTAACCAGTTTAGGATTGCACTCTCTGACAGAATTGGAAAGGTGGGAAACTGAAGGCCATGGGCAGTTCAGGGGAGGTTCTTGGTGGGGAGCAAGAAGGAAGGGGGATGGTTCAATCCTATCCCTGTTTTCTTGGCCCAACAACCCCCTAGCTCTCCTAGGAATTATAACAGTAAAAGAGCTGTCATGGATGAAGGGAGACCCATTGGTGATCAGGCAGACTACCAGGAGACAAGTAAAATATATTTTACTTGCTATCTGTCTGATTCTCTCTCTCTCTCCACCAAGTAGCATACAGTCTGCATTCTGTTGGCATGGCTGCATGCTATGGGAGGGAATAGAATTGTACTCAAACTTGTAGTTTTCAGCATCTCAGGATGTAATCCTAAACACAGGAGTAAATCCCACTGAAGCCATTGAGTCACAATGACATCTTGGCCCAGGTATGTGAGGTGAAGTAAACCTGAGCTGCCCAAAGTCAGTCAAAATCATTTCAACAGATGATACTTTTCATGGTAATAAAATTTTTATTATAAGCAGAAATTGACAATTTACTTACCCTTTCAGTCAGCAGCCTGAAACGGACCTCCTCACCTTTCTTAATGGGCCAGGTCTGTCCAGAATGTGTTACAGTAAGAGGGACTAGTGCTTCACTATTTCAGCAAGAATGATTGTTACTCGGTCAGTATTGCGGCATTGGGCATAATTTTAGGGTTTTTTGGGTGGTATGGTCAAGTCAAACCAGGAAAATCCCTGCAGTCTCACGTAGTAGGGGAACAGAGAGCCCCAAAAGTTCCCCATGAGAAACCAGGGATTACTTTGAACTTTGCCAAGAAGAAGACACACAAATAGCCAACCAGGAATGAAATGCAGAGAGCTGCAGTAATTTAGGTCAGCAGACAAGATGAGATTGTTGAATTAAGATGCACAATTTTGAGAAACAGAAAAAAGAAGCAGGGGAGCAGAATGGAATAAAGCAATAGTAGAGTTGAGTGGAAGCAGAAGAACGATACCAACGTTCTAATCTAAACATTCTGTTGTGGGAGAAGTTCTGCATTATTAAAGTGATGATTCCTTGAATATAGTCTTAGGAGGAGTCTGTTTTCTGTTCTTCTAAAGCCAATTTTTGGATTAACGTCCCAAGCCATGGATCCGTATTTGTTATTTGTGGAACGTGCATTTGGTCCCAGGTTCACGGACCTGGAAAGTAGCACTAAGGAGGTGCGGAGTGGAACATGACTGAGAAATGCTGCGATATATATGTTTGGTTTTTTGTTGAAAAGCAGTTATAAGCTCCTCCTTCCTGCGGCAGTGAACCCGAGGTCCATCAGTCCTCAGGAAGAGAGCCCCATCACCTAAGAGCAAGCTCAGTTGTGCCATGGATGGGTTGTTTTCTGCCAGCTATACTACCCAAATGACTTCAACAAAGGGAGCGGGGAAGGAGTTGTGTCATTTGGTCTCTTCCTCCTTCTCCCGTGTCATCCTTCTTGGAGTATCAGGGTTTCCTTGCCTTGGCTGCAGGTCAGACATGTGCCCCCTCGGACCTCGTCACTGGCCCGGGTGTCTTTTAAGACCAGCGCCCTTTCCCCTTGCTCCACCCATTCCAGTCCCTCTCCCACTCCTTTACCAATCCAGGTGTGTCTTCTCCCTTCCCCCTCCCCTGGCTCTGAGGAGTGTGTTGTGATGTTGTGGCTGAGTCTAGGCAGGCCTGGGGTTGCTTCTTCTCACCGTGCACCTTCATTGGCTTCTTTGAGGCATCGGAAGGAGATGCTAAACACCAGCCAGCCAGAGGCTGTTCTCTAAACCGGCTGGCCAGAGGCCGTTCTTCTTCAATGCCTTCCTTGACAGGGTAAGCTCTGGCTGTTCTCTCTGTCTTCCTCATCTGCCTGAGGCTTTCACTGCCATGGTAGAGCCCCTTGTCGCCTCCAGCCGAGTCTGGGACTGGACAGCAGTATAACAATGATAACAATACTATTGCACTCAGCAAATTCTGGTTGGAATTTCCCATAACATAAAAAAAACCCCAGTAATTTATAGTTTACTATTAATGTTGTATTATAGTTTACTATTAATGAAAACTTTACAAATAGCTGAGGAAAGGAGAGAAGCCAAAAGCAAGGGAGAAAGGGAAAGATATACCCAACTGAATGCAGATTTCCAGAGAACAGCAAGGAGAGATAGGAAGGCCTTTCTAAATGAGCAATGCAAAGAAATAGAGGAAAACAACAGAATGGGGAGGACTAGAGATCTTTTCAAGAAAATTGGAGATGTCAAAGGACAATTTCGTGCTAAGGTAGGCACAATAAAGGACAAAAATGGCAAGGACCTAACAGAAGCAGATGAGATTCAGAAGAGGTGGCAAGAATACACAGAGGAACTCTATAAGGCCGATCTAAATGTTCCTGATAACCACAGTGGTACAGTCACTGAGCTCGAACCTGACATCCTGGAGAGTGAAGTCAAGTGGGCTTTAGAAAGCCTCACTAACAACAAAGCTAGTGGAGGTGACAGCATTCCAGCGGAATTACTCCAAATCTTAAAAGATGATGCTGTCCAAGTGCTGCTCTCCATATGCCAGCAAATTTGGAAAACCCAACAGTGGCCACAAGACTGGAAAAGATCAGTTTACATTCCAATCCCAAAGAAGGGCAATGCCAAAGATTGCTCGAATTACCGCACCATTGCACTCATTTCACATGCTAGCAAGGTCTTGCTCAAAATCCTACAAGCTCGGCTTCAGCAGTATGTGAATCGAGAACTACCAGATGTACAAGCTGGTTTCCGAAGAGGCAGAGGAACTAGAGATCAAATTGCCAACCTTCGCTGGATCATGGAGAAAGCAAGAGAGTTCCAGAAAAACATCTACCTCTGCTTCATTGATTATGCTAAAGCCTTTGATTGTGTGGATCACAACAAACTGTGGCAAGTTCTTGAAGAGATGGGAGTTCCAGACCACCTGATCTGCCTTCTGAGAAACCTTTATGCGGGTCAGGAAGCAACAGTTAGAACTGGACATGGAACAACCGACTGGTTTAAAATTGGGAAAGGAGTACGACAAGGCTGTATATTGTCACCCTGCTTATTTAACTTATATGCAGAGTACATCATGAGGAAGGCAGGGCTGGATGACTCACAAGCTGGAATCAAGATTGCTGGGAGAAACATCAACAACCTCAGATATGCAGACGATACCACTCTACTGGCAGAAAGTGAGGAAGACCTAAAGAAACTTTTGATGAGGGTGAAAGAGGAAAGTGCCAAAATTGGTTTGAAGCTCAACATTAAAAAGACTAAGATCATGGCAACCACTCCCATCACTTCCTGGCAAATAGAAGGGGAAGAAATGGAAGCAGTGACAGACTTTATTTTCCTGGGCTCCAAGATCACCGCAGATGGTGACTGCAGCCATGAAATTAAAAGACGTTTACTTCTTGGGAAGAAAGCTATGGTGAACCTAGATAGCTTAATCAAAAGCCGAGACATCACCCTGCCAACAAAGGTTCGCATAGTCAAAGCGATGGTTTTCCCAGTAGCCATGTATGGCTGTGAGAGCTGGACCATAAGAAAGGCAGAGCGTCGAAGAATCGATGCTTTTGAATTATGGTGTTGGAGAAGACTCTTGAGAGTCCCCTGGACTGCAAAGAGATCCAATCGGTCAATTCTCCAGGAAGTCAAGCCTGATTGCTCCCTGGAAGGACAAATGCTGAAGCTGAAGCTCCAATACTTTGGCCACCTGATGAGAAGAGAGGACTCTTTAGAAAAGACCCTCATGCTGGGAAAGATTGAAGGCAAAAGGAGAAGGGGGCGACAGAGGATGAGATGGTTAGATAGTGTCACCGAAGCAATGAATATGAAATTGGGCGAACTCAGGAAGCTAGTGGAGGACAGGGAGGCCTGGCGTGCTGTGGTCCATGGGGTCGCGAAGAGTCGGACACGACTTAGCGACTGAACAACAACAAATTAATGTTTGGAGTAGCAAAGAGTATAAACTATATTGCCTCCCCCATCGAGGGGGGAAAAACCACACCTTTCCATTTCTTTAGAAAACTCTCAGTGTTAGGATATTTTTCATGAGCTATTCAACAAAACAGTAGAAAAGGAACATTTGACAAGTGGAAAATTGACACTTTCTCTGTGTGAGTAAGGGATCATTCTGGAATGTCAGACAGTCTCATAGGGTGTGTTTACTTGCCACCCACTTGCCACCTGCCTCTGATCATTTGGTGAAGAACAATGATGGTTTCTTTTTTAGCAGGTAAAGCTAGATCAAGCCAGATTGGAATGTGACTACAAAGACAGTAAATAAGTATGGAGAGCTTTATTAAATTGAGCTAACACTGGAAGTCACTTCAGAAGCCATTCCCATTGTCATTCCCATTGTAACTTCAGAAGGGCTTATACTAATGTCTGTTAACGTGCCAGAAATGGGTATACCAAAATGGGCACCCTGCTTTTGGAATTCTTGGCAAAAAACTGTATCTGAGGTACATAGGCACAGAAAAATGTCTTTAGAGCATTATGAATTTTCATCACAAGAGTAAGTTGTGGAAGCATAAATGCTAGTGTTGTAAGTGGCCCTACATGTCTCATATTCTTAAAAGTTGGATGAGATAGACTAGGGAAGAGGGGCTTTTTCCCTGCTGGTTGTCATGCATGATATTGCTTCATGCCATAACCATAGTGATACAGATTTATGTGTGCTTTCCATAAAAGAAATGCCATCACAAGAAGCTCAGTGTGCTTTGCAGGCCTTGCTTTGATCTTCTGTATTCACTATGATTCTTGTAAGTAATGCATGACTTTGCCTTTGAGATGCAACCCTCATTAAAAGCACTCAGATTGTTTCTAGAGGAAAAAAGGGACAGAACAATTAACAACCTGTAATAATTCTATTTTTGAGATTGTTTGAACCTGAATTCATTTTTGCAGCATGGGAAAATAGTGTTGTCATGTTTCTACATGCTGTTCTCAAACCTTTTGGTACCTGAAGTTCTTTACACTCCTAAATGGAGTCGCAGGAAGCCCTGCTTGTGCGTATGCAGAACCTCATGGGGTCCCAGAGTTCCTGTGCATGTAGGGAGTGGCACAGTGCTGAACAGATTGCGACCACTTGCGGTGTGAATGCAGATTCCCTGAAGGGGTCGGAGACTGCAATCCTACCTGGAGTTAGGCCAGCACAGTTAGGCTAGCAAAGTTTGGCTGGCACAAGGGACACCTTAAAGTATGTTTGGACCACTCTCGGAGTCAGAGAGACCAACACACAGACATGTACCATCCTCCCTGACTCCGAGAGCAATGCAAATGTGCTTTATGGTGGCCTTGATGCCAGCCAAACTTTGCTGGCCTAACTGTGCAGCTCTAACTCCAGGTTAGGGTTGTGCCCTCAGGGAACCCCAGGGCTTCTAGAAGTACACACTCAGAAACACTGTTCTAAAGTGTCAGGATGGAGTAAATAATCAAGGACCTAGGGGCATATGTTATTTATAAAGTTTACAGAGGGTATACAGAGCGGTTGGAAAATTTGGACTAATTAGGATAAACCACTTACAAGAAGCTTTCAGTGAATTTGATGGGTTCCATAAGAGACTCATCCAAAAGAAGTGTATAGCAGAGACGTATGCCCTCTGACTATCACACTAGCTTTAATAGTGGTGCAGGTGTAGAACAAGTCTGATTACAGGTGTTAGAAGTTTTTCTTTGCCTTTTATTGTATTTTTCTGCAGTATTTTTTCCTGTTCTTCTATATTTATTGTGTTAGTTCTTGTTCAGTTTTTTATAGTCATTTCTCCCTGCTTCAGAGAGGAACCTTCTTTGATTTATGGAGACTGAATCTTGGATCTTATATGAGATAGAGAAAGCATTACAGATGAAGCTGTACGGATAGGAGCCCATCCTCTGCTGCAAGCCTGCAATTCTATTCACATTTACCTGGGAGTAAGTCCTACTGAACTCAGTGGGGTTTACTTCTGAGTGCACATGCATAGGATTTTGTTGTAAGAGATGTTGTGTTCACAAAGATCTGCAGAATAGCAATACGGTCGGCATTATTAGCCGTCATCAAGCATTATGTCGTGGCCGTGAGACTGACAGCTGACACCTTGTTTGGGTGAGCTGTTCTTGAGAACATTTTCATGATCAATCAGTACCCACCTCCAGGTAAGGAGGAAGCTAGCTCCACTACATGTGACTGCACAAAAACCATGAAGGAGGAGGATAGGCTGCTTACCTGTAGCTACAGTTGTTTGAGGGTCCTCTGTGCAGACCCACAGTCTTAGACATATAGCCCACCCACTTGTTCTCTCTGAGGTATTACTTCAGCTGTTGTCTCTCATCAAATGCTACAATTTGAATGTAGTCCTCAAAGAAACTGAGGGATTAGTTTATCCTCAAGGCATCCTTTGGGCACCCTGTGTGTAACTTCCCCAGGAAAAGCAGGGGCAGAATGCTCAACAAAGCTCTAGAGCAGTGATGGGGAACCTTTTGGGCTTGGTGTGTCAAAATTTAGGAAAATGCTTAACTTGACTTGGCTGGTGTGTCAACCCCCCACCCAAATGAAAGAGAAACCATTCTTTATATTCATTTAGTTAAACAAAAAATACAGTCTATTCATGTGTGGTGCTATGTGTTATATAAAGAAACATCAAATAGTTAAAAAAAATGAAAAATGAGTAAAACAAACTTTTTGTCATGCATTGGTGAATGCTGGTGTGTCACTCCAAACGTTGTTGTGTGTCAGCTTTGACACCCGTGTCATAGGTTTGCCGTCACTGCTCTAGAGGCTGCCAAAATTGGTTCTGTGCATGTCTGTTCTCTGCTATGTGTGTCTGCACATGTAAGCAACTTTTCCATAACCCTGCTGTCTCTTTACAAAGTTAAATTCATGGATTTAACTTAACTTGGGTTCCAGCCTGCACTGGAGACCCTCATATGACCTCCCAGACATGAGTGGAAGCGCCTTCCAGTCACATCTGGCAGGTGTTCTGAAGTTGCACGCAACCTCCCTGTGCCTCAGAAGGCTAGCCAGGGCCTTAAAGGCACTTCTAGTTTTTCAGGCAGGGCAACCCCCACGGAATTAATTATGCATGGAATTCAGTATCCACAAGGTGTCCTGGCATGTCCTGTGAAGGTCCCATTGTTCAGCATTTGGATTGTAATGTGGCATCAATCCTACTGAATCAGTTTAAAACCCAAGTACGTTGTCTTAACTATACTGTGAACCATGTTGCTCTTTCAAATAAGCAGTATTACTTTGTCATCTAAAAATATATCTTCTAATGGTCAAATTCCTTCAGGGTGTGTATATTTTAATAATGTACTATCTCGTCTAGACTTTTAGCAGGGAAAGATGGCTGTGAGATAGCACCGGTAAATCTTCTTATCCTTGTCTGTTAAGTTGGCATGTAGAATATTCACAGATTTGAAATGTCACTCAGTCTAGGAATATTATACTACCTAATGGAAAACAACACACACTAGACTTTTTTATCCAGATCTCCTAATTACCCTGTATTTCCCCCATGTAGCCCATGTCACTGTGAATTGCACTCATGTTTTGCTGATTATCTGCATGATTTGAACAATACACCATGTTCCGTTAAATGTGCTTATAATGCCTATAAGGAACAAAAGGGGAAGGCCATGAATCCAAGTTACTGTTAAATAAGCTCTGTTTAAACCAGCTAGATCCACTCTCTGTAATGTATCAAGGTTTATATATTAGAGTACTTTAGTATATGAATGGAAGAATATTAACCCTGCAGTTCTACTAATTTTATCATGTCCTGGCTTTTCAAAAAGTCCATTCACTCAACTCACATTGGTTGTAGTTCCAAGCTATTGTTTATATCCGTATAGAAACTATTGTTATGGAAACTGGAAAAAGAAAAAAAAGCATATAATCTGCATGCCACTTCAGAGATAATGTAGATGTCTAATTTAAAGAAATTATTGTGTGTGGAAAATGGTAATATTTATGCCTGATTGTCTCCCATCTATTTTTCCTTATTTCTCTTTCCTTCACCATACTTAATAGATGAAATAGCTGAAGAACAAAATTCCCGTCTTTCTAACCCAGCCAGAGGAATATTCCTGTATAAAATTATGAGACCCAAACAGCTGAAGTGTAAATTTGTAAGTGCTCAGAATCAAGCGCTGTTAGGCATGAGATAATGTAAAGCGATGATATTGCCAAGAACTATTTTATGAAGGCTTAATTTTTTTCAGTCTGATAATTTTTGACCAATAATTACCAACCACCAATTATCCTTTTTAGTTAGAAAGAATCTCTATCACTATGGAGGTTGGCATAGCAGCTAGCACATAAATCCCGAAAGAGGTAAATATGTTCCAAACAGTCACAGACAACTGTCTCGTGAAATGTAGTGAGCAAATTGCAAGCCGCTGGCTGTGCAGAACAGAGAAGCACATTTACCATTGAGGACTGATCAGACTGACAAAGAGAATGATAAAAGGGGATAGGGGGAGTCACAGTCTTTTGTGGTTTTCTACTGCTCAAACTGTCAGAATTGACCTATGGTCGTATCATGCAAAAAAATGGTCTGAAAAGTTTGCGTGATGGAGTATGATGAGATTTTCCATAATTGCTCCTAATTTCTCTGGTTTTTACTCCTGCATCTTTCAAGTATATTTCTCTGTAAATGTTGTATAAACATTGAAATGAATACAATACTCACTTGGCCATTAGTATTTTGCCACTTATTACCGACATTCTTTAGGATGCAAACTTACATCCATATGGAACTGTGTACTAGCTGTAATTGCAGCAAGCTTGGTGAAGGACAATAATAGAAATAGTGCAGGAGTTGGGAATGTATGGAGTGGTGGGAGGTGAGAAAAGATTTCTTACCCCAATTAAAGTTAGCTGCACTTAATTTTGAGTCAATCTGTATGATTTAGCAGGACATAAAAAGAAGTGCAGGACGAATCATAGAGTTTCTTTCAAAGTTGGCTTTGAAAAGTGGAGCAATCTATAAAGAGATCTAAGCCTTTTCATTGTCATGAAGGAGGACCATATAATTTTACCCACAAGTCACCAATGAGTGAGGCAGTGTATTTGCCCTTTTTGGTTTATTGTTGCCACAGACATGCACATACATGTACTTCAGTGGTTCACAAACTGTGGGTTTGTGGCCCACCAGAGGATCATGACTCAATTTTGGGTGGGACGCAGAACTGACAGGGTAGAGTTGACTATGTGCATCAAGGGTTAAACAACCTGCTAAGGGGGAAAGCACTTTGCCCAGTCACTATTATAGCCACAAATGCTTGAGTGGCTGGTGAAGTGAAACTGTTTTTTAAGTAGGTCCCAATGCGAAAAAGTTTGGGAACACGTACAGCTTGTGTCCCCCCACCACCCAGCAAGACCTAATACCTGACAACTAGGGGGAGAAATTGGTTAAGCAGAATGCAAATATAATGCTATGTTGTATGCTAAGAATTTCTGTTCAGTGTTCAGATTTTTGAGGGATACATAGAGCTGCAGAGAGAAGGAAAGAGAGGCAAAAAATCAACCTATTCCTCTTTTACACACTGCTTTTCACAAGGTGATATAGCATACAAGCCAATGAAAACATAACATATCATCTTAAGCCACATGATCAAATGTTAATACAAATTATCTATTAATATACCGCAAGTGAGAAAATGTAATTATATGCATGTCTCCTTTGGTTTGTACTCATTCATGTACATATCATCAGCCACAAATGCACAAAAACCACAGACATTCTTGAACATGTAGTTGGAGCCCTGCTCTTATATCTCTGCCACATTTTCTTTGGACAATCTCTGCCCTTTCCTGCCTTTATATAACGTTCCCTCCCTCTAACACACATTGTCCTTCATTCATAACACACATTGAACAAAGCACTTCATATCATAGTCTTAATTCCATTTTCTTCCTCTGCCTTTCCCTTCTCAGTCGTAGACCTGCAAAACTCTCCTGGTTCCATAGCCCTGCTCCATTTTTCACACAATTACTTTAGCTGTTTTGGATGCCCTTTTTTTGTAGCTGACTTCTACTTGCCTTCCTGGTTTATGGCTTTTCTTTGCAAAACATCTTGATCAAACCCTGCAGGGATTTAGATCTTTTCTCTCCGCACTGAGAGGTAATATTCTTTAAGACCTCTCTAATGAGGTTTGGGAGTGCTTCTGGACCCATGCCTTCAACCTGAATATCCAGGTGACAGCTGTGTCCCAGAGTTCCTTCAGCCAGTTTAAGCTGATAGGCCATCTGCACCTAGTTCAGGTAGATCTGGCTGTGGTTGCCCATGCACTCATAATAATCTAGATTGGACTATAGTAGCATGGAGCATTTGAAGATGACTCAGGAACTTCATTCAGGGCGCAATCTTAACCTGGAGGTAGGCCAGCAAAATTTGGCCAGCACAAGAGCAACTGTGTAAAGTGTGTTTGGACCACTTTGGGAGGCAGGGGGGATGACACATGTCTTTATGGTGTCCCTTGTGCTAGCCAAACGTTGCTGACCTAACTGTGCCAGCCTAACTCCAGGTTAGGATTGCTCCCTCAGTGAGGAATACAATCTTTTAATCAGGGCCAAGGGCGTCACGTCTCATCTCTATTAATTCATCTGGCTGCCTGTACATTTCTAAGCATGTCAGACTGTCCTATAAAACCTTCAGTGCTTGGATCCCTGAAAGACTGTGTCTCCTCATTTGAGTATGATCATTTAAGTTATCATAGATGGCCCTGTGGTAAGGACCTTCACCAGTGGGTGTCAGCAGTGGGTCATGATAGGTTGAGGCACTTATAGCCCAATCCTGTCAATTCTCTGTTGAAACACTTACAGCCCAATCCTAACTAACCCCCTTTGCGGATTTACAGCCCAAACCTAAACTGCCTGGGTCCTATAGGATCAGTGGTAGCAAAATGGCTATGGGATTCCCTGATAGCTGCTAGGTTCTCCTCGGAGTAAGGGGACATTTGTCCCTTGCTCCCAAGGAAAGCCGTGAGCCCCACAATGTAATCCCTCAAGTCTCCACCAGAAGGAGTCAGAAGGAAACTAGCGCCAGAGTTTCTTCTTCCTCTGCAATTAACAATCAGAGGTTCCAGATCTCATCTGCTTTACAGTTGTGGTGAGCATTGGACTTGACTGGCCTGAGAGTATTTTACGGTCCCTAAGTACCCAGAGGAAACTCTGTTGTCTTTGGATTCTATATATGTGTATCCAGTATGTCTTATAAATCTAACTCCCAAATAACCTGATTCCCAATTACAGAGTGAGTGAGTGAGAGAGTAAAGCTCATTCGTTAGACACACTTGGATTGCATAATCCACTATTACATATACATTGACTGCATGCCAGCAACTGGTACACATTGCTAGAAAATAAATCATGGTATCTATTAATATATTAGTTTGAGGTAAAATAGGAAACAATGAAAATTCTATCCTACATTTTTATCATGAGGCAGTTATTTGATGTGTTGAATTTTTTTTTAATTAATGGTAGATATACTGTTTCCAGTAACATGAATAAATCTAATAATGGGGGTGTAAAAGCTACAAATTCAGTGTTGGCTGTTAAATCCAATGAACGTTCGTTCATTTTGTGAAAGGCTGAGGAGGAAAAGATGAAAATTGTGCTTTGTTTAATACTAACAGAAAGCTACCCTCATGTGGGCAATGCTGGCTTATTTGAAAAGCTCATAAAGGGTTTCTACATGGACCATACAAAAGGGATACTTTCTCTTTAATAGCCATCTGTACAGGAGAGATGAGAAGTGGGCCAGGTCATCTCTCCTCAGCTGTCATGATATTAACGTAGGTAATGGAGCAAGCTCTGTGTTCTGCTGGGTGTTGTTTTTCATAGATGTTCATCGATTTACACAGATAATTCTATTTATTTCTTAGAGTTGGTCCAAGCAAACCAGGCAGAATAACAAAACACCAAAGCATTTCGAAAGACTTTATCTTTGTTGATTTTTAATGTAACTTTTGTCTAAAAAATGGTGTTACACCTACTGTGCAGATGGCTGCATGATTTGTAAACCAGCCAAAACATTTAAACAAATGTGTGATCTGGGGATAGATTAAATAAAGGATAAAATGGAACGTGGACCACAAATTCTAATAATCAGATGATTCTAAGTTCTGTGTAGTGTGGAGAGACTGTAACAGGGATAGCAAGGAACGCTTGCCAATGACAGCAAGGTGCCTAACAGATCACAGGATGGAGCCTGTGGCCTAGTAGGCCTCAGTTTGCAAGCTGCACATTTGCTGTACAGCTGGCGGCTCTGTGTGGGGACATCAGATAAAACTTATGTAAAATGAAGTGTTACTGCTTTGTAGGAATTCATGCAAACAGGGAATTTGCAGACAGTAACTGAAAACTGGATCTGGGGTACAGATGAAGCAGATAGTCAATATGAGTAGGTTTTAATTAACTGTGCAATTTAACAAAAAATAATTGCAAGAAGAGCTCAAAAAAGGGCACATGCAGGTATAAACCTAGCAATGGCACCATTTGAGGTATTTAAACACTGCTCCTCTCCTGTTAAGGTGTTTCTCATTTTCACAATACTATTTTGTAGAAACTCTTCATGGGTTTGTTAATTATAGCACTTCTGCCCTGTGGTTCCAAATGAAATCAGGCTGCAATCCTGTGCACCCTTTCCTAGACGTAAGCCCCACTGAGCACAGTGGGGCTTACTCTTGAGTAGACAGGCATAGGATTGCAGTGTCAAAGATGTTAATATTTTGTTAGTCAAAACTACTAGAAGGTATGCTTTGATTTCACCTGGAATACAAGTAAGGTAAAAGAAAATGAATGATGGTTTTTTAAAAAAATAAGTTTTCCTGGATTTTCTTTAAGTTAAAAGCATATACTTTGTGCTTCTACTTTATCTACGTTTCATTATTTCACCTAAGCACTTGTGACCCTGCCCGTAAATTTTCATGTTTGTTTCATTTGCGTGCTGCCGCAACAGCAAGTATCCATAAAGATACAAAGCCAACAAAAATGCATTTCTCAATTTATACAGATAAATATGAACCCATTTATGTGAGGTTGTAGTGGTTACACATTCTGTAGTTTATCTAATGCCTTAGGTCATGAAAAACACATAATAAGTTTAGATCTACTACATTGCTAAAAAAAACAAACCAAAAAATCCAATGCAATCTTGTTTGTTTTTTGAATATAGAAAATGGTCTCCCCATCCCCAAGTACTGTATGGAGAGAGAATGAATTATTTTCCATATCCATTTTTCTTTACATCATGATCAGTTAAAGAATTCAAACCCACTTAGACCCCAGGGAATTAACTTGATAGTGGGTGCTTGGCCTTTGTCAGGAAAACATTACAGTTGTTACCCTCCCTCCTCTTTTCTATGCGCTTGGTGGAGTTTAATCGGTTGTGCAACTTCTGTTCATTTTGGCACAACTTTGTTAATTTCTGGCCACATGGAAATAACAAGTTAGTAGCAATGCACGGTGAATAACATCAGTAGTTCAAGGGATCTCTTGTTAGAATAGATTGTGTGTTGTTTGAGGGCATTATGTCAGCGTTCCTCATTTCTCTCTTTTCTATTTCTTTATCTCCTTCTTGCAGTGGGGTATGTTTTCCTGGGATTTTGAAAACTATAGATATATAGAATCCATATTTTTGAAAATGAAAAGAAAGCCATATTGCAAAAGTTGTCCCTCCTTTTTAATATTTTTCTTCACAAAATGTTTAAGTGACTTCCTGTTTGTGTTTTAAGGTCAAATAAATGCTATAAATAAATGAAAAATGGGGGGGGGGAGAGAGAGAGAGAGAGAGAGAGAGAGAGTTGTGTGTGTTAACGTCAGCTGCTCATATCGCTGCATTTGGTTAGCTAACGGGGTTTCGTAGGTCACCTTTAGAATTTTATGCCTATGACAGCAGTAGCTACCTGCCAAGATTGTGCGGCATCTCACAGCTCTCAGGATGGAGCTTGTGGCCTGGTAGGCCGCAGTTGGAGGGGTACACATTTGCTGTACAGCTGGCGGCACTGTATGGGGCAGCAGTGTGGGCTGTTAGGGAGCTGGAAAGGAGACAAGCATGAAATTTCTTCTAACCCCAACTCTGTTTTTCTATACTGTTGGCTGCTTCTCAGTTCCTTGACAAAAAAACCAATCAGGCACCCTTTAATCCGCCTGTGATTACCAGTGGTATAAAAAGAGAAGCATAATGAGGAAAAATGCCTCGTTTTGTTGCCTTCAAAAGCCAACAAATTGGAGTTAACTTGACAGGAAGTGGCTTAATAATTAGATTATTTATTTATTCCTGACACATATCCCCCTGTTACTAGTCTCAGGAGACCCTGTAGATGGTACGATTTTCAAGCTGCCATTACTTCGCTGTCTTCTGTGAACAAAGAAGCTACTGTCTATCAGTCAATTAAATGCACTCTTTAAGCAGAGGCTGAGAAGTCCTCAATGGATAGAGCCCTGGGACATTGTGGCTGATGATTCCTTTCTCTGTACTGTACATCACACTCTCAACTACGGTCCCCACAGAGATGGAATAAAGTCATGCATTAAAATATCACTTGTTGATTTGTTTGCTAATGAAGAGCCATTGAAATGTTTGTGTATTTCTGTGGCAAAACTGTTGATAAAAGGACTACTTGCTTGCATATCTTACTTTGTCTTTAGAAAGCACTTATTTAAGGCTTACTAAAATTAAGGTCAACAAATTAAGAAAAAACACACACAAAGAGATGGATAATGTGGTTATTCTTGCCAATGTAAATAGCACCGAGGACTGCAGAAGGAGGGAAAAGGGGGGGATAATGGTACTTCAGGCATTTGTGTTATAGTCTTCTGCATTAATCAAAGCAAACCTCCTTGCATGCCCAGCCCAATATTTTCTTCTAGTGCAGCAAATGCACACTTATTGCCTATTAGGACCAAACCTGACATGATGCAGGAGATTATGAGCGCAATGCAAAGTAGCGCTTGGGCCAACACAAGTCTCCTTGGGAAGAGACTGAGCCAGCAAACAAATACGGGCTGGCTCAGCTGGGCCAGATCCAGGCCCTGTGCCCCCCCCCCAGATTCTGGCCAAGTTCGACCAGTGCGGGTGGCTGGGGAGGACAGACGTGTGGGCAGACTGACCTGGGCGGTGAGTGGGACTGGTCTCTCTGGCATCTAGGACAGATGCAACCCCCCCCCGTCCCAATTGGCCTTATATGGGCCACTTGGAGTTGCATCAGCAATTTTGCTGGCGCAACTCTGAATATTCCTATTGGGACTCCTGCAACACAATGAATTCCCTTACTCTGAGTTGTGCCGCATGCCGTCCCAACCCTGCACTGGATGAAACTGACCTCTCTATTTCAGTGCAGGTTAGGTTTGGGCTGTGAGGAAACTTTGAAGCAGTTCTGGGGAAGGAGTTTAAGTAAGAAGTAAAAGAAAGCACAAGATCCTGTTCCATGTCTTCTCCAGTATCATATCTATTTAGCCCTTAAAATACAAGGTAATATATGATGAAAAAGACACGCCAAAGAACATTAGAGAAGGTATTTCATATTTTTAAACGGGCATTGCATTCCTTTTTAAAAATACAATATGTTTTCCAATAATAAGAATTCACGGGTTGTGCATTGCCAAGTTGTTCAGCTTGAAACAATGTTAATAATAATTAGCAATCATATAGCACTTTGCGGTGTTCAGGATGCGACAAATGTATTATCTTTTTGGCAGTCTTGACAACAGTCCTGTCAGGTGAATCGGAATAATTAGCCCTGTATTGCAGCTGGAGGCTGTGGGAGGATGCAGCTTGCTTCGGGCCACCAAGTGAGTTTGTGGCAGTGGCAAGATTCAGATCTGGTGGTTCCTGGTTGGTAGCCCAGTCTCTGCTGCTGCGCTTCAGCTACTCTTGCTTAATTTCTAGTTAGACCATTGTGGGAACAAAGAAGCAGGCTCTGTGGCAGTAGGATGACCAACGCCCAGAACAGTGTAAATACGTGTTAGTTCTTCTTGGTGTTTACATACATGATTGCTGTGGTCAAGGTTTTTGTGGGCAGTGCAGGAATGGGCAGACTTCAGGCATCCAGGAGCTTCTTTTCTCTTTGCCAGACCCTCGTACGACATAGGGACTTGGGGAGGTGGAGAGTGTTGCAAAATTGTGACTTAAGGAAGCAAAGCTTATTACAAGCTATGATAACTATATGCAGCCTTCGGGTTTTAGAGGTAACCTCTCTCTGAATGCCAGTTGTAAGGGGGTGGCACTAGGATGCAGGAATCTTGTTGTGTGCTTCCTGAGACATCTGGTGGGCCGCCGTGAGACACAGGAAGCTGGACTAGATGGGGCCGTGGCCTGACCCAACAGGGATTATTTTCTTACGTTGTGTTGCAAAATGGCAATCTGTGCAATAATTTACCTTTCTTAGGGCCCAATCCTATCCAATTGTCCAGTGCCGATATAGCTGCAATGCATCCTCCCTGACTGCATCCCCACCTCAGATGCAGTGCACACCCCATTGGCACAGCTACATAAGTGCTGGAAAGTTGGATAGGACTGGGCTCTTCGTTGTTTGCACAAGCACATCCTTAGTAGTGTATGCTGCATCCTATTCTGTCCATGCTCTGAACAAGGCTGGGCTGGAAGTTGAACCTGGATTTCCAAGAGCTAGGGGACTTTAGGATATAGGGGGCTGGAATCTGAAACACCAAGGTGGGCAGAAGCTTTTGGAGTGATTTTAGCTCACTAGTGGAGTGGAGCTGGTCATAACTCCAGAGTGACCTTGTGCACTACAGAGTTGGGCAGAACCATGGGAACAGGTGGACTATTTGTGTCAGGTCCTGATCCTAGCAAACAATCCCTCCAGAAAGCAGGAGGCCAATCATACATATTGTACAACCAGCACTGGAACCATGGTGGTCTTTGTCATGTGGCTGGAGTGGGGGCAGGCACCCGCATGCTCTGAAATCACCTGTTCCTGTGTACTGAGAGGATAAGCTGTACTAAAGTAGCATTTGTAATTCTCTAACGTAAGATCCACATGGCGATGCCCAGCAGAGCAGAAGGGTCATTCAGCATTGGGAGTTGAAAAAACCGAGGGGGTGCTGCAGTGGGACAGCTTCCATTCATTTCTTTACCTTTAGCTTGGCCTGTTTCAGTCCTTCAGATATCTATCCCTTCCTTAGCACGCACTTACAGTCGTATAGTATTGTAATTTTAACAAAGGAAAAAAAGGAGTGAGTGGCAGAAATTGCTGATACTCTAACCCTTGTAATTTAAGCCAGCCTCATATTACAGCATGTCTTTTTCCTATCCTGTTATTCCAATTCATTTTCTTAGAAAAAGCTTAGACACTCCAAGGTTTCTATAATAGAAAATAAATTTGAAACCCATTCATTAATTGATGATTAATATATTTCAGGATTAGTTTAAGCAAGGCCCTACCTCCTGCCCAGTCAAGTATGTTCTGGTTAATATCCAATTATCTGCACCTTCGTACTTATTATGTCTTAATATTTTGGATATGATAATCAGAAACTGGAGAGTAATGCTAATGAGAAGCATAGAGCAGGAATTAACCAGTGACATGCCCAATGATCCTTACTTAGGAAGGTATTTCTTTTCCTCTGTTCTACAAAATGGTGAGGCTGTACTGTGACACATCACATAGTAATACGTTTGATAATTATTCTCTGAGGATCATTGCGTAACATGTAATTTAAGATTACAAAAATGTAATCTTTGCTTAAGAAAAGGTATGGAGGAGGAATGCCGCTCTGTGTGGCCGGAGTATTTGTTTTGCTTGTGAGTACACGAATTAAGCAGCCCAATCCACATGATGGCAATAAAATAAACACTGGCAATGAACTTCATTCACAACAGGGTGCATGAATATTTGTATATGAAGAATATATACCTTCTCACTAATTCTCCCTCTTTGTGCTCTAAAGAGAGATAATAGTGCAATGGTAGTGACAGTGTTTTGCAAATAAAAGAGAAGATTCCAAGTTTGAGTCCTGATATCTTTGGGTAGGGTAGAAAAAGAATTCCCCCTGAACCCTGAACAGTTGATTATAGTTAGTGTTGGGAATACTAAGCTAGATGAACTAATACTAAACTAGAGGAACTTGTTCCCGGTGTATGTAGAGAAAGCAAGATCATGCTAGATGGGTCATAGTCTGGATTAACATAGTCTATTGAATGAATGAAAATAGGGGGTAAACAGGTTATAACAAATACTCTATTTTCCCCCAAATAAGGCCTAACCGGAAAATAAGCCCTAGCATGGTTTTTCAGGATGCTCGTAATATAAGCCCTACCCCAAAAATAAGCCCGTTAAGATCGTTAGCCAGACGGACGCATTTATGTAGTTCGTTTGTTGCAACACATGGCAGACGTATTGAATTATAAAATACTAATATTAATATATAATTAAATATGAATAAATAATATTATTGACATTAATATTTAAAATGATAATATAATTATTCATAAATACCCAAGCAGGTGCGTTTGAAAGAGTGGTAAACGCCTGTGTAAGCAGATGAACTCGAGACTTATTGCCAAATGACCAATCGGAGTACAAATACAATACACGAATAACGTGTGCTCTTGTTAACGAACGAATAAACAAATAACGTGCGCACTTCTTAACAAACGCACTTGTTAATGAACGGACAGATGAACTTGAGACTTATTGCTGAATGACTAATCAGAGTACAGACACAATTGTTGTACATGAAAAAATAAGACATTCCCTGAAAATAAGCTCTAATGCATCTTTTGGAGCAAAAATTAATATGACCCAGTCTTATTTTGGAAGAAATATGGTATATCCTGAACTTAGTAGCTCTTTCATTGTTTCATCAAGAACAATTTATTAATGTTTAATCCTCAAATTTCTGCTGGGCCTGAGAAACTTCCCTAGGGCCACTCTGTGAATTCATGGCAGAGTCAAACCTAGGAGATCCTGATTTATACTTCAGTCTCAGGCAGCCCAATCCAGCACTAGCTTTCCAGTGATGTAAGGCACCCCACACCGATCACAAATGAGATCTACTGTTGGGCGCAGCATCTGAGGGTCCCCGAAAACCCCCCAGATCTGACCGGAGCTCCGCTCCCGTTGGGTTTAGAGGGTCCTGGTGGCCCCTGGGGGAGGGAGTTCAGCATCTGCAGTTTTCCACCTGTAGTTTTGTGACTCTTACTGCATCACTTCCAATTAAATCAGCATGGGAAAGGTGGGATATAAATCCCATTCATAGACAAATAAATGTGATAACAAGAAAGGACTCTTATTTTTAAAAGCACAGATTTATGAAGGAAAGGTCCATCACAAGTTAAAAGTCATGATGACTGTGCAGCTTCCTGGCTTTAGAGGTAGCCTCTCTCTGAATATCAGATACAAGAGAGTGGCATTAGGATACAGGCATCTTGTTGTCTGTGTGCTTGAAGAAGTATTTGGTGGGCCACTGTGGGGTACAAGAAGCTGGACTAGAAGAGCACTTGGCCCGATCCAGCTGGGCTCTTATTTTTGGAGACAATACTTTCTATTTTGTTTTCGTTATTAACTCACAATCCCAGTTTGGCTTTTTTTGAGCTGAACCCTGGCAGAGTCTTGGAGCCCAAAACCTATACTTCCATGGAGATCTACTTGAACTTCTTGTAACATGGCTTGCATGTTAAGCTTCTCTCTTTCACACATTTGCTAAAGTCCTTACCCATGATTTGGTTTCTTCTTTGAGCCATTGCAAATATGGTCTACCCAAATCTCCATTTATTAGAGCATGCAGTATAATATGACTAGGATGAGGAAGTCTTAGTTGTACTCCTGGCTTTTATATTGATTCATCCTGTGGCCTTGAACAAGTCTCTTAGCTCTTAATTTTGCAAACGGGATAATACTTAACCACATGGGGCTTTCCCAAGGAGCAATCATTTAATGCAGGAAAAGTACTATGAATATAAATCAGTGCAATAATGGAATAAATACTAAATATTGAATTTTTTTTTGTAGTGAGAATTTTTCCCCCTTAACCCACAGTTTACTATATCGTCTTTGCTCTGTCATCCCCCTTGAAGGGCTTGATCTCTGAGCCCAGAGTCACCTGCACCTGGATCAGTTCAAAGGAACTGTGCTACAGGTATAGGGCCTGGGAAAGCATGCCTAGAATAATCTCTTGTTTTCAGAGCAATCACATGACACTGCTACTGCCTGAGCAGGTATATTTGCACAGATAGTGTAAATCTTCATTCCTACTTTTAGAGTGAGGACAGATTTACCTCTGCTGAGAGCCTAAGTCTTCTGTCGGTATCAATGACTCTGTTGGTGTAAGAGTCATCTTCTCTGCAGCTTCTCTAATTGGTTAAGAAAATGGTTCCCTATGAAAAGCCAGAAGTTGTCGCATCCTACCCAAAAACATCCACCTCCCTATCTTTCTACGTCGGTAGAATCCTACGCATGCTTTCCTGGGAGTAAGAAGCATTGAACACAGTGGAACTTACATTTGAGTAGACATGCAAAGCTTGCAGTGTAATGATTTTTATTAGCATTGCAGAAATGTGGTTCAGTTTTGTTGTCAGATAATACTCGTCACATACCAAAGCATTGTTTTTCTAGCTTGTGGGTAAACGTCTAAAGATGGCACCACCATGTTTCCCTCACCGAGTCACCCCATCCCCTAATATTTGGATTTAGTCAAAAATTTCTATTTTATTTTTTGCTTAGAAAAAACTCCTCTCTTAGAATCTGTTATCTTAGGTCAATACTCAGTATTGTTGCAAATCATGTGGCTTTAAATAGTAAGCCTGAATACCCCCCCCTTATATGCTTTGTTGTAATGAAGCAACATCAGTAAATTGCAGTGAAGGGTGATGGTTGCATGGGGATGACTACTACACCTTGGGGTCCCTTAGTACCAGATTATTTTTTTATTGTTGTTATTACTTCCCATCTTCTTTACTCTCTTGATGCCAGACTTGCTGTTGAACATCAGTGCCGCATAGGGGTTCTTTAGAAACATTGTGGACATTTTTTCCCCTCTTATCTGCACACCAATCACAGTACATTCCCAAACACTTGGTACCCTGGGTGGCTTTTGCTGTACTTTATTGATGCCACTTTAGCTTTGTTGACTGTACTCATAATGTTACTTGTCGTCTGTTGCTTAAAAGAAGTGCAGACGTTTCTGCCTTATTAAGTCAAAACAACAGGTACAATCTTTAATATACAACAACAGGTACAATGTGATTTACCTTTAGTGTAGGTGTTTCCTTCTGAGTTTGAAATTCTGAATGTGATTGTTTGGTTCAGAAGTTTTCCCAGTTTCATTCAGTTCTATATTATGTTTTACTTTTCACTATCACAGAAAACTTGATTACAGCATATTCCAACTCTGTGCCAAGTCAGGGCTTCATCTGAACCATGTCTCAGTAAGGCCCAATTCAAATATTAACATAGTGGTGCAAAGTTACAGGTTCATGGTCAACAGTACATGTACCCATCACAAAGGCTAGCATTACCACACACGTCAATTCATATGTTAAATACCCATCTGGCAAGTCAGACCAGATAAGCTGTAAGCAGTCGCACCTCTGGCCCATTTGCTGCCTCAGGCCGCCCGCCCCCCAGAGACTGCCACCACCACCCCCGGAGCCTCCGGAACCTCTTATGTTCTGAGCAATGATTATGTTATTTTCAAGTTTTATAAAGGAGTACTACAATCTATATCAGCTGTAGTTAGTTTGTGGCCACTCTTCTGCAACCTATGCACTGATTAATGAATGCCACTGATAAAAGATCTACTAAAAGAAATCACTGTACAACTCGCTGCAATTGTTCCAGCTGCAATTTTGGGATACCTACCTTGCAGGGTTGTTGGTAAAGATGATTTTTGTGATACTTGGGCTCGCGTGTTCCACCAAAGGGCACTCCTACCAGAAGGGACTGGCAGTCAATCAGGGTTTTCTCCAAAGGCAAAAGAAGAAAGGTTTTAGGGTTTTAGTCCAGGATAGGAAGGGCTTAGCCTTACCCTAAACCATCCTCTTCCTGAGTGGGCAACTTCCCTAGGCTCAACATCTACTCTTGGCTTCCAGCTGGTTGAAGGCCTTCTGCTTTCTGCCCAACAACCCATATCATCAGCTGCAGCCATCAAGGGTGTTCATAGAAGGGGACAAAACACTAGGTTTTGCAAGAATCTGAGCTCCTGTGTAAAGAGTGCCCTTCCCCCTCGCCTTCAGAGACATTCGCGGCTCAGAGAACAAAGCCTCCTTGCCTGCTCTCAGTGGTGTCATTCTATAATGAAGTTCCAGAACGCAGGCGGGACTTACCCCTTGATTGACAGGGGCCCCGCGACGCGTCGCCGCCTGCTGTTCTGCCGCGGAGGGCTTCTTCTGGGTCGCGCGCCCCTCCGCGGCTCTCCGCAGCACCCAGCGCGCCACCCAGGCAAGCGGGCACCCCCTCCGAAGCCAGGGGTGCCCGTGCGGGGCTCGGAACGGTGGCGACGCGTCAGAACCGCGCAGCCAATCACGCGGTAAGTCCCGCCCACCATTCCGGCACTTCATTATAGAATGACACCACTGCCTGCTCTCCTAGCTGCAAATAGCTCTGATGATGAGAGGGAGGGGCTGCATTACACAGAAGCTCAGGCTCAAGCAAAACGTTGCATTTTGCCCCCCTCTAGGAACGCCACTGTTTTTAAATCTGTGGGTGCACACTGTGCAGGCTCCCTTTGCACTCCCCCAACCTCAGATTCTGGATTTTTATGGCCTTGATGGTGGAGGAGCTGGGTGCTTCAGTGCAGAGCCACTTGAGTTACTCCTGGCCTGCTTCTGTCACTGCTGGCAGTAGCCAAAAGGTGGGGGTGCAGCTTGCTCCCTGACACCTGGAACAAGATCATGTGAAATGCTATCAGCATTAAAAAACACTGTATGTTTTTAAGTAAGACTTGAAGGGAGTAAGGAACTATCTACTTTATGAAGTGTGTACTGATACCGCAACAAGATAGTTTGTTCATGGCCCTTGACAGCAAGTTTGTACACAGACTTAACTTCATGTAGGAATTAATTTCTAGTAGAAGACCAGGTTTTCTTTATATACTTCTTTCCTTCAATAAACTTATCAGGTGGTTGTATTTTCCAGTTAGACATTTTCTGTGTTAACCTGGTGCAAGCAAATGTGTACTTGATATATAATCTGACTGTGTTTGTGAGTTTATGGACCACACTACCCATTGCAAACCTGTTGTTTTTTCTCTCCTCCTCTTCCTCCTCACAGAGAGCATGTATAGAATTTAAACAGCAGCCGCAAAAAAAAGTATATGAGGAATTAGAGCTGACATAAACCCTTAAATACACGATCATGTCTTCTAAAACGGCTTCACCAGTGACGCCAACTCCATAGTATTTGGTTGTGCACGCTTCCGATCATGGGCCAGAGAGCATTGATTTTTAGCTGTCATTTCTAGCACATCCACTGTAGAATTGAAATTTAAACCTTAATCCACTCTTTAATGCAATTAATTTTTAATGCACAGTAATAGTAATTGAAATAGCCTGAATTTAGTAAGTCACCACAAGACATTTTCAAAAGCAGGCATCTCCGCTGAGGACTGGAAGGACAGATAATCATTGTTACAATGTGTACAGAATAAATGCACACTCGACAGCTAGAAAGAGATATTTTGTTTTATTAGTTGATATCTCTTTGTGGCCCAAATGACTTCTTTTTTCCGGTGAATGCTCGCAGTATATCATCATAAGCCCTGTTAGAATTGTTTTTAAAAAGTATTATTTTACTAGTAAAATTTTGTTCTATCTAATCTCTCTATGTACTTTTCTTAAAAAACATGCTTGTCCTGTCTGGTTATCAAATGCATTCTGATTTTTACAGGATATTCCCCTGTAAAGGGGTCAGCCACATAGTTTCCATGCATTAATAACCAAGACAAATGGCTCCTGTATTTGGTTCCCTTCTCTTTTCTCCTGCTCAATTTGCCTTTTATTATGTCTGTGACACATTTTGTGCTGTGTTGGGAGTTTAGTTTATCAATGTGAGGCTTCTGTAAGCACATTAGTACAGACTATGTTCAATTAGCAAAATAGATGTATAGTCATGTTTATAATAAAGAGAAGGTGTTTAAGCACATTTATCTTGCTAGCAGGAGTACTTTTCAGGATGTATCAGTTCTGATGATGAATGGGGGTGCAGCAGTATTCAGAACAAGCACTGGTGTTAAGGAGGGAAAAATGGTCAGCCGTATATATGATCATGCTTTCATGGTTTCCACATTGTAGCATTTAATAAGCCAACTGTAGTGTTAAATGTTAAGGAAGGTTCCATGAAAGCCTTGCCACACACACAAATAAGATGTTCAGGCGTTTTGGCAGCACATCAGTAAAAATGTGCTTCAGATTTTGGAACAGGTCAATTACGCTGTGTATGCTCAATATTTTCTAACAGGGTATGATTGTAAACAGTCAGCAGACACAAGACATCTGAATCAAGTCTGTTTTGTTTGGATTAAACTGACACTGATTTGTATCAGTGTTAAAAGAAATGTTTTGTTTTTTGCATAGGTTACATAAACACGATTTTGACACCGCCTCCACTTTGCTATCAGTGTCCCAAATGACTCTGATAGCAAGGGGGGGCACTTTACACCAGTGTTTTGGAGCCTGAAAAACCTTACTGTTTTGCCCCTCATCTAGGGACGCCACTGCATGGCAGGGTTTTTTTTTTTTTTTAAACTTGGCTATGAATAGGGCACTGAAGATAACAATACTAAAAATAACCACTTTCCCTCTCTAAAAATATGTATTATTCTATTTACGTATTTGGACCTATATCCCACCTTCTCATTAGAAAGGCTCAATGCAACAAAAATATGAGGATCAAACAGTTCATTGTATTGGCAATTCATTACTATAAGATGTGGCTATCACCACTTTTGTACTGCTAATGGCTTTAAAAGCAAGGTTTCAACAGTTATTGGAGTAGAGGTCAGTCCATGACTTTTTAACCATAATATCTCATAATGGAACCTCCAAGTTTAGGGGTTGTATACTTTCATTACCAGATGCAGTGGGCCAACAGTTAAGGATTGCCAGCCCCTTCTTGCTTGCCTTTCTTGCAGTGTGCAATTCCCAGATGCATTTGTCCGGCTGCTGTTGGAGACGCTGGGCTAGATGGACTTTTGATCTTAGGCATTGAGTGCTTACCTTCTGGGATTCATTGTCCACCTTTCAAGCTTTTTTCACCATTATAAGTGCTGGGAACATCTTCTCTTCTTGTTTTTGAAAATGAAAGATGAGACTTCCGCAGTGCAGTCCTCTTCATGTCTATTTCATAGTGCCCCACTTGGTTTAATAGGACTTACTCTCAGATATGTTAGTATAGGATTATAGCACTAGGCTGCAAACCTGTGAACACTTCCCTGCAAGTACGTCCCACTGAACGCAATAGAACTGAATAAATATGCATAGGATTGCACTATAAGGATTCTAGGTTCTGCATACAATTCTGTGCTTCCACAGCATGATTAGAGAATATATACAGGCCTATCAATATGAGCCATATGATTGCTCACACAATGTGCAAATTCGGTGGGTTTGGTCATCATTTGATTGTCACATGCAAATATCTTTATGACAGCCTTGGTCTTGATGATCAGTAGGTGTCAAACTCTTTTTCCGGAAGGAGCCAAAGAAACAAATAAAGAAGCACAACTTCTTTTTAACATATCCTTGGCTAAATATACAGTTAATGTCTTTTTAATTTTGATTTTAAGTCTATTATTGCCAATTGATTGTGAAATTTCTGCCAAAGGGTTTCAGATTTCTTCCTTATTAGCAGAACCGTCATGGTACAGTCCTTCTTCTTCGCAATTAATATCCTTTCTAAAATACATTGAGCTGAGTTACGTGGGAGATGAAATTAGAATGTGCAAATTCTCCCTCCCCAAAAGAGAGCAAATTGATGATGTGTATGGCTATGCATAAGTGCACATATAGAAATATAGGTGAAGAGATATTTATTATGCATGGCTCGATGTATAGTGACCTCAGGTTATAAGACTAGAAAATCCCATTTTCCAGCTTGTTTAAAATATAGTAAAAATGCTGCTTCAGTTGCTTTATGCTACTCACATTGGGAAAGGTGCTTATACTGTGATAATTATCATCAAGGAATATTAATGCGTTCAGCATTTGTAACCCAAAAACTCATTATAGCTTAAGCTGTGCATCATCTGTGAAGAGAGAACTTTGCCAGAATTCGCTCTTCACAGGGGTTGCCTCCTGCTTGCAGTGGAGTGGTCAGAGTATTGTAAGAGGTCACTTAGGCTATTTTTGAAAGCTGAAGTTTTGCAATTTTTGATTCACTACCTTCTGTCCAAATAGCTTAGCATTCTTCCTATGAATTTGCTCTTTCTAATTGAAAGCCTGGTGAAGTGCATAAGGCTAAAATATGTATAGATAATTACATGCATAAGGCTCAAAGTATAAATGTTGATGTTGCACATCAAGGTCATGGAGGTTTCAGGATGCATTCTCCTATGCATGTGCATGGAATGATTATGAATCTCTAACACAAGTGCAAACAGGGAAGGTTATTTCGGTGTTCTACAGTTTTTGTTTTTTGGTTGTGCAAGTCTCTGTCTCAGCTTCACATTCTCTGAGCTCATATATGTAGCGATATGTGTGTCTGGATTTGCCCTCTCTCTACCCCAAACATAGTTGAGTTCAGAAACTTTTTTTTTATAAAGTTCCATTTCCTTTCTCATCTAGTCCTTAGAAAGTACCCAAAAAAATATATCCAACTACTTGTATTAGAATACTTGGAGCCCAATCCTAGATTCTTGGCAGCATTGTAAGTTTGGGATTAGGTTTGGTAGCATTGTAGTTGTTCATGCTCCTGTAAGATTAATTCAAGTACTTAACTATGGCTGCAGTCCTTACCTAGGAGTAAGTACCATTGAACATAATAGAACTTACTTCTGACTGGTTATGCATAGGATTGCATTGCTTGTGCTCTTCGGGGGCCTGCAGCCCCCTCTGCAGATCTTCCTGAGCCAAAGAGAAGCCCCGTTTTGCAATCAAAAGCTCAGTCCCAGAATTCGCATGAAACCTAGAAGTGCCCTTTTGAGCGCAAAATGGGGCTGCTAACCCCCATTTTGCTCCTGACATGCCCCTTTCACTCTACTCCAACTTTCACTGGCTAAACAGCTGGCACAAGTTTAAGTAGACCAGTTGGGGAACATGCAGGAGCAGAGGTGTGTAAGTAAAACATTACTTCCCTCTCTAGTCCCACCTGGCCCCTGGCTGCCCAGAGGATGCAGTGGAACCCATCATTTAGTTGGCACCATCCTTTAGTTAGGATTAGGCTGTGAGCTCTGTTTTTTAAAAATAGTTGGACTGTATTCCCACTCAGTTACCTTATTTTTTAAAATAAGGTAACTTTTGTCTCCTTCTTATATAATTTTTTGTAAACCCATAACCTATGGTTATGGTTTAATACCAAGTGTTCTTTGCTAGTCTTATTTTCTTCCTCCGCCTACCACATGGTCCAGTTCTATTATTTTTCCTCTTGTAAACTTGGCCCTCCTTATCTGCAGGTTTGGCGTCTGTGGATTTGACTCACCATAGGTGCCCACCCACAGCTGGAGGGCCTCAAGTGACTTCCCGGATGTGATTGGAAGTGCTTTTGGGTCACGTTCGGGAGACATTGTAAGGCACGGGGAGGCCGAAAACCCAAATCGTATTCTTACAGCCCGATCCTGTGTTGCCAGGCTCCTTTGTGGAGAGTGGCACCAAAACGGCAACATTTGCCCTCTTTCCCCAAGGAAAACCGTGGGTCCCGCAATGGGCCTGACACCATTGGAAATGGGCTTCCAAACCCAACACGGAGGATGTGATGGCAAATGCCACTGCCAGTCCCACCCCTTCCCAGGGCCGCTCCACCCTTCCCCCTCCCAGTCCCACCTTCTCATTGCCCTGCCCCTATGCCAAAAAGCCATTTTGCCGCCCAGCAGGAGCACTTACCAGAGGGCAATGAAGTGTCCATCTCCACCCGACGCTGGGCCCAGCACTGATTGGTGCTGGCCCAGTACTGGTGGTAGGACCTCTGGTGGTGGCACAAGCACAATTTATTTTTTATTTGCAGCACCTGGGGATAGTGCTGGGCCAACACCAATGGCACTGAGCCCAATAGGATTGGGCCCTTAGACGCCTCTGGAACAAAAACCAGAAGTGCCTCTTAGAAGCATCTCAGAACACCTCCGGACACAAGCAGAAGGCACTTCCTGTCACTGTATCTGTAGGGAGGGGGTTCGTGGAATAGATCCCCTGCAGATAATGAGGGCCCACTGTATTGTATTGTACACATTGCATGCCAACTTTCTGCTAGTAATAGGCTAGGCCAAGGTGGTGAAAGCTGCAATCCTATGGGCACGTATCTGAAAGTTGCATTGGGCAAGCGGGATTTTCTTCTGAGTAAATATACATTGATTATGGGGGTAATATTCTATTACAGTGGTTCCAAAAATGGTTGGTCATGACCACCCTGGGAGGCACTGGGCTATGCCACTTTAAGAGGTGGGGAGGAGGAAAAGGCAGTACTGCAATCCCCAGAATTGTGCTGCTACCTTGGCCAGAAGGGCTCAATTTTTACTTACCCTTGACAGTGGTGGTGTCCAGGGAGGGTGGGGAGCCCTGAGGACCCCCAGCAGGGCCCCCCAGGCCTCAAAATACATTTGCAATGTGATCATTACTACTTCTGGTTTTGCAGTCGCAAACCAGAAGTGGGTTTGCGATCGCATTTTAAATTGTTCTGCGGCTTTGGGAGTCCTCCCTGAATGGCCCCGCTGCCATGGGTAAGTAAAAATTGAGCCCCTCTTTGTCCTGCCCCCGCAGCTACTTACTGGCTCCCAACTCCCTCAGAGGAGTTTGTGAACCACTGTTCTATTACATTGTTTTTTGCTGCTGCCAGCTTTATCTGAGCCTCGAAGAAAACAAACACACAAACTCATAGGCTTAGTTCAGAATAGCAGAATAACTAATTTCTAAAGCTAGGTAACATGCCACTGATAGCCCTTTACAATCAATAATACTGCTACAGTGGTGGTATTGCAGTAATACTTCAGTCAGCGTATTTATATGGAAGTAAGTTCCACTGAAATTAGTGGTACTTACTTCTAAGTATGCATAATTAGAATTGAGCTGTAAAGACTATTTATTGCATTGTCTGGCCATATTGTAGAGGAATTGAGATATCATAAATCGTATTTTTAAACATTCAGGCATACGCTAAAATATCTGACAAGACCATAATACTAGAAAGCACATCTTTTAGTTTGCTGAGTAGGCACCAAACACAGTTTAAAAATTGCACTACTATACAGTATGTTAAATCAAAGTGTGCAGAACAGCTTTGCCCTATGGAAAGAAAGCACCAGTGTCCACAGGTTGGGGGACTCCTCGTCATAGGTAGGCATGACAGTGCCTGTTGTGGAAATAGCAGAAGGAAGCAGGAGTAGGGCAGCAGGTTCTATACAACGGAATAACCAGAGTATGCCCATAAGTAACGTGAACACTGGTGCTACTAGTAGAAAATAACAGTGACTGCAAATATGTAGTGAGTGTATATAAAGGTAAAAATTTTTTTAATGAATCTTGAATGCCAATCTTCTCCAAGGAAATATTATGAAAAGAGTGCTTTTAAATCCCATAAATATTCATTCTACTTTTGTTTGATGCCATAGTTCTTACCTTGATACTTATATAGATGAATGCATATTTTTTTTGCAAGACATAAGAACCATGTTGGTACTTTTCTATTTGAGTACATTGTTTGTACAGAACATGGTAAGCATCAAATGCAAAAAATTCCTTTTCTTTATTATTTCTTTGTATTCTGGATCCAAGCTCTCTGAATTATGAGGCTAAAATAAAAATGAGGCTAAAATAAATTTAGAATGGAGGTTACTTCTTCAAGATTCCTAATCTTAACCTTGACTTTTGTAATACTGAAAAAGACTCTCTGCTTTTTCTTAAGGGTATTGCAATTTTTTTATCCTGTTTATTGGGTTTGTTCATCTGCTTTGGCTTTAAGTAAGCCTCATTAGATCTGATATTTGTCTAAATCAAAGAATAATTATTTTCTGTATCCCCAATACTGTTGTCATTATAATGCTAATCACAAATAAAATTTCAGACTATTGATGTAGTCGATATATAACTGATATAATAAGTCTAGGAAAGGAGATGTTTGAGTTTTATTAGCAGGCCTAACAGCAGTGAGTTTGTTTTAAAATGTGTCTGGATTCGCTGTCTTAACTAATGTGCGTTTTGATGAACAACAAACCCTTAATTGTTGAAATTTTGGAAAGGAACGTCTGAATGATAGATCAGCTCTTAGCTTGAGGTTCCATGGAATAACCTATAATTCATCTATTCCGAGAACTTGGACTTCTATGTAACCAAAACTAAGAAGCTTATATTGCAGTAGAATGTTTGAAAGCGAGAGAGATTGGAATGGTAGGGGTTTTGGCCAAGCTCCCTTTTCAGATGTAATTGCTGCTTCATTAGAACTTGGAAGTGTTCCTATGGCTAAATTTAATCAAATGGTTTTGAATAGTAAGCTGTTATCATCAAAATTCCAGTACAGCTCTCAATTCTGCATTCCACTATTTCCGTTTCCACAAAACCAGGTGTTATTTGACACACAATGTGAATTTTGAAATAATCCTTATATTCTGGAATTGCACAGTTAGTTTGGTTCTCTAACAGCCCCCCACTTTCTAGGTTCAGAATGTGTTTCCAATATCTCAGCATATAATATTATCAGAAGAATACCGTGCCCATCACATAAGTTTAGTAATTTTACTTCAGTGCAATTCTTGGCATGTCTACTCAGGTGTCAGTCCCCTTGCATTCAGTGGGGCTGTCCCCTGGGCAAATACGTATAGGATTGCAGCCTAAAAGCCTACGGCCCCACTGTTGTTCAAGAGGCGTAAAGCACTTTGCAGTGGTGCCAGTGCCTTCCCACTGATGCCATCATACAGAGCAATGCCTTGCCAGAGCAAGTGAGTCTGGGGCAGAGGGAAGGTGGCAATGAGATGGGAGTGGGTGGATCAGTCATGGGAACGGGTGGGATTTGTAAATCCTATCCCCCTTCCTGGCCTGATCTGCTGACACAGATCAACTTGTATTGCGCCAGTAATATCACTGGTGTGGGCCTGAGTTGGCCCATTGTGGCTGCTGGACCTTACCCTGGAGCAAGGACATAATTGTCCTTTATCCCAAGGGGACCTCCAGCAGCCGAAATTCCCCCTGCAGTATGCAGCAGAGCCTGTGCTGGCATTGCTGCATTGGCACAGGGAAATTTAGACAGGATTGGGCTACACGTGTCACTAAGGGCATAATCCTAACCTGGAGTTAGGCTGGCACAGTTAGGCCAGAAAGGTTTGACTGGCAAAAGGACTATTTTAAAGTGTGTTTGGACCACTCTTGGAGTCAGGGAGGATGGCGCATGTCTGTATGCTGGCCTCTCTGACTCTGAGAGTGGTCCAAACATGCTTTATGGTGTCCCTTGTGCTGGCCAAACATTGCTGGCCTAACTGTGCTGGCCTAACAACAGGTTACGATTGCGCTCTAAAAGTGTCACAATAAAAAATAGAATAATTTACTTACATCTAAAAAGTGTGGTAATGGTCTTGGCATTCACTTGGTGATTTCAGTTCGTACCTACAACCTAGCTTTGAACAATATCTTGACTTATACCTGGTCCTTCCAAGAGTGTTAAAATTAGTGATCAAGAAACTTATTCAGGCAGTATATGTATTTCAAGATCATTGAACTCACATATTTGCAGTGGTGAAGATGATTGAAGTTTTTCATGCTTTTTTTTTTTTTTAATCGCTTGAGGGTTATTTATTTTGTATTTTTGTTTGGTTCTTGTACTGCAGCCAAACCATTATCCATCCAATTGATACCAGTATCTTGCACAAGCAAGTCTTTGTTCTAAAAACCTGGCATTGTCTTAAATAACAATATGCTGTCGCTTATTAAATGCTAGTCAGTGAAATAATTGAACTGTGACTTGGAAAACAGGACTTGGAAAATACAGGACTTGGAAAATCTTTCCAAGAGGTTAATGAATAAATAGAAAGTATAACGGATAACATATAATAGCCATTTAGTTGGAGAACACAGCATTCTAAATAATTGTGCATGGTATGTAATGCATCATATAGCAGATTGCCATTGATTTCAGGGGGGCTGCAACCCTGGAGAAGCCCCGCTGAAATGAATGGACCATGTTCTGCAGATGTTCGTGGTGGAATGCACCCTTGATCGTTGTCATAAATTCTTGTATAACAATTGGGGCTAGGATCAGACATCATGCTGAATTAGGTAAAGATGAAGGTGTAGCATAAAGCAAAACGGCAGAAGTCAAACCATATTTTAAAATAGGTTAATCTGAAAAAGTTTTTCTTTAAAACTGTGTTCAATTTTTTTTACTGTAAATATTACAATCATGCTTATGACTGGAAGCAGTGATTTTTGGAAACAGTTAATATTGTTTGCAAACCTGATATTCAACCTCCTGATTAGAATGAACATTTGAGAAAGCGTTAGAACCAGGGTGAACAGCTAGTATTCAGCCACAGATTACAGCAGATGTGTATTTCTAGGTGTCTTTTTAACAAGGAAACATTGAATGAACACAAGTCCAAGTTTCAGCCATACTGCCAGAGTCACATTTTTCTTTTCAAACCCATGAGGAGCCGTGTGCCAGCAAAATGAAAATGCCATCTGGGTGCAGATATGATGTCAATGCCAACTCTTAATCGGAGATGGTAGTGAGTTCAGAATTAGGTTGATGCGTCCATGTTTCATGAACAGCCTTTTTGGTGAAGCGGCTTGAACTGATTTGAATTTTTTATTATAGATGATACTTGGTTGAGCAAAATAGTCTGGGCATAAAAATATATATATAATATCATTTTGGATTATTTCTTTTCTCTCTTGGCTCCTGGTGCATACTAGCAGTCTTAATTGCCAGATGAGAAGCAACTGGCAAGGCTTATCTATGGCTGCATAACATTTTTTTAAAAGTTTGTTTTGTTAATTAAATAGAAATGTCCATCTGGAAAAAAAATGCATTATGGCTTTAAAAACTTCTGTACCAAATGAGA
>JAJKFI010000031.1:7800002-7812502 GCA_029204185.1 Lerista edwardsae
TAATAGTATTTTTCTCTCTTGGTTTCCTTGCTCCATAAAACAAACTGGAATGGGAAATTCCATGCAGAACTCAGGATTCAGACTCCTTGCATTGTGAAGGCATCACAGTTAGTAGTATTGTTTAATACTCCTATTGTCCAAGTACTGTAGCAGCCAGTCTGCTATGTCCTTGCATCTAGTTTGTGCATGCCTTAACAGCCAAATAATTCCAAGGATTTTTAGAATATTTTATTAATGCAAGGTTTCATAGAAGAAAGCATTTTGGCTAGAATTCTTTTGCCCCTCCTCCACCCAAAATATAGGTTGCTAATATTCTTGACAAAATGTCTAGGTGTACAAGAAACTTTCATACCGTGTCGCTTTTTTTAAAAGCCAATTGGCAGGAGTTGTAGCAAAGCCGTATCTACTAATTTCATTCATTTTCATACTAGACCTCAGTCATCTTAATGTAGTAAGTATTTTAGGAAAAATGAGAAGACTTGTAAGTACTTAACATTTTATTGAAATTTAATTGAATAGTTAAGGGGTGATTAAAAATCTGAAATTAACACTCTTTAGAAATTAATGACCGTCATTAAGATGTAATGGGGCTGCTCACCAACAGTGCTCAGAAAGGTTGGGGGATTTAAAATTGCATGGGGGTCAGAGCAGTGAAAGATGTTGTTTATAGTCTCTTGAGCCTTGACAGCAATTTTGGAGTTGGAACTAAAGTAATTTTTTGCCAGTGCTACTGTAACTACAATAAAGTCAAGGTTTTCAGTTGAATATTTGTGTCTGTCTAGTTAGCAGCACAGTTACTACCAGCTCTGTGGTTCAAGTAGGAGCATGAATCATTCCCTTGCTACTAAACATGGCTGCCCTAAAGGAATATCCTCACTGCCTCCTCTTGTCCTTGCCCCTCAAAGTAAGAAACAGTTATTATTCACTTACCCGAGTTCAGGGAGAGCAACTTCCTTGCAGTCATGAAATATACATAATGATTTTTAAGATCAGGCCCTTGAGAACTAGTGGACATCTTACAGAAGTCTGCAAGTTTACCATGTCACTATAAGACATACAAAATAATGCACGGAAGGGAGAGAGTCGATAGAGGGATGTTCTTTCCCTCTCTCAAAACACCAGAACCAGGGGGCATCCGCTAAAACTGAGGGTTGGGAGAGTTAAAACAGATAAAAGGAAGTACTTTTTTACCCAGCGGGTAGTTAATCTGTAGAACTCTTTGCTACAGGAGGTGGTGAAGCATCTTGTTGTCTCAAGCCTCCCTGGGGCACCTGGTGGGGCCGCTGTGAGATACAGGAAGCTGGACTAGATGGGCCTTTGGCCTGATCCAGCAGGGCTCTTCTTATGTTCTTAAGATCTGTCCAAGCTGAGGAGATGTAATAGGCTGACATAGAATTGACTGAGTTTACTGTCACAAGACAGTCACTGAATATTTTGTCACTCTTGACACCATAAATTGTGAGGATTCATTTGTCAACGGCCCGCAACATCCATGCATTCGTTCCAAAAGAAATGCATGCTCATGGTATAGTTTAAAGCTTTTCTTATTATGTGATGATACCCACGTTGCTTTAAGACAATAAGATGATCAACTCTTACATTCTTTTGAATTGTTTTGTCTCTAAAGCTCTTTTTCTCTAGTACGTTTCAGAAAGTGGTCTCGTTTTCTGTCACACAAAGTCCGCCACATTTTTCCTTGTATTTCCCTATTTTATTTTAGTAGATATTGTCCCATAACCTCCATTCCTAGCATTTGGCCTTTTTTGCCTTTTAAAACAATATTTGCCAAGGTGTCTTTTTTTGTGTGTTTTTTTTTTGCTTGATCATCCAGGTGAAATTAGGTTTGAATTTCACGTTTGATCATCCACGTTTGAATGTTCTGGTATAATACTACTTCTGTCCTAAGACAATCCCAAAAAATGGTGGCGGTGGTGGGTGATTTTGCATTAGACTCCTTTATAACGGAAGGTGAAATAGAAGGGCATTCTGTGCTCTCAAACCAACACAGTGGTGCTTACGCCCAACAAATGGCACTACAATACCCTTTGTAACGCAGCTGTAACTAGACCTTACGGGAGGTGCTGGACTGCACCCTAAAACAGCAGCCTCACACCCCTTTCTTCTCAATGTCCTGGTAATACAATTTAGTAATTGTATTACTAAATACAGACACACATGTGGTATCACCGTGCTATAAGTTCCCACTCTTCTGTGCGTCACTTCCCTAGTTGCCTTTTGCAGGGAAAATTCACAGAATGGTGGTGTCAGGTCTTGCGTTTTGTATTGCTAGACCCTTCTGGGAAGAGAAGTGGGAGATGGGGGGCTGTCATTTTTGCTGGTAGACATGTGTCCCACTATAGCATCTAGTTATAGTTCAATCTATCCTGAATCCCTGAAAGGCAGTGCAGTTTCTGCTGCATCCCATGGGGTATTTTCAGCTGCTGGAAATCCCCTTTCCCTGGGGTAAACCCCAGCAACCACTATGGGGCAATTTGGACCTGCAGCAGTGATATAACTGGCGCATGTCTGTGTTGCTCTGTGCAGGAAGTTCAGACCCGGGAAGGTGTTTGGGATTTGGCAGGAACCTCCACTGCTGAACTCACCCTCCTCCTGACCTGCTCACCCATCTTCTCCCCATTCTACCCTTCCTCATTCCACCCCTCATGTTGTGTTTACCTGCTCCAAGGTGCCTCCCAATGTCCACCAATGCGCACAAAAAGGCTCTGACCTTCCTGCTGGTTTGCCAGCTGCCTGCATTGCTGCAAAGTGCTTTATGGCTGTTTTACATTAGCCTGTGCCAGCAGGACATGTGTTCTATTGGTGCTTCCTTTACAAAGAATTGGGCCAAAAGTTTTAAAAGGAATACTATTATCAAGACAGGGCATCCATTGCACTGTAGAGTCTAAGCAAATAACCAAGTTAGTTCTTTGGATACTGTTTTGTGGGTTAGAGCACCAGTAGTATCTAGGGTTATGTCTTTCCAGCCCTGCATTTCCTTGACATACTTCCTTCAACCAGAAGTATCCCAATCTGGGACTGTGTTCTGTGCTGCGAGGAGCTTGTTCATGGAAAAGGGCTTTATAGTGTCCCCACTTGATTATAAAGTGGTACAGATTAAAATTGAATTTGTAAAGGTTAATTTGTGTGTTTGGATTATAAGAAGCAGAAGCATAATAATCTTTTCTGCTTGTAGTTATCAGAGCTGTAACCTGTAACCAATCATGTACATTTTGTGTTCAAAAATGAGAATTGGAAAGGATTCTCTTTTGGAGAAGATCATAAATCTGCCCCCTCTAATGTAATCTGTATAAGGGCTTTGTAACCAGCTAGCAACTAAAAGAGATCATTACTCCTTTTGCCATAATTACAATCATAACACGCATTTGATATTTCATAACTTTCTTTTGTTCAGCGGCAAATGCATTATAAAGTGTACAGTGTTAATAAATAGAGGCATAATGAATGCGACTAATTGATTTTGGCAGTCAAAGACTGGCATACTTTTTATACAATAGGGAATCCATTCAAAGAAGCTTAACTGCTATTGAGTGTGAGCCTTCAGTGTAATAATAGGATCTAATTTGGATTCTGTTGTATGAGGTGAGTAAGGCAGTACAAGTGAATACTTACCCATACTGTGATGGTGTTTAGTGTAAAAACTATACCCCCATTACTGCGAAGCAAGTCCTCTATTTGTCTTGTTTGAATTGTGCCAAATATTGTAGGCTGTGCTGAGAAAAAGGCACACGTGAAATGTTACTATTTCAAAATATCTGAACATGTAGGTATTGCTGAATGAGCTAATCTCTTTAGCACTGGACTCAGATTTTCCCTGTGTGAAGTCCTCAAACAGCAATGAAAATGCTGGGAGACGACACAAAAAGATTAAATTGTATGCCCAAGTGCAGCAACATAGCCCTTTAGCAGGTGTTTAGTGAAAAATTAATTCCTTGAAATTCCAAGGGAGAAGCCTGAGGCTTTATGAGTAGTATGACCAGTCTTACAATCAAGACTTTGGATGGATATCAAAACCAATTTTTGTGTTCTTACTAAAATCTTTATAAAATAAATCTACAAGAATGCAGTGGCTTTATATTGGACGTTGCATACAAAACCATATCTTCTTACCAATTCAGCTCACACACATTCTCTGTAGGCATTTAGGGATACAGGATACTGAGAAGTCTTATATTATAGAGAATGGTTCACGTTCTTAAATTGACATAGACAGCCAAGTGAGATTCTCCCAATATCTTCAGTAAGGCCAGCTGCCCAGGAAAACTCAGTATGTACCCAGAGTGCCCTGAAATGTCTCAAAGGATTCTGGGATGCGTTCTCAGTTTGCATGGTAAGTTGGTCATGACAGAAGCAGTCCATAAGCCCAAACGTGCTGCTTTCATCATGGGCACTACTTGATTTGTGCCAAACTATCTTGTGCAGTTGTTCATTTACTTTTGTTAATCGAGCCAGCTTTTGCCATCATATACCACCCCAAGCAATCAAATAAAAAGTAGTTATTTAGTGTTACTAGCTTAAATAATAATAATGTGTTTGTGGACCAAATCAGTTTAAGCATGGCATTAAAGCTGATGTGGTTATATTTCTGAACTAAAATTGAACTAATCCAGATCAAGATTGTGACATGGTGGGTGGTGGCTTTAACACTTTGCCACTCTCATGGTCCCAATCCAGATTGGATCCTCCCTCTCCCCACCCCCCAATTACTTTTTGCCCTAGGAGGAAAGCTCTAATGATGTGCTTAATGTAACATTTAACTTTGCCCACTGGCACCATCACAGGTAACTATTCCAACTCTCATTCATTTTGTTTGGTTCTCAGTAGGGGTTCCAGGAGACTTGAGCTCAATTGCCATAGAACTAATCCATGGCTGAAGTCCATGCATTGTTGCTTCTTGGACTGCCTACACAAAATAAGGTCCTTTTTTTATGACTCTGTGTGGCAGGAGGGGAAAACATTAGAATTCAGAGTGGTATTACTGGTCGGGTTACCTGTTAAGTTAAACCAGATTTTGTATCCAGGGCACTTAACACTAACTTGCTTTCCATTAGGTACGGTGACAATTGATTTGCATGGGAGTTGGTTGTGCTTTAATTGAAATTAATTTGCAGCAGTGGAAAACTTGTTTTTGTTTCTTAAAAGCAGATTTTGTTTTGTTATATTTTGCATGGCTGTCTGGCACTACAGAAGGCTCTGCATTCGAATGCAATTACTACATATCAGTAATGGAAAGTCAGTCATTTCCAGGCAGTGGCAATTGATTTTCCACCAATCAGAATAGGGAATGAGAGCCTCTTCGTTTATTATTACATTATTTATGAGGTCATATTAAAACTGATCATTATTTCTAGCACTTCAGGTTTGTGAATAGCATCTAATCATTATGCTGACTGAAACTGCAAAGCAAAGTAATATTTTGTGAATTGTCTATTGAATGCCTCCTTTGATTATTGTATTTACATGGTTTGAATAAAAAAAGATTTGTTCCTAACAATAGCCCACATACAGCATACCAGAGCCCAGGAATTATCAGCAAGGTTTTGCTCATGCTAATTTTCCTTCTCCAAAAATACACCTTAACTAAAGGTGCTTTCACTCAAGGCCCAATCCTATCCAGCTTTGTAGCACTGATGCAGATAATGCCAACTGGGCGTTTGCTATATCTTGCAGTGCTGGGGCATTCATGGAGGCCTCCTCAACGGAACGGAATATGTGTTCCCTTACAATGGGGCTGCATTGCAGCTGCGTGAGCTCTGGAAAGTTGGATGGGATTGGGGGCCCCTCACTCATCTCATGATCATCTGGTTCCATTACACTCTGGTAAGGTACGGAATTGGAATCATGTAGGTCAGCCACCTTTCTGGGCAAAAGAGTCAGATATTTGGCAATGATGAGGATTCTGCAAGCCTGGGCAGGAGGCTCTGAACCCTGACTTGGCACATGACAAATAGTGCAGGAGGCGTTGCCTCCCAAGCTGAGCTCCCGCAGGACTGATGACTAACTGGCAAGCCGGATCCAGCCTGCAGTCCGTAGGCTGCTGACCCCTGATGAAGGACAATGCAACAACATGGTTACTTGACAAAAGCATTGTGCCAGGTTCTTGATTCCATTTTTTACTGGAGCTCCCTGGAACCAGAGTGCGCAGAAACTGTCCTAGTTCATTATAATGTATGAATTGTACTAAACCAGTCTGTGCCATAGCAGGAGCATTGTGCTGAGACACAAGAATAAAGGGACAAGGCACAAGTTCTTGGCGTGAATTTGAGCTGAATCAAGAGACACAATTTATAGTAAAGGATGTGCAATGAGTTGATTTTTAAAAAAATCAATGTATATTTAATCTCAGGCAGGTCCCTCAGTCTCTAGGGATGAAATCAGGATGAATCTGTCTCACAATCCTCATTTTCATATCTGGGGAACTACATTGTGGCTCAGAGCCATAGAACAGCCACTAATTCCTTTCTTTGATCCCTTAGTCCAAATACCGGAGATGTAAAGAAAGACGTGACTGAGAGCTCAATCCTATCCAAGGCCAGCCTGCGTGATACAGGGATGCTGACACAGCCTCCTGCATTCTGCAAGCTGGCCGTGGACCAGGCCAGCTGGGAGATGTAAATAAAGAAAAAAATTCTTCCTCACCCATTCATATGTACCCTATTCGGCTTACTCAGATCTATACCAGCTATTTTGCTGGCATAGATCTGTTAGGCATAGATCTGTTAGGGCAAAGGGTGCATATTGGGCCCTGTATGGAGGCTCAAATTGTGCAGATGCTGCTGAGATCCTTCCTGGCCCAATCACCACCCAGATCTGCCCCACTACCATCTTACCTGCACTCACAGTTGATCTGCTGCACACTGTTGAAGTGGCTGCAGTGATGGCTGCCTGTGCAATGTGCAAGTAGTGGGTCATATCGGTAGGATTGGGCTGTGAGTCACATAACCCCAACTGATAGCCATGCTGTGTTGGGCAAGCAAACCTTCAGGTGTTCAGGTCTTTGCCCCCTGAGCCTAATACCTTTGTGAGACAGGTCTAGGGAAAATTCCTTGGAGTGCTCTCCAGCGTATCATCCCCCTTAACATGCATTGACCCTGTAAGCTGTGACCTGTTTTTCAGCTAATTAAAGTATGTCTAAACCCTAAGCCCAAAGTGGAGGGAACACAATGGAAATCAGGATAGGCAAAATCAAGCAAGCAAACTTCTTCCTGTCGCCAATTCCTGTCAAAGGGCATAAAATTCCTACTTGGTTCCAGCAAGCAGCTGAGTAATCACATGCTTCAAAAACTGGGGAGACGGAGTGAGTGCAAAGCAACCTAAGAACTGCCGAAAGAAGCAGGTCTTAGAGCCTCCAGCAGCTCCCCAGCAGCCAGCTCCCAGTAGCTGGCGTGCACAAAGCAGCCAGCATTGCAAAGGTGTCAGTTGACCGAGGTGTCAGTCCTCTTGTCTCTCCAGTCCCTAATAGCTGTATGCATTGGATGCCCTGGCATTCATTTGCACAGTGTGGGCAGGGGAGTGGAGTGGAACAGAATAATGTATGAAACTTTTTTAGTGAGTCAGGCCATTGGTCTATCTGGCTCAATCATGTCTACTCTGATTGACAGCAGCTCTCTAAGGTCTCAGGCAAAGGTCTTTTCCAGCTCCACTGTCTGAGAGCCTTTTGACTAGAGAAGCAGGGAATTGAACCTGGGAACCTATGCAGGCTTTTACCTATACTTATACGTGCAGTCTCAGGAGGAGTTAAGCTCTGGTAGAGCATGTGCTTTGCATGCAGAATGTCTGTAGTGCAATCCCTGGCATCTCCAGGAAAGCCCCTGTCTAGAGAGCGACTGCCAGTCAGTGCAAACAGTACTGACCTAGATAGACCAATTGGTGTAATTCAGCATATGACAGCTTCACCTATGAAAAGTGCTGGGGAAAATAGTTCCACAGAACACTCACAACACATCAACGCTTTATACTGACCTTGTGCATTATGGATTGTCCAAAGGGTAATGCTCCATTAATGGAAAAGTGCATATGAAAGCACAAGTGGGCCATCTCTATAGGTTGAGGTTGTGAGAGAGCTCAGAACTCTTATAGATTGAGATTTCTGTCAATGACTAGAATATGGTACTATAGAGTTTTGTTCTAATTGAGTGCCATTCTTAGTGGTGTGACTTTACTCACCCAGATTATCTAAACCAGTGGGATTCAAAGTGGTGGGTCGCAACCCACCATTGAAAGGGGAAAAGGGCCATTCCCCGTTAAGGGGAGTGGCCCAGGAATAGGGTGCCCTGACGGCACTGCAGAGATCATGGAGCTGTGGGGACCCAGGGGCATGCTACTATAATTCGGGGCTGTGTGAAGCCTTCCTGAGGGTCCTGGAAGCTCGCAGCCCCCGTGTGACCCTCCTTTTTGCTGTCGGAGCTCACTTCCTGTTTGCAATCAATTGCTGCGACACTGTCAGGGCACCCCCTCAGCCCCATTCCCTAATGCCCCCACCCCCACAAAAACTTACCATGGCTTCAATGTCCAAGTAGGACTTTGAAGACCACTGATCTAAACCAATGTATGGCCCATTCGTATAATCACTGGTGGCATGGTGTCACTGACTTCCATCCACAGGCGCCATGCTCCTGTGAAGCATGGCATGTGAAGGTTTATAAAGGTTGACAGCAGGTGCAGAATTCTGCATGGACCAGCTTTTCATGCAAACACCGCAAGTTGGACTTCCAAAACCTGGGAATTGCTACTCTGCGTTTGGTGCACTGCATGATGTTTGCTGTGGTGCATGGATCCATTACTGAGAGTCAGTGCTCGAGATACCATGTTAGAATGGATCCATTGCTGCTGCATTAGAACATCAGTGAGTCGGTATAAAAAAGCATAACCCTGTATCATGCTTAGTAATAAGGGTTAAATATACAGCAGCCAAAGTAAAACCTTATAGGAAAGAACCCCATATCTGCATACTTGCCCCAAATAATACTGCGTATGTGTAGAATATAAGATGATTGTCTTGGTGTAACACATATACCGTGCTGTTTAGTAAAAGTGACAGCTGAATATATTTATGTGCAGTCCCTTTCTGAAGATTTACTGTATGTTTATTTAGCAGAGAGCTTTTATGGAGATATACATTTGTGTGAGAATAAGGCTAGATAGAAAAAATATCACAAATAATTGGTTTTGTGCATGTTTGTTTAAAAACCCTTTATACTGTACATTAGTATTCCTCTCTTTTTTGTATTTCATTAGCACAGAAATGCACTCCTCTTTTCTCTCTGTCTGATATTTTATAGATATTTAAATCTCCCCCTCCTTCCTTTCTTTAAAATAGACTTTACAGTGTTTTCTATTGTTGACAGCTTTTTGTTAGTAAGGCATTGCCTCTCCTGGTATGTGTTTGGGACCGGGTGCAGACTACACCTTTTTCAGTTCCACAGGGATAGGACCAGATGGAAGAATTTGATTATCCAGCAGTAGAGGACCAACTGTTCAGTTGGATACAGAATCGGGAGAAAAGGGTTGAAGAGATCTAAAATGGCTGTCGTATGTGGAGCCAACAGTTTCCGAAGGGAACCAAGCAGGCACTGAGGTGTAGTAATGCAGAATCTCTTCCAAGTACCAGCTGGGGCTTTCAGGAGCTGCTATCCCCACAGCAGACACTCAGCAGGCTCCAAGCAGCTTGACTTTACCATATGTGGAACTTTTTATTCTCCACCTCGCTCCCCAGAGAGATGGGCCACAGGGACACCAGAGGCAGGTGAATTGCTCTTAATGCAGAGTACTAAATCATTGGGTTAACATGAGAAGCCTGGAGAGAGGAAATGGATCTGCAGAAGACTGACTCGGATTCTCTTAACCTTGGAGCTATTCTGAGTACCAAAAAAGATACCGCATAATGTTTCATTAAGCTTTCACCTTGTGCATACCCGCTTTTATGCAAGTGACCTTTTCATCCTTGTACATATTTTCTAAATGCTTTTAAAAGCTACTCAGCCCCTCAGTATGCTAACTGTACATTTTCAAAATTCACACACCGAACTGTGCCTTTAACATAATGAGAGATCTGGATTGCAGTGCTGTGTGTGATTTGTGGGAAATCCCATCTTCTCTCTGTTATTTTTCAGGCACTCCACTTTGACAGATGGGAACAAAGCCACACAACAGTCCATAACTCCAGTTTGTTAAATAAATTCCTAGCCCCTCCTTTGCCACCAAATGCTTGCTTAATAATACAGGAGATGTATGTGAATCATTTTGGCCAGACTTGAAATTGTATCATTTTAAACACCCACTCCCCAGTATGAGTAGCTTAAAACCCTAATATGTTAATGAAATGCTTGCTGCCTGGTTGAATGTATTAGTTTTTCCCCCTCTAAAAATGGAAATCTGATGCAGTTTATTTTTCATATTTATTGCAAATCATTTCATAATTTGTGTGTGTATTGTATATCTGTTATTGTATTGCTTTATTTATTTATGTCTGTCTGTCAATATTATGTGAGACTTTTTTTTTTGAATTAGCTCTATTTGCTTGTCTGCTTTGATCTTAGCCATTATTGTCATTTTCTTCGAGTCTTAAAATAAATGATAGCTGCCAGGGTTTATGATAAGCTTTTGTGGAAAAGAAAATCCCCTGAGGTCAGTGTGCATAGTTGGCTAAAATTAATTTGTGTCCATCCCCAAATAAGTGGTACATCTTTTTCTTTTAAGAGCAAAGTTGTTAGATGTGGCATCTGAAACCTGCCATCTGGATGACAGTTTTGTGATTTTTTTCCCTTGACAATGGAATTTTTGCAAAGGTGAACTGTGTCTACCTGAGTGATAATATCACAAGTAATAAAAGCATGACCAAGGAAAGCTATTGGAACAAAGCACATGGTCTGTAGGAAGTATTCAGTGACAAACAGTAAATGATCATTGTTTAACAACGCAGTCTAATTGCTCCTTTTGTAATTACAAGGATTAAAAAAAAACCTGATTAGCATCTACCCGTGATACAATCATATGAGTCAGTTAAAGAAAGAAAAAAGGAATCTGTCAGAAATCTAGGGTACATATGCTTTGCAATAAAAGCAGATTGCCTTTACTGTCTTATGACCCATAGCTTTTTCTAGATTATATATAGTGTCCCCATTTTACTGTGTTTATAGATTAAAGTGGAGCTGATTTTTTTTTTTGCAGGTTTTAGTTTTCACATCAAAAAGTGTCAAGTTATGCAAAAAAATTGCCTTTTTTATGTTTGTTTCACATGAAAAATAGTCATTCCCTGAATAGGTACAATACTCCTTAGCCCCAAAGTTCAAGGAGGCTCAAAAGAAGTTAGCTGGGCAGCTCCTGAACTAACCCCAAAGTTCATCTGCTTGGGAGGTTCCATGGTTTGTCCTTTCGGGGTTACCTAAGAGACTGCAGTTCCCTTTGGCTAAACCACATGCAGATTTCCAGAACAAAATGCATTATTGTGAGAGAATGGATCCTGAAAAATTATAAAGAATAAACCCTAAAATGAACCCATAACTGTGCAAATATACTTTCACAATTACATAGCTGGAGATTCTAGCTTTTCCAAAAGTACTTATAGCCCTTGACACCAAGGTTTGCAACCTTTCCCCCTAATTATTCCTGATACTAGTAACTATCAAAAATAAAACAAGTTCACAGAAATATACACATTTTTTCTTTAAAAATAAACAGATATTGTCAGAAGTCTATTTTTAACTTTTGTGCAATAATGCATGTTTTTAATAACCCTCCTGTTATGAAATGGGCAGCCCAACCCTATAATTCACTTAAGCCAGAGAAGGCCCTCTGCACCGTTTCCTGCGTGTCTCAAACATGCCATAAAACATGTTTGCATCTACTCAGGTGCCGGCATGTGTTTTGGTTTGCCGGCACCAGATATAGTCCCCTGCACTGGGTGGAGCAGGTAGGTTTGCACCAGATGGTGCAGGGGGGAGAAAGCAGGTCGGAAGGAGATGGTGTCTGGAGGACACTTTGGGGGTGGGGAAGAGTTGTTTCTGGGCAGGGAATGGTGGAATATGGGATGATCGGGCCAAGGAAGGGGGCAGGATTGGTGGCGGCACCTTTCCTAACTCCCAGTCCCAGGCCTGGCAGACTTAATGGGGACTGCTTTGATTTGCACCAGCTAAATAGCTGGTGTAGATTTGAGTGGCTCCACAGGGCAGGCTGGAAAAATACCCTTACATGGAGGTGACCTCCAGCAGCCTCCCAACCTGCATAGGAGATAGTGTAGACTACTATGGTCTGACTGTACCATCACAGGTTCAAGGTGACCAGATGTCATAACCACAAAGGAGGACACAGCGCCCTAAAATGTAGGACATTCAAGAAAAATGTAGGACACAAAAAAAACTAAAAACACATATACTGATTTTGGGGTTTCTTGTCTTCCTGTAATGCAACGAATGAAGAACAAACACGCAACAAGCGATGTGGGCATCCCCTCTTGACTCTGGCACCCCTTGTCTGTCTTGAAA
>JAJKFI010000031.1:7817502-7832459 GCA_029204185.1 Lerista edwardsae
GCCCTCCTTAGTGTAGTGCCTGGGGCACATGCCCCTCAGGCACTTGCCCCAGTTATGCCTCTAACCACAGTTCTTCCTTCTTAATGACAAATTATAACGGGTTGTTTTAATGTCTGAGCAGGGACTGTTAATTATCAGTATTCTGGGAGAAAGTCTAGAAGTCAGATGACATGTTAGACCTGGTCTAACAGCCTTGCTGTGAAGGCACATGGCCTAACTTTACTGAAGCTGACTGAGAGCACAATCCTAACCTGGAGTTAGGCTGGCACATTTAGGGTAGCAAAGTTTGGCTGGCACAAGGGCCACCGTAAAGCTTGTTTGGACCACTCTCAGAGTCAGGGAGGATTGCGCATGTCTGCATGCTGGCCTCTCTGACTCCGAGAGTGGTCCAAACATACTTTACGGTGTTCCTTGTGCTGGCCAAACTGTGCTGGCCAAGCTGTGCCAGCCTAACTCCAGTTTAGGATTTCACCCTAATTTTGTTCTTTCCTGAAAGGGAGATTACGTGGAACTTTGTGGATGCTTCCCTGAGCTCACTAGAGGAAAAGTGGGATCAGAATTGACATGGGGTGCTGGGGCCCCAGCCTTATGCACTCCCCATCACATACATTCCATGGTAGACTGGGGGCTACTGCTGCCCCCTTAATGAAGGCTCATTATTGGCCATTGCCTGATCTTGTTGATACCACTTATAAGTGGATATACTGTAATACATATTGTTTGCTGTAAAATTGTGGTCTGTCCAAAGTTTTATTGTTGAGTGTGACACCCAAGGCTGCCGTGCCGCACCTAAGGCACAAATAGTTCCTGCTTTTCCCAAATCATTTACAATCTTATTCAGTGTTGCACAACCCCATTTCTATAGGGTTTCTGTCACTTGCAAATATTGGACTTGACACTCAATCCTAAATGAAAATAAATACAATTGATATCAGAGGAACTTGGTTTGAAGTCATGCAGTATTAGAACCCCAAAGTGGGAAAAAAAACCCAGATACATAATTTTCAGAGGACAGTAGTTTTGCAGTCTCTATCTGTAGGGTAAATTTGAAAAAAAAACATGCCTAAAGAGAGAAGAAAAGGAGAAGCAGAGATAAAGATTGAAAGGTATTTGTTAACTTATTACACGAACAATCACTTCTTTTCTTTTCCTTCTTGTTTTATTATTCCTGCTAACTGGGCAAGAGGCACTTTTTCAAGTGGTTTTCCTCTTATATTTAGCAGGGGGAGAGCAATTGTCCTTCTTCACCCCAGCACAGTGTCTTTCTCGTGGTGGTGTTCTCCATTCTTTTAGATTGTGAGCCCTTTTGGGACAGGGAGCCATTTAGCTTTATTATTACTATTTGCCTGTAAACCGCTTTGTGAACTTTGTGTTGAAAAGCGGTATATAAATACTAGTGATTGATTGATTGATTGATTGATTGATTGATTGATTATTCCTGAAAAGAAGCAGAGGTCTTTCCCTAAGCTGAGAAAACTTTTTCCTTGCACAATCATGGTATCACATCTTACTCAGCTACACATTTACAATTCTTCTGTAGGCCTGAATTTTTTTCCAGCCCCATCACTTGCCATTAATTCTTTCAGCTTACTTTCTTATTTTTTAAATGATTCTAGTACTCATCTTTTATGCGCATTTTGTGGTCTTCCTCCTCTTTGGAAGTATGGGTGCAGTTTCTGTCTGACCCAAAACCTGTGTTGGTCACTAACCTTAGTACAACCCAATCTTTGGGGACTCCAGGCGAGCAGCAGGATAGACACTGGCAAAATAAGTAAACACCCCCCAGGCCTATTGCAGTGTGTCATCATTTTTCCCAAGTCAACTTGTTTCCAATTGATTTTTATGAACTACCTCTAAAACTTTTAGAGGTAGTTTGTTTTTTTAAACTGTTTTTTTTTTAAACGATTTGCCCTAAGTTACTTCTCCAGTACTGAAATAAACCTACTTGAAAGCTACAGAACTACAACAATTCATATCTAGCTAACTTTCCTTCATCAGCATTTCTGTCAGCCAGAATCTCCCTTCTCCAGTTCTTAACCAACTCCTTGTATTTGTGTAAAAATGTGTTTTATATATGTGTTACAGTTGAAAGAAAATCTGTCTTAGTTCCATCCTAAATACTGAATATTAAACTTAGTTCAAATTCTGCTTGCAGCCACTCTTTCCTGAGAAAGTACTTGATGCATAAAAGTCATGTCCTGCCCAACAGAATCTTACACATTTGTACCAACAATACTAGAGTAACATTAATTAAAGCAGCCATTTTCAACCACTGGGCCACGGCACATGGGTGGGTCACAGATGGTTCCTAGATGTCCTGCCGGAATTTGGGAGAGAGTAATTTATTTGTAGGGCCATTGCGGGATGTACCCCCACACACTGGCAGCACTGTGTGCCTTGTCAATTGTCAAAAAGCTGATGGTGTGCCTTGGCCACTTTAGTGCCTTGTCAGTGTTCCCTGACATGAAAAAGGTTGAAAATCACTGCATCAAAGCAACACAACTTCTGTATTAATTTGTTGGTACAGCAAGACAGAAACCTGTGATGTTTTTTTGTTTGTAGCCTGCTTTATCAGCTAGGGTCATGCTGAGTTGTTGCATCTCACCCTTTGTAACAACCTGGAGATATAGATCACTCTCATTTCCATCTTTCAGTGGAGGAACCAAAGCTAAGACACAATGGCTTGCCCAAGGTTTTCCATTGAAAATACAGCAGGATTGTGATTTGAACAGAACCTCTATAATTCCCCATTTGATCTGAAGACTCATTCTGGCAGACCACAGTGGGTTAAATATCACAGGGCACTGATACAGGTTCATTTAGCTTTGGCACCATAGGATCTGGCCATGAATACAGAGCACATTACTTTACTGTGTGAGTTATCATTGCTATGACCTGTCTCGGGAGATCTTGTGCCACCACTGTATTAATGAGTGCATCTGCTTCCGAATAACCTTATTAGCTCGCCACAGCTGAGCCAGGAGCCTCATAGGATTTTTGCCTTTGTCCCTAGAGAGATGTGATTCTCTTCTACTTGAATCCAGTTTGATGCCCAAATTTTAATAAGTTCCCTTACACACAATACACGCGCATTCCCCTCCCCCCGCCTTTCCTTCTCCCTCCAATTATCATCTGCTATAGGGATTCTGAAATCCCTGGTTACTTTCCCAGATGCCATCAATAATTCCTGAAATGCCATCATATTTGGTGGTCCATCAACAGAAAATTATGTGCACATTTAGGGATTTTTACCTACTTTTACCACTTTCATCTAAGCACACAACTGTACTTGGTTTGCTTTTTGTGTGCATACCTTCATCAAGCCCCAAATCGATTACAGCGAACAAAATCTGTCTTGGTGTGCTGGCAATATAGGAGCAGCTGTTAATGTTTGTGTGCGCATGCGGGAATTTCACTCTGCCTGAGCTCCTACCATGCTATTTCTTATCATCTGCATCACTTGATGGAGAGAAGCGAACGAATAGTGAACACAGCAAGGTGTCTGTATAATCATTAACTTACTTGCCCTCTGGATAGGACAAATGATATGCAAGCCTAAACTCGCCAGGGATCTTCTTTGGGAGTGTGTCCAGGGGGAATGTACTCCTATGAGTTAATGGCATATCTCTAAATGGGTTGCCTGCTCTCCTTCTGCTTGCCAGCTCTTTCCAAATGTTTTTGTTCTTAACACAATATTTAGCATTAAAATCCAAAACATTGCATTTCTAAAGTAGAGAATAGCCATCTACTTAAAAAAATGTACAGAAATGTTCCCACATATGATCCTATGATGAATGAACATCCAAATAAGATTATGGTCAGATTTTCCAGTCCACAATGTAGACATAGTGTCATCCACTATGCCAGGTCCTAAAACCATTCTTTTTGTTAATATTTCCTCTTTGAGCAATGTGAAAATTGAGTAACTGCTCACACCATCTCAACTCTTTGATCACCTTAGACCCACCTGGATTGACCATCTGACTATCCGGCGTGCCATATTATATAGTATGTTTTCAACTAGTACTATTATTGCAGCTCACCTTTGTAACAACCTGGAGAAATAGATCCCTCTCGTTTCCACCTTTTCAGTGGAGGAACCGAAGCTTGGACACAATGGCATGCCCAAGATTTTCTATGCAAGAGCAGGAGAGCAGAGCACGGGCCCCTTAAATTCCTTCAAGCCCCACCCTTTGCTCTCCCTGGTATCCAACCCATCAACAGGGAAGGGGGATCTCATGTGCTCATGGGCGGGACTAAACAAACCTCCAATCTCTGAGCTATATGAGCTTCAGGATCAAAATTGTGGGTGCCCTCAGTGCGAATCATGACACGTGTACACCGTTGTTTGGTGAGTAGGAGAGCAGAATGTTAAAGCTCGTCTCTGATATTCACTGGTCTGCTTTATTTTTCTCATCTATCAACAACTGTGATCCTATTCGGGGTGAATCAGAATTCGCTTTTTCTAGCCATATATCTTGGTTATGTTGTGTCTGCCCAAAGATAATGTGATAGAAAGCTAGAGGTAATCAGTGGGCAAGATAGGAGGTAACAACCTCTCCTTTTGATTTATGAAGTAAGACGTAACTGCCACTGAGAAGTTATGTGATTTCTGTTAGGACTAGCCAGTGTATTTCAAAAAGGAACTTTCTTCTGGCTATTGTGGTTTTGTTCGGGGTATTTTTCAATGGAAGCATATTAATTTCACAGAGATGCACTTCCCTTTGCATAAATCATTGACAATTTCTGTTGAATAGTGTTACATAAGAATAAAGCAGTCACAGAAATAAGCACATGTGAATTATGTGCTTTTTAATGAAATTTGTTCTTGTTTTACTGCCTCTTCTTCCTCCTCCTCCTCCTCATTATTATTTTGTATCTATGGTTTCTATGCAGTTGGTTCCAAAGGACTTTAACAGAAGTATAATTTGAAGGACCAGCCTCCCATCTCAGGCCAGTTTCTAGTCTTTTAGCTGTTGTCTCCCTCATACCAACTGTCGATGCCCAATAAATAGCCCAATCTTTTGGAACTGCTGATTTAACAAAACAGTTCTTTAGCCTATGTGGGCAAGTGCTCCTCACAGCTCAAGCTTTGAATGTGCTTATAGCGCCATAAACTTTTTATGTTTTTTGGAATGCTTGCCTGTACAGAAGGCACTAAGGAAACACTCTTCACCGGTTTCCTCTCCAAGATTTTTTTCCCCATTGATTCATCTGTCAGGTGCGCACTTCATAATGGTTGGAGACCACATAAATTGTCATTCTGCCCTCATAAGCTGAACTTAAGTCATTCCATATTGTGTTTTGTACTGGCAAGAGTGGTATTCTGGCAACACAGCAGGATACGAATCCAATAAATTAAAATCTATTTCCTGTTTAGGACAATAAAATATATATTTCCTCTCACTAACGGAAACATTTTTGGTCCTCATTTATGTTCATTGGTTCTCTTCTATAATTCTCTCCCCCTTGCCTTGTTTGGTTGCTTTACATTTTTGCCTATATTTGATTGAAACATTCCTTTCTGTTACTTGTCTCTTACTCAAGCTTGTTTATATGACTTTTTTCAGTGTTTGTTCTTGTCATGCACTTAGCTTTCCACTATAGGAAACAACACCAATAAAAAGGGCACATGTTTCGTTGTGAGTTTAGCTGTCCTGGGCAGTGGTTCCCCAAAAGGTGGTTTGGGACCCACCAGTGGGTTGCGAGCCAATTTCAGGTGGATCACGAAGCACCTAGGGCAGCCATATTGAAAATATGGGAAGATGGTATGCTGCAAAGGGGGAAGGGTGTGTGGTTGTTTTGCTTGTGTCAGGATTGTAAATAGGCTTTTTTTCTGATTCACTTTGCTGTTGGAAAATAGTTGAAATAGCCCAACTTACTGCTGCATTCTCAGGAAAGCAACAGGCTCTGGTGTCACAATGATACCACTTCAAGCCATGACATCACTTCCAGTGAGTCCCTGGACAGATTGTCATTCTAAAAAGTGGGTCCTGGTGCTATAAGGTTTGAGAACCACTGGTCTGGAGTATTGTAAAGAAGCCACCAATGAGTGTTCAGAAACTTAAACACGTTTTTAATATTTCTTGATTCTCTTTCCAAGCTTCGGAATGTAATATCTATCACAGGCTGGAACAGAAAACATTTTGGAATCCGTTTTGCATTTGTCATGGGCGAGAAAGTGAAATGCAGGGGCAGACAGATCGCAACGTATTTTAGCTGGGGTACAGCCCAGTACACTAACTTTCTGGAAAATCAGGGCAGGATTAGTGGTTTTCCTCCCTTCTTATTCCTAGGAAATTTTATTTATGTATTTATTTAACTTCCATTCAATTGTTCATGTATATCTGTATATAAAACAAATAGACAGATAATCTGTTGCTTTCCTGTCCAGGGAAATGGAATCCTACTGCCCTTCCCTGTCCCCATTCAAAGAAGCGTGGGACAGTGTTCTTTTTGTATTGTAACTGGAAACTTGAAAATCACCACAGCGAAGCCTCAGTTGACATATTATGGTTGCCACATGGCAGTAGGTTTAAATAGTTTCACATGTTGCCTGTTACCAAGTGGGGAGGTGTGCGCATGCTCAGCAGCTCACGACGAGAACCACAAGTGTTTCACCACCCACAGTGTTGGCAAATGTGGTAGTGGCGTGAAAGTCACCTGACCTGCACTGTGAACCCCTAGCCTGTGATACCAGCCGCCACATGGAGCAATTTAAAAGAGGCTTCCGGGAGGCAGCTGTAACACATTAACCGGCTTTCAGGAAAGTCGTGGCATACATTCATCTGTGGACACCTTATGTTTTATGATTCTTAGGCATCCAAAAAGTTATAAATGTGCTATCAGTTTTTGAAATGGGTTTATATTTTTCATCTACATACCCCTGGATATGTTTTGATGGCTGTGTACCTCTTTTAGGGCACAATCCTAACCTGGAATTAGGCCAGCGCAGTTAGGCCAGCAAAGTTTGGCCAGCACAAGGGACACTGTACAGTATGTTTGGACCACTCTCGGAGTCAGAGAGGCCAGCACACAGATGTGCACCATCCTCCCGGACTGAGAGTGGTCCGAAGGGGCTTTACGGTGGCCCTTCTGCCAGCCAAACTGTGCTGGCCTAACTGTGCTGGCCTAACTCCAAGTTAGGATTGTGCCCTTAGTAACTTGGGTGCTATGGTTTGCCACTTACCCCATCCATACTAAAGCCAGTGAGACATATATGGCTGCTCGTGAGAGCTGCACCTTGCGTCTCCTTCTCTCTCACTTGCAACATAGTGTTGTACAAAATATGTGCATGACTTAGTCACATTGTGAGTTTGCCGACCCCCTCAAGGGGTGGAGAATGCACAGCACAATGCCACCACTTCCTCTTTGGGGTCTTACTACCAGCTAGAGAGGAGAGAGGAGAAGCAGGAGACGTGGGACTGCTGCTTCCCATGACATGCATCATGCACGTGCCTTAACACCCAGTTCTGCTGTTGCTTATGTGGGTCTTCGTTCTTACCATTGCTTAACAAGGCATCTTATCTTTCTTCTAAACGAGAAGAGGCTTTCTTTATGCCTCCTAACTATAAAGCAGATTGTACCCCAATGACTTCTTCCTTTAAACAGTTCCATGCTGCTGCTTCATTAATTGGCACCAAAAAAATGTTACAACCTTCTGTTTGTTCTTTATGTTTCAGCTTGCCGCCACCCCCACCTCCACTCCTCCATTTCTTTTTAGAGTGTGGGGCCTCTTTGCCTTGCTTTGCTCTTCTTTCTGGTGAATCCAGAAAATAGTTTCTGGAAGGAAAAAGCACCACCAGCTGTGCGTTTTGCTCCTTATGTATCTTTGGGTTAGAACGAATGTAGCTGGTAAAAATGTCTTGCAGCTTCTTTGGTTATCTGCAGTTGTACAATGTTGTCTCTTTTCTGTGGCCCAAATTAATGCCACTGCAGTTCTTTCTGTAGCTCATTTACACAGTCTGCTGCTTTCTTCCTCTGATTCATTGTGGAAATTGGGCAACTGGCAAAAGGCTATTTGTGCCACAGGATATTATACCCTAGTGGTGGATCTCCGGCTGGCCTGCATTTTGGTTGCATTGCGGCGAAGCTTGAACAAGTTATTGTGCTGTATTAAGTGAAATGAAATCACCACCTGTTTTGCCTGTTAAGATCAAGAAGCTGTCCACCAAAGCTTTTGTCTAGGCCATGCTTGCCAAACCCCACCAGCGTGTTCAACATGTTGTAAAGAAGATCTCACCCCATTGTTCTAGGTACATACCGTAGATAGATGCCCTCTAAATATTAAGTTTTGGATAGTACTTTCCCATTTTTTTCTGTCTCAACTTTTTCTCTTTCTTGAGCTTTCTCAAAATAGTCTACCTATTGACATTATAGAGATCTTCTGAAGAAGGTGAGGCCTCATACTGTGTTATGGCTTTCCCTTCCTATTTCATTTTTTTTTTCTGCAGGGAAAATCCTGTGTTCATGTTGTTGTCGGCCTGACCTAGTTGTAAAGAACCTTTGTAATTAATTAATGGAGAAAACACCCAAGTAGTTTCAGTGGCTTGTTGAAGATAACTGTTTTCATCTTATGGCACAGTTTTGCATTGTCAGAGAATCATAAATGGGAAAAAGGAACATTTTACATAAAAATTTGGATTTCAGCACACTCTTAAATGTATGGATAGAAAGTGAGACAGTCTGTCTTGATATTTAAAATATACGAAATACTGAATACATCAATTTGGTGAACTCCTGCTTTATTATAACCTGTTCCAGAGACAAAATTCCAGTTGTTCTCCAATGTTTTACCGATGGGACCCACTTTTTAGAATGGCACTTCTGTCAGGTCCCACCAGAAGTGATGTTATTAACCTGGAAGTGACATCATCAAGCAGGAAGTGCCATCATTGTGATGTAATCAAATGACACTCCTGTTATGTGAACTGGTATTCTTGGACTGTAGCGATTGCACAACCATGAAACAGAAAGCAAGATTAGGACCAAATATTATGTAAACGCACTGAACTAAAATCACAATTTAAAAAAAAACACTTCCTTGAAAATTCAAACTGTTAAGACTCACCAAAGGAATATAGCAAGAGTAATGTCTGCAGCTTTCAAGTGGACAACTCCCAGCTGTCCATGACCCACCTGACATCAGATTGCTACCCACCAAGTGAGTCCTGATCCACAGTTGGAGAAAACGGCACTTTTGTTAAAATACTGTAATGTGACCCAAATAACACATTGTTTTCTGACAATTCATTCCAAGACCTCGGAAGTTGGAGTTTTTGTTGTACCCTTTAGCGGCCATGATTATCAGTTTACATAATGTTCTAAATATAAATCACAAACGATAAGACAGTATTCTTCCCTCAATGTGCATAGCCACAATGTTAAAAATGCTGCTATGAGCTGAGGCTGCTGTTTGCATCAGAGTGTGCATAGGCTGTATCTTTCCAGTCATCCATCCATGATATTAAAGTAAAGATGCTGCTATTGGCTACCAAACACTTGCATTTGAGATGCTCTCAAACATTTGCTTTTGCAAGCTTGCATTTGTATTTCTGATTGGCTTACATATTACCTAGGAAGTCTTGTTGCAATCTTGAGCTCAGTGTGCCTACCTGTTGGCCTTAGGCAAGATGCTATTTCTCAGACCCATTCATATCTGAAGTATGGGGGTAATAATAATGCCTACTGTATAGAATCCATCCATCCATTCATAAAAACACAAAGGACCCAATCCTAAGAGTGCTCTATGCTGGCAGAACATGCATTCCGCCAGCCTTTCCATTTGCATATTATATTGAAAAACATCATCAACCTCACACTGGTTAAATGGTTCTGTAGTGCCGCTCTTTCCATATTGTAATTGGAAGATGAATGCCCCTGATCTGTCCCACACCTAACAAATATAACCCTCCTTCCCCCTCCCCCACACTAGTGATAGGTAGAGGGTGGGGTGGGGGGGGAAACACAGATGAAAAATATAACCACAATACTGCAAAATCCTTTGAAGTATTAGACAATCAGTCTGTTTGAATCTTATTCTGAACTCCTCTTTAAAATGCATCAAATGTTAGTCTGTAGTTCTTTCCTGACAGCATCTGTGAATCTCTGTGGAGGCATCTGCTCCACAGCTTCCCAGACACTGCCTGTGTTCACATGAGAAGAGTTTGATCCAAAGGCCTTGCTGGAGTGAGACCGTAGAGTTGAAATAGACAGACAGTTTGAGCAGAGTCTTGCAGAGCCCAAGTAGCAAAAGGCCCTGTGGAGTGAGAGTGCATGTCGGCTGCAGGGTCTTTAGCTGAAAAAAAAATTCTGGATTTGAACCATTGCTTTTCACCAAACTATTGTTGTTTGTTTGCTTGCTTGTCACTATAATATGGTGTAGTGGTTGGAGATTCAGGAGACTGCACTTTTTCAGATGTTTTTAATGATCAAGCCAAGCCTCTATAGCAGTAATAATGATTAAGAAGAAATATAGGATAACCATCTCTGCTTTCACTTATGAAACAAGTTTACATGAAGATTGCCTTCAGAATTGTAAGCTGCTGCAGAGCACCGTGAGAATCACAATTAAACGTATGGCTGCTCTACCTCATGCACTCTATCCTGCAATTAATGTGTCAGCCGAATTTTCAAAATGAAGAAATTTCGTTCTGAGTACTCTTTTCTGAAGACAGTGATTTGCTGTGTTGTACACATGTAGTTTAAACAAGAGACCATTAAAAATCTTGGTGTTATGACTTAATGCCATATAGATTTAACAGTGACTTCCTTGGATAGTCTGCAGTGTCGCTATCTTTTCTATCACAATTGTCCCAGAGACCATTTTAAGAGAGTAACACTCTGCAGCTCTGGGTTTTAGAAACAGCTTCAGTAATTGTACTGCTTTCACAAATGCCAGCAGCACATTAAAAATAGGCTGGAGCTGTCTTTAAGGTTATGAAACGGTCTGAATTCACTCCTTGTGAAATTAAATTTAGAGTGCTTTAGACCTTAGAGTGGAATTGTAAGCAGTCTTCAGAGATAGCATCTTTCTTTATAGGGCATCTATTCATTTATTGTACCACATCACAAGATAATAACATGCTCAGCTGTCATAGGTACCATCAATTAAGTTACAAAAACTTACTAACTTTATTTGTATACTCTTTTTTCTGAGCTAACATGTTCCACATGCATGGCCTCAAATTTGATGTAATAAAAATTAACATTGATTATTGAAAGATGATCTATTTGAGAGCTATAAGTATGACTAATAAATATGACTTACTTTTGTCTTATTCTGAGATATGGCATCCCAATATTTATATTTTATTATCAGGTGCATTTCTAATAAGTAGACCCAGGCCACCGTCTAATTGTATTGCTTGTGCGTTGTCAGCTACAACCGTACTCTCGTGTACCAGTACAGGTGTAGTTTCCTTCTTGTAGTTTCAAGACCCACAAAGAATAATTGTTGAAAGCAGAAGTTAAGAAATTACAAGGGCTAACAATTACAAGGGTAATCAGAAATCACATGAAGAAAGGAAACCAGAGGTCATATCTCTAAAGATGGATAACCCAGAGGCTGAGCTGTGTAACAACTAACAAAGTACACCAGAGTAGTAAGAATCAGGCCTTATTTCTAGACATTGCTGGTCTAATCTGGCACCATATTTAATGCAGGACATTGAGTTTCACCTAGATATTACTGTATCACGGATAAGTATTTCTGGTAGCTAAATCATACCTTTTCAAATTTCTACTGAAAACTCAGTTTCTTCTACAAATCTTTATAAACACTATTTGCACATCTTATTTCTGAGTGTTTACTTTTAATAATAAAGGGCTCAATGCTATCCAACCTTCCAGTATTGATGCAACTTTGCCAATGGAGTGTGCCTTGCATCCTGTGGTGGTGGGGGCAGTCACAGAGGCTTCCTCATTTGTCCCCTTACCTTGCAGCTGCATTGCAGTTGCGTTGACACTGAAAAGTAGGATAGGATTTGGCCCAAAATTAACATATACATGTAATTACACTTTCTCCTGTTCTTTTGGTTCTCTTTTCTCTTCCTAATCCCTCTTTTCTTTTCTTTTTTGTTTTTATTTCTTTTGATGAACCTCATACCATAAAATCTTCATTTAAAGAGGTGTTTCTTAGGCTGACTTCAATTATTTCCAATAGGAAGTGGCATAATCCCACGTGTAGATCATCAAATGCACTAATTCATGTGTGTATTCCTTTCATTAATTTTTATTCCATGTTTCCCCTTCTCTGTACCTCCTCTTCCCCTGTTATTGAGGGTTTTTTTTAATACTATGCACTGGAAACTTGCACAAATCCCCAGAGAGGACATTTTTGTATTCATCTGGTTATAGATTTGGGTATATCTCCCTATGAGAGAGATGCACAACACCCATCTATCAAACCAAATTCAGAAACATAGAAAGAAGGTGCTCAAGTCATTCATAGAAGCTCTACCAGTGCTCTTCATACTATCCAAAGTAATCCTTTGCATTCACCATCTTTACCCTCTAACACCATATGTGCTTAATCTTTTTCCGCTAAAGAGCTATTTTGAATGTCACAATTGATGTGCCAAATACACATCCGACTTGGCTGCTTCCTGTGATGTGAGCCCACCTGTAACTGAGAGATTATCAGTTTAGCCACCTTTAATCATATGGCTAGCTACTGTAAGCAATTACTGTGTACCCCAGCAAAGATTGGTGGTGGAAAGAGGCCACTAGTATATTAATTTCTTAGCTACCATATATTCAATGGCTAGAGCAAAAGCGCTTGCAAGTTAACAGTGCAATGTTGTGTATGATCCTGCTGTAAAGGAAAATTAGCATTTTCAATGTATTAATATGAAGTATTTGCTGTTGAGATGGGGAGGAGGGGGCTGCACCTTTTTTTCCAATGCTGCAGAAGCTGTCAGTTAATTCACACCCACTCTTCTTCATATCACTACATACCACAAACAAAATAAGAGGCAAGAACAAAGTTTTTTTTAAGTCTTGATTTCCTATGAGACTGTATTGTTCATGTATTCTAGCAGAGGCTTCTGAGCATCTAGGACAGTGATGGCGAACCTTTTCGGGTTGGCGTGTCAAAACGTAGGCAAATGCTTAACTTGACTCTGCTGGCGTGTCAATCCCCCTCCCAAACAAAAGAGAAATAGTTCTATATATTCATTTATTTAAACAAAAAATACAGTCCAATCAAGTGTGATGCTATGTATTATATAAAGAAACAGCGAATAATTACAAAAATGAAAATGAGTACAACAAACTCCGTTTTTGTCAGGCATTGGTGAATGCTGGCGTGTCACCTAAAACATTGTGGTGTGTCATCTTTGACACATGTGTCATAGGTTCACCAGCACTGATCTAGGAAACAGTCATACCAGAATCTCAGGGAATGTATTGTCTCTCTCCCCAAGCCTGATAGACTGAAGTCTTGTAACGTTACACAGATCTTAGTTGTCGCATGCATTGGGTATTCTTCTGTCCATCACTTATTATAGGGGAGTGTGTTTTTATGTGTATTTATGTTTGTATTTGTTTGTGCATGTCTCTCTCTATATATATCTGTTCATTTCTCTTGGAAGAATAATATGATGCATAGATCTTGCTGCACATGAACAGATGGCTGATCTGAATAACTTGCAACCAGAAACTTTTGAACTTTAGCCCAGTTCCAGGCCATTGGAATATTTGTCCCCATTGTATCTTGTATCTCTGTATAGCTAAGAAGGGCACAAATAAGTCCTGTGCAAATAATTATGTTGGATCAGCTTATGCCTAACATTTGTATATAGTTGTCTAATTGAATTGAGTGTCTAATCCCAGGATTCATTATCTATTTCCCTGTCTAAGTCTTTTTCCCCATTTATGTTTAGCACCCAGCTGTCCTTCTTTCAAATGGTCAACCGTTGTCCCGTAAAAGGCTTCAGATCAGCCTCCCAAGCCAGTATCACAGCACAGCAATTTTGTCAACAAGGGGGCATTTGGATCTTGGCCTGTCTCTGTCATTGGATGCAGGAAGCTAAGAGGAAAACTGCTTAGAGGTGTGAAAGGTAGAACAAGTTGTTCTTCTAACCCTCCTTGACAGAGATAACACAAAGAAAGAAAGAAAGAAAAAAGCTTAGTGTGGTATTCAGTCAAGACATGGCACTGCCGTCTTTTGTGCTTGTCAGAGTAAAGCAATAAAAAAAGATCAGTAAAAATACTTGATGGAAGTTATTGATAGAAAAATTCTTTCTGCCCGAAAGATTATAAACTGAGCGTTATCTGAAGATGGATTTGTTTTAATTTGTCATTGATGTATTTGATACCTGGCAGGATCAAAGAAAACGGAATCAAAGGGAGAAATACAAGCACTACTAGTTCCCTGAATATTGGTCTCTTTTATGGATATAAAATCTCAGGACTGGAGTGCTCAAATTTATTTGTACTGATGTTTGTTTAAAGATCAATATTAAATAAATTGGTCTGGAAGCTATAGTTATAAAGCAGCTGTCGGACTAATGTAATCCCACAATGCTATTTTGTCTACAGCTTGGAAACCTGGTTAGCTGTGTACTTCTAATAACGTGGAAATTTAGTGAAAAAGAAAATAGCTGAACTGGATTTTCTGCACTTGGAATAATTTCAAAAGCAGAAATACATGTCCCTTCAAAAAAAATACACCTGATGTTTCTGATTTCTATGGAAATGTTAAATCTTATACATCTGTTTTAGTAATTTTATTTGAAATTGTAGCATGTGCATCAGCCTCCAGAGCCTCAGTTTATGCTTGGCATAGAGCTTCCCCAAATAGTCGCTCATTTTGGATTTTAGGGTAAAAATATTGTTTTCAGGGGACTCAGATTATTTCTCCCAATGTCCCCCATGTCTGAATATACTGAATATATATATATATATGTGTGTGTGTGTGTGTGTGTGTGTGTGTGTGTGTGTGTGTGTGTGTGTGT
>JAJKFI010000031.1:7839982-7868740 GCA_029204185.1 Lerista edwardsae
GGTCTCCAAGCCCCCAACTCTGCTACTATTTACACAAATACACAACACAGATGACAGCTGTCACCAGAGGTGCCTTCAGTGACATCTAGACTGGATTACTGTAATGCACTGTCAAGTGGGGCCACATTTGAAGATTGTTCAGAAACTTCAGTTAATAGAGAATGCAGCTGCCAGGGATTAGGTTATGGCATTATGTCCATGTCACACCTTTGTGATGCCATCTGCATTGGCTGCCTGCACGTTTTCATGCACAATTCAAAGTGCTGGTTTTGTCCAGTCATGCTCTTAGGGTGCAATCCTAACCAACCTTCTAGCACCAGACAATGCAGCTCTCAGATAAGGGAACAAACATTCCCTGACCTTGAGGAGGCCTCCGTGACTGCCCGCTTCCCAACTGCAGGATGCAGCACGTGCCCCATTGGCAGAGCTATGTCAGTGCTGGAAAATTGGTTAGGATTGAGACCTTAGTGACCATCTCTCGCAGTGGGAGCCTGCCATCTATCTTGGGTGGCACTTCTGCAAGTGCCATTGCCCTTGAAAGGGCGGGCTGGTGATATTTTGTGATATCTTCTCTGTTGTGGTACCCAGCCTGTGGAACTCCTTCCCAATAGAAAACAGGATATCCCCATTAGTACTAGTGGAAAACCTGGAAAACATTTCTTTTTTGACAAGTCCTCAATTTCAACTTTTTAGTTCAAAACTTGCTTTTGTTTGTCTGTTTATCTCTGTCTGGTTCTGCCATTTATAATTTTTATAGTTAGTTGTTGATTGGCTTGTTTATTGTTAATTTGTTTTGTACTTTATTGTTTTTTACAGCATATGTAAGCTATTTTGGGTTTCCAATTCAGAAAGAACGGCAGGTTATAAAATTTTTAAAATGAAATAAATAAAACCATAACATTTTTAAGATTTCCCTCCCCCTTTCCAGAATAGATATTTGTTGACTCTACAGGTTACAATTTTTGTATGTTTTATTCTCAGCTGGGGCAGCAGAGAAATTTGTTTACTTAATAAGGTTGCTGCTACAGATTTAGCATGTGTTTAAATGCCTGGAAATGAAGAAGGATGGCCTTCTGAATTTATAAATGTATGAATTCATTCCCTACATATATTTTCCATTTTCTTAACAAAGACGTAAACCTTAAAGAAGAAATGGGGCTGATTGTGCTGAATTATTACTCCAAGATAGATTCATCAAATCTCCCAGCTGTATAAGACAGGGTTTACTAATGAAGTTCCCTATCAAAAAGAAAAGCCTAATTTTGATTTGGCTTAGGTAATGAACTTCTTTTTCCTGGTGTGATTATCTGCATGGGGTGGCTAAAAGAGTAGCAAGAGAGAGTGCGCTCACAGAAGCATTATGCAAAATGTCTTTTGTCTCTTTTTGCTGGGATATATTAAATTTTCAATGTAGTCTATGTAATATAAAATTATGATAATGACTTTTGGCCCACTGTGAAGGCAGCTTGCTGGTCCTGAGCATGTGTGTCTGGCTTGAGCACTAGGATACACTGTGGGAGTTGCCTTTTCTATTAACAAACCTCTAGATACCTAATGATGAATTTTCTTTCACCAAATGTTCTTCTTTTGTCTAAAATACAAGCATTTTCTAAATTGCTTTTGAGAAAAACAAGAGAGGCAGGGAGGTCTGTGGCACTGACAGGGGATACTGGAACAAAGCAGGCAATTCAGTGAGCATTCTTGTAATTATAAGCCGACCACAAGGTTATTTCAATGGTGAAAATATTTACTATCTTATTGATGGAAGTGGCTGCATTGCACTAGTGAATGCACGAGCTGAATGGTTGGCTTCTAAAAGATCGGGGACATTTAACAACAGCCCAGAGGTGTAGCATCACCGTACAGTGTTATGGAGTTAGAAGACGACAGCAGCAGTAACATGGATACATTCATTGGATGTAAGAGTTCTGAGCAATTTGAAAGCTTGCAGCCCCATATGCGGTGTCCATCTCCCTTGCACTGTTTAATTGGAGTCATGACATCTGAGGATTGGTTTTGTTACAGGTATTTGTTACCAGTTTTCACCCTCAGAGCTAGCCACATTAATAGTCTTTTTGTTGTTTTTGCAAAAAGAATATTTTTGTTCGTTTGGGGGCAAAAAGCTTAAAGGTAAAGTTTAAATAAGGTTTATGCTCTGAAGATAAAATATAATTTCATTTGACTGTTTTTCATCTCCAGTCATTCCTTGTCACTTCTTACTGTATAAATATTTTTATGATTGTCCATTGGCATCTTGAAGGAGTGAGTTCCTTTAGATCAGATTAATTACTGAAGCATTTAATCATGCAAGTGAGTTTTGTGTGATTTTTCCTACTGTTCAATATATTTGTAAATAACACAAAACGCCAATCACTTCTAAGACTTTTTCTATGTATTATTGGTAAAACTATACAGTATGTATTTGTATTGGCCCAAATAGACGTTTAGTTGGTATACTTAGAGTTTGTTGGCTATTTCAGTGGTTCTCAAACTTTTTAGCAACAGGATCCACTTTTTAGAATGATAGTCAGTCCAGGTCCCACTGGAAGTGATATGGCCAGATGTGCCGTCATTGTGACACCAGAGCCTGCTGCTTTCTTGATATTGCAGCAATAAGTTGGGTTATTTCTCAGCCATTTTCCAAAAGCAGAGTGAATCAGAAAGAAAAAAGCCTATTTACAACCTATACACAAGCAAAACAACCACATAGCTTCCCCTCTTTCCAGTGTTCCATCTTCCCATATTTTCAGTATGACTGATTTTCAATATGCTTTGCCACCCATCTGAAATTGGCTCCTGAGCCACTGGTGGATCCTGATCCACAGTTTGGGAACCACTGGACTAATTAAATGCCACCTTTGCTAAGACCATGAATTCCTGTGTGGTAAACTGATGGTGTTGTTGACTCAATTCCAGAGTTATTCATCCTGTCTGTGGAAAAAGAACATAGCAACTGTGTGAACCAGCTGAAATATAACTATCATTCATGGAGTGACCCTTGGAATGACTTGCATAGATGCAATATCGTGTTTTGTTAAAATAGGTCCTCCAGACAACTTGCTCTCTGATGGCCTTGTGAGCAAAGTTCCATCGCTGGAAAATGGTCCACCAGCTAGTCACGCAGATGAATCCTTCTGCCTAAAAAGTGTTTTATTTTTAAAACATCACATCAGCACCAGTGAGAATAATTCCAAAAGCAATTCTGGATACCCAAAAAAGTTTTGACGGAACAAACCAGCCTCCTGTTCCTAGTGATAGCTATTAAAAATGCCAGTGGGGTAATACTATCATTGCCAGTGGCATTTGATTATGTAGGTATGGCACCTTGAAGTGTTAGGAAGTTCTAATAAATTCACAAGGGGAAGATTTCACAGTTGAATGTCTAGAGTATATAATGGAGGTTATGCTCTTGTCATGATTCTTCGTGCGTGTGAAATGAGGTTTCATATTGTCTGGTTCTTTTATGGTCAAAACGGTAACTTCGCTTTTTTTTTTTTTTTTTGGTCAATCCTCCATCTTTCCCATCTGTTGTTTCTATTCTGAAACGTAGCACTATATATTTTTTTAAAAAGTTCACCATGTCAAACCATGCAGTATCATATTTGTTGAGTAAAAAGACATTTATTGGCAACCACTTCTAGTGGGCTGTGTGTGGTTTATTTTTTTTTCCTCATTTGGTTAATCCTTCATTCTGCATCTGCCTTTTATCAGCTGGACCAGACAGCTGCAGATGGGCATAAACGTCACGGCACATGGACTTTAGGAATCTGGACACATTGCGAGTAGCTATATTGCTACTGGTGGGCCATTGTAATACAAACTGTAAAGTGCTGTGCAGAACATTACCAGCATCCCAAAGTAAATAATATTTCAAATCTGAACATTCTCTTTCAGTCTTTACTTTGGGAGTGTGCTACAATAGTTGTACAGTAAGGTTAAAACTTTGCTTACCACAGTGAATGAGTACTGATTTCATAAGACTGTTGTATAGAAGAGAGACACATGTGCATAAAGTGTTTACTTTGGGAGTGTGCTGCCTTGGTTTAATTGTGTGCAGTAGTTGAGCAGAAAGGTTGTGTAGAAGAGAACATATGTACATAAAATAACAATTTGCCTTGCTGAAATGCAAAACATTCATCTATTTTTCCCAGGTTCATTCTGGAGAAGGCATTATTTATTTTTTTATTTTATTTTGAACAATTTATACCCCGCCTTTCCCATACCAAAGCAAATGCCCAAGGCAGCTTGCATGGGCAGGCTAGTCTAATCCACCATTTTTCAATGGGATTTTTACAAATGCGCAGTATTCTGCGATTCACCGAATCCTCAGTCCCAGATGTAGCCTTCATAGTGTGGTTCTCTCCTCTGGCTGTGTGCCATCGAGCTTCAGCAGGTGATTGTAAGTCCAGCCTGGACAGGTCCTCAAGGTTGGACTCCATTCTTTTGCCAGCTGGCCTTCTCACAACATTCCCGTACTGGCTCCACAGTGACCCCGTTCTGCCACAACAGGTTGTGGCAACATTATTGGTTCCTTGCATATGTTGTAGATTGGATGGGCACTGATATATATCCAGAGATCAGGTAGACCAATACTCTGAAAATCAGAGAATGTCACAAGCAGAGTGAAAATGGGTTTCACGTATATTAAGGCCTCAACTCTATACATAGATACCTGGGAGTAAGTTCCATTGAACTGGGCGAGGATGCACTCATAGATGCATAGGAAGCCAATGCTGAAGGATGGGAAAAAAGACTTTATAAACGTTTGTGGTGTTTCATTTTTTCCATATATGTGCAGTATGCTATCTTTCCTTATAGGAGTACGTAATGAGCCTGTTCTGTATATTAGACACAGATGACATCCTTCCTACATATGCTCAATGGGGATCAGAATTTTTCCATAATCTATACAAATCCATGACAAGCTCTACAGGTCCACTGGGACACTTTCTTTCTCCTCCAAACAGCAGCCTTACCACTACCACCATTACCATCCACACTACATACAATTGTCAAGTTATCACATCACAGTGGAATATTCTCCCTTTTGCCAATTCCGTTAATATTTGTACCACTAACAGTTGTGGGTGAAGCAGCATAGGTGCAGACAATGCCATATTTAGACTTGGGGAGGTCCTAAGTTTGTTGATTGGAGGCCCCTTGATTGGAGATTGGAGGCCCCTTGTTAAAAAAAAGTTAAACCTAAATTTGCTGCACAAGCAGTGTTGTGCAACAGTGTTGTGCACAAGCAGTATTAAAAGATTGTTGCTTGTTTAGTTTATAACTAAATCCAGCACTGGATACAGAAGTCAGGTATGCAATCAGATATGCTTGTTTTACTGAGCTATTTGAGTAGGCTGCTTTTGCCCATAGAGCAGTGGTTCCCAAACTGTGGGTCAGGACCCACCAGTGGGTCACGAGCCAATTTCAAGTGAGTCGTGAAGCACCTAGAGCAGCTATATTAAAATACGGGAAGACAGGATGCTGGAAAGGGGGAGGGCTGTGCAGTAATTTTGCATGTGTCAAGGTTGTAAATAGGCTTTTTATCTTTCTGACTCAGTTTACTATTGGAAAGTGGCTGAGAAATAACCCAGTTTATTGTTGCATTCTCGGGAAGGCTGAAGCTTCTGGCATCACAATGATGGCGCTTCCAGCTGTGGGTCCCTGACTAATTGTCGTTCTAAAAAATGGGTCCCGGTCAGTGGTGTCATTCAAATGATTTAGGAACAGGAACTCACTTTTGATTGGCACTTGTCGGGAACCCGGAACCAGCCACGGAGCCCGTTAGGATCCGTTCTGGTCCATTCCCCTTGAATGACATCAATGCCTTTAACCCTCTGAGTGCTGGCCAACCAAGAAGAAAAGCTCTTTGCAGAGGAATTGGGAGGGGGAGCGGGGAGAGTGAAGTGGGCGGAGTCAGCCCTAATTTTAACTAGTGGAACTGAGTTCCCCTGCATTTCCCCTGCATGACATCACTGGTCCCGGTGCTATAAAATTTGAGAACCACTGCCATAGAGTCTTTGCCCATGGCTCCTTTTGTGTATGTTCATTTAAATTGCAAAATGGTTGCACATTTAAATATATATTTAAATAGTCCCTGTCAAAATGGGCCATCTCTTCTTTGTTCCTTTTATTCGTGCATAGAAAGGGGGGGGAATGCAGCATTTATTATCCCATCCAGTTTTATGCATCTTCCAGATGATTTAACTGAACTGATGCTATGGAGGATATGCTGACTGGCACTGGCTTAATGTGTTAACAAAAGCCAATAGTGTCAGTTTTAACAGTTTTAGTTAAATTCCCATGACACTCTTAACAAACGTTGAAACCTCTGCCATGTCTTACCCTGACAGATTCCCTGCCGTCATTGCACACTTAAAATAAATGTCATCCCCAATCAAAAAGTTCACATTTTTCCTGACAGTATAATTTGTTCCTGTTTTATCTTTCGCTTTCTGTCCCACCCCTTTTTGGCACAATAATCTACTCTGGAGATACTACTTTCCATAGAGCGTTCTGTGCCCTCTTTTCTTGTTAGAATGAATGGCCTGAAAATGAATCGAGGCAAAAAAATAAAATAAAAGTCCCTTCCTTTTGATTCAGCATATGATGAACTCTTCCCCTGAATGGGCTCATGGGAAGTACAAGTTGTAATTTATGTTCCTAACTTGAAGCGACCCAGACTAATCTGGAAAATGAAATCAGGTTATGCCATGATGTGCCTCAAATATGGAGGATGTGGACTAGTGAATAGTGTTGCTCCCTTCTTCCCACAAGAAGCTGGATGCTCTTGCAGCGTGTATGGGGCCACTTACTTTCAAATAAGAGAATACCAGGCGCCTAACAGGGTCTGTTGTGTGCTTCACAGGTTGTACACAGTAAATGAGAAATTCAGACCTAGTTCCAGGGAAGAACCGGTGTAGCTCCCCAGAGTCCAACAAGCTAGGAAACCATCATGTACCATACCTGCATCCAGGGCCGGCCTTATGCCAATGTGACCAATGTTGTCACATTGGGCCCTGCACTTTGGGGACGCCCGCACCAGCGCAGTGAGCATATTGCCTGCTGCTGCAGCCAGGATCTCTATGAGCTGTAAGTCAGTGGGGCGAGCAGAGCAGCTTTACCTTGGGCTCTTCCACCTGCCCCTGCCTCCGAACTGCCCAAAACGGGCCTCCTGGAAGCAGTTCGGGGTGATGTCATCATGTCACCACCAACCACTCCCAGGTGCCATGAGTGGCACCACAAACACATTTCGTGGTGCATGGGGGGCCCCGCAGGGAGGGTGGGGGCCCCTGCAGGAATGCCCCACCACTCCTGGAGTGCCTGCACCCAAGGTAGCCAAACAACTTCTGCCAACTCCACGCTTTCTTTTTCTCTTACTCCTGGCCAAAACCTAGGTTAAAACTATAGGAACTAGTTGGAGTCTTTTACATTAGAAATATGGTTCATAATCAACTCTAATTGTTTCCTATTTCTCTACCTGCCCTCCTCCACACCTGGCTGGGTGTTTGCTTCATTGGGCGGATCCTGGTGACTTGCTTCCAGCCTTCAATATTAAAGCACTTTCTGCATCTCTAGGAACCAGCTCTTTATCCCTGGCCTGAGGGGCTTTACAACCTTGAGAGACTCAGACCTATCCCCATAGCCAGCCTTACCCGCTTTCCTTCTGAAGACCTGTCCTCCCTCTCTGATTCTCCATCCCTTCTTTCTCACCCACTGCCACAGCAAGCCACTGCCTGGTCAGGGAGACTGCCGATGACTTCATTGTGGCTGACAAGGCTGCCCTGTCCATCTCTGTTATGGCGTCCAGCCATGCTACTGTCTCATGGGCCAGTGCAAGGGCAACTGTTGTCATCCCCGATGAACCTACAACTTGCCTGGCTGGGTAGCTGGCTGTAGGAGATGTAGCACTCGCCTCCATAGGCTCCTTGAAGGCCAGCACTTCAGTCGCAATCCGTTCTGCAGAAGGGGCGATGCTTCCAGCAGTGTTGTTGGGTCTTTCAGAGCTGAACTGGACGCACCCATGCTACATTTCAGTGGGTCCCAAATGTTTTAGCACCAGTAACCACATTTTAGAATGATAATCTGTTGGAACCCACCAGAAGTGATGCCATTAACTTGGAAGTGATATCATGGCTGAAAATGATGTCATCAAGCAGGAAAGTTTTTAACACTCTCCCATATAACAAAATCAAATTAAATGAAGCAAATTAAAAGTTTACCAAAAGTTGTAAGTTGAAAATTTTAATTTCAAATGTCACTGTTGATATGTAGGATAGCATTCTAAAATATCAAGGCACCATCCAGCCACATGTAAGACTCATTATTTTCAGCTGGGCACATTTTATTGTGTGCTTAAGGTCCCAATCTTATGCATTTTCCTGCCATGACTGCCAAACAGACAGTGCTGCCTACAGTGGGAGTGGTGGTGGGGTGGAGGCAAATCTGTAGACTTGGGAGGGAAAGGGGAAAATATTTTCCCTTACCGCTCCATAAGCTCCTTGATCGCCAATGGCTCTCCTTGGACCTATACCTGCTCTTTAACTCATGTACGTCCAAGAAGGCTGGAGGGTGGGTCAGCGGATACCATCCAGTGCAAATCACCCATGCTGGATCCATCCCTTCCTGCCTCTGATATGCCCCGGGGTCATCCCCCATTGCACCCACCCCATCAACTCAGCAAGCGAGCTTTCCTCTCTCCACTGTGCAGTGGATGTTACCAGTGGCAGTCTGGAAAAGCTGGGTACCCACCCCCATTGAATTCAGTGAGACTCAACACTGTTTTTATTTGAAGGGATTGTGCCCTCAATTTGTATATTGTGTTGCGTGTCCATAGATCACGGTATTATCATTTGCCTTCTTATTGGGTTGGCACCCTCTACCTACAAGATCATACTTTTCAATAGTTCAAAGCCATGTGTGAATGAAGGCTTTTTTTTTTAATTTACCATGTTAAAACCATTAGGTTTGGATTTAATAGAGTCTTTTTAATTGTTGTGTTATAGGTACCATTGGCACCTCTCCCTTTTTTTTTTATCCCTCTCCCTCTCGCCTTATTTCTCTCTATCACTGAGAGAATAAGAGAGGTGGCTTTCACAGCAGCTGGTTAATTTCCCTGGCTTCACACTACTGTTTAATGATCCGTTTCTCGTGTGCCACCTCTCTCATCTACTAAAAGATAGGTACAAATTGTACCTATAAAAATTATAACTCAACTCTGGGTTATCTTTATTTTTTCCAAATCGTGATCACCTGAACTGAGCATTAGTACTATTTTCTGTCACTGGCCTTTCAGAAGTAGCTGAGATCAGCCTTCATTCACCCACACAGAGTATTTATATGTGAAGATTTTTACGGTTTGGACATTTGGCAGGCTGACCATTTTTGAGAGTGGAAGATGAACTCCATTGAGATGCCATCAACAGCCGTGTAGCCACTGAGACAGCTTGCAAGCCACCACATAATGGTTTGAGCTTCTGGCGTGTCTCGCTGTCAAAAAGCATTTTTCTCTGGACACTACAGAAGTCACAGCATCAATGGTGGCTGAATCAGGCTCTCTCTGTGCATGAGGGCCACGTGTCACAGACTTTCAGTGGTAACTCCACAGAGTAGCTATAACATGCATAGAAATTCACTGCATAATTTACTCCCAATTTAGTGCAGACTGTTTGCACTTCAGCTAAACATTCTTAGCGTCTTCTAGAAATAGCAGGGAAATTATCTAAACAGGGAGAAATCTCCTTGGTGAGATACTCTACAGGTTGTGGTCCCTTCATTGGGCACTGATCAAAGAATATAAACTACCAAGTGCAATTAATGATGTATTGTCCATTTATATTACCTTCCACTTTTGTTAGCATTCTTTGCATACCTCAAGGAAAGTTGATCCTGTTTTTGTGATGTTTGCACTGTGTTAAGTAGCCACATTGTGAAGGCCTGGTATAAAGGAAGTTGCCTTGCAATGAGTTCATATCATTGGTCCACCATTAATTGATTACCATTGATCAGTATTATCCAGGGTTCCAGACAGGGGCTTTTCCCAACCAATGTGCAAATGCCAGGAATCGAACATGCATGCAAACCTTCTGCATGCAAACCATGTGCTCTACCACTACTATAGCCCTGTCCTTAGCTTTTTCGAATAGTTCGTGCATAATGAATACGACACATAGATTGGCCCTCTTCATAAGACTGAAGGCTGATTCTGGAATACTATGTGGTGTCCATACTATTTAAGAGGTCCTATGAGAACATGGAACTGAAAAGGTTAGGTGGGAATGGACAATACAATGAATTTTATAAAGATATTTTCACAAGCATCACACAGTTGATTATCTTGCCTATGAAAGCTCCTGCTTAAATAAATGGATGAGTCTCTTCAGGATGCCAGACTTCTTTCATTGTTTTTATAATCATAGGTTCTTTATTGATACAGTCCATGGGATTATTCCACAACTGGGTAGCCCATCATGACATAATTTCTTCCTATGTTTTTCATGGAAACAATAACACGTTTCTATCCACAAAAGGCAAACTGACTGGGTCTGGAGCAAAGAGAAAGAGGCTGTAATCCTATGCACAGTTTCTTGGGAGTAAGCCCTATTGAACACAATGGGACTTTCTTCTGAAAACAAAGGAAATACCTGAAATAGAAAAAAAACTGTGAGTAACCCACAGGAAAAAAAGAATTCGGTTTTCATTCTGAGTACTGAACAAATTAAAAGTCTGCTAGAGCAATTAGTAAACAGAAAATATCTGTGAAATTCATTGAATAAATTGTTCCCTTATGAGTTCTTTGCTCTGTTACATATGAAAAATAAATATCCTGGCTTCTTGCAAAACTTGCATTTTCTCTCAGCTTAGAGTACATGCTCAAAAGTACATTAACATTGACATTACATTACCCAACATTTTACCCACAGACATAATGTCAGGATGGTGGTAAAAGAGAGGTTCTCCCCACCACCACCACGTCCATGTATTTTCATGTATGTTTAATCTAACTTAATGAACATAATAAAACTGGCAGAGTACTTTTTATCCTTTTATTTATGTCTTTATTTACTCACTATATTTTCACTTCTTAAAGTTCAAGGTCGGAAATTAAATATCATGAACAATTAAAACAATTATTAAAAACAGCAGTAATAAAAACACAGTAACATTTAAAACAGTGAAGCACCAGGCACTCAGCCTAGGGCAGGCAAAATCCCACCTCAACAAAAATGTCTTTAACAGTCCTCAGAGCTCAACAACATGGGGCTCTGACAGTGGCGTATCTAGGGTGTTGCATGGGGTGGCAAGAGCAATGGGTGCCATTTGCCAGGGGGCGCCGATGGCCCTTAGCCCCCCCCACGCAGCACCCAGAAAGACGCCTGAGCTGTGGCCGAGGGAAGCTGTGCGTCCCCTGTCTCACAAAGCCAGGGAGGCATGCGGCTTCCCTCAGCTGCAGCTCAGGTTTTGCCTGAGCGGCGACCAGGAGACACCGCCCCCCCCCCGGCTTTGCGAACCGGGGAGGTGTGCAACGTCTCCTGGCCACTGCTCGGGCAAAACAAGGAGGCGGGGGCTTGGCTTCCTCCCGCCATGTTGGCTGACATGGCAGACAGAAGCCACACCCTGCAACGTCATGACGTCATGAGGTTGTGTGTCATGAGCGTGGTTTTGCCCTGGTACACCTCTGGGCTCTGACAGGCCTCTGAAGGGAAAGAGCATTCTGCTAGCGCTGACTGCTGTAAAGCAGATGTAAAAGCCCCTGGCAACCTGCCAGCGGATCCCAGAGGACTTGCCGAGGAGGTCAAGCAGGCGGGATGAGGTGGGGGAGGCAGAAAGTGGATGGGCAGATCAAGGCCAGGAAGGGGGCGGGTTTGGTAGCAGTGGACACCAAATCCTTAACCCCCTTCCCGAGCCCAATCCCTTGTCCTGGGTCATCATGTTCCCTTATCTAGACGAGACCTCCTTGACTCCCCCCCCCCCCACAGGATGTAGTGGTAGCCTTTTTGTACTGCTGCATTGGTGGGGAACAAATGGATAGGACTGGCCTCTGAGTTGTCTCAAGTGAGAATGCTTTGTTCTGTATCTTAATCAAAACTGCCTCATGATTAACCCAGAACAAGACCTTGCTTCCACATCTTCAGTTTAGAATCAGTCCTAAATAAACATTTCCTTATAGTTCCTTGGTTAGGCATTCTGTGGACTTACGTATTATGTAGGACAGTCGAATTCATAGGGTTTAACAAAAGTGCAGGAAGGCAGCAATGTGGGTGGAATGTGCATTGTGATAGCCAATTTACAGCACAATCCTATGCATGTCTACTCAGAAGACAGTACCCATTGTTTTCAGTGGGGTTATTCCTAGGCAGTGGCGTTTCTACAGGGATGGCAAAGCTCTAAGTTTTGCAAGAAGCCTTACCTTGCAGTGGAGATTACTCCTCTCCTGCACCGTTTTAGCCAATCTTGGCGTTGCTTACTGGCTACAGCAGCAAGGGAGAGGAGGGATTTACACGACAGGGTAAGGCTTCTTGCAAAACTTAGAGCTTTGCCATCCCTGTAGAAATGCCTCTGTTCCTAGGAAGGTATATATAGGATTGCAGTCTTACTATGGCATCCCAATGCAACAAAGCCTGTAAATGAGTTCTTTTTCCTTTTTGTCAAGAAGTTTGGTTTTTCCAGTGCTTTGAGATTTTAGAGATACATGGTAGGGCTGGGATTTGAGACTTCCTAATGCAGATTTCATAAACTTCCTTGGATTTGGTGATCTGAGTTCATTCTGGTATGCTGATCTGGTCAAGTAGGAAGCCCATTCAGAATTACAAATACACCATAATAATAATAACCATTCATAATCTGTGGGTCTATTGTGTCAGGTTTGTTCTTGCCTAATAATCATATATTGAACATGACATTTTCCTACTGAACACATTTATATGGAATCAGCAACTGCACACCATACATGGGAAGAGGTGTGTGTGCGTGGGTGTGTGTGTGTGTGTGTGTGTGTTGGTCCATTAGACTAAAAATCCACATTCCAAAATAGAGTAGGACAAATCAAACTTTTGAATATTATAGGATTTTTCATGGGGCTGGATATTATACAAAAGGCAAGGGAGTAGGACATGTTGTATGTTTCCCAGTAGAATGCAATTTGTAAAAGCCGGATATGAGGCTTTCTTGTAGGTTTGAGTCAGCTCTGAAGGGTGTGAGATAGTTTCAGTATACACATAGAGCTGCTTGGAGAACAGAAGCAAGCCAAATATGGTTGACATTCTCCATAGTCTGAAAGTTAACTCAGTCCAGTCTCCAGTGCTAACTTGAAACACGTAAATTCCTTTCAAGGCAGGGATCTGGAAAAAGACAGAGCAAATGTAAGTTGTCACACGAGGCTGAATGTCAATTGAAGCCAAATTGGGAGCGTTACTTAATGCTGGTGGGCATTTCTCCCGTCAGATATAGAATCCATTGTCTGCTGGGAAGACCTGTTCAGTTGAAAAGTTTCATTCCTGAGCAGCCAGCTGCAGCATTCTCAATCCAAAGGCGAGTGTCTTAGGGCGTTTTCGAACTGATTTGTATACAAATTTTTAAAACGAGATGAAGAAAAATAATGCAATAGGTAAACCTCAAACCAGATAGTTGTTTTGAGCCCTTAGTCAGTAGCATTTATCACTGACTTAATTCTTGTATACCATATATGCAAATAAGCGTTATGTGCTATACTGACAGATGCTGTGTTGAAAAACCTTAAGGGAATAACAGGTAGCTTTTGAGTCACCTGGAATGGAAGCTGCATGACACAAACAGAAGAGACTCCTTCATTTATTGAAAACCCTGTGAGGGAAGGGACTTAAAAGTTATGTAGAAATGGCCTGCTGTATTGATATGTCCTTATTCAATAAGGACATATCAATATAATAGGTCCCACAAGATGGTCAGGGACCTGATACTGGGTCATTGTTGGGATGTAGAAGAGGGCAGCTGAAATGTCAGCAGATGACATGAAGAAGAAACAGGGATATGCAGAGCGCTGGCACTTCTTCCTTACTACTTTCCACCTGTCCATATATGAATTGAAGTATCACTGAGCTGCATGCCTGGATAGTCAGCCCAGCCAACCACTGATGGTTGGGCCTACAGACCCTGTAAGCTGCATGTCCATTTGGTCGCATAGCCCCAAGCCAAGCTCTGCACAGCTTCAAACCAAGCTCTGCACAGCAACCCAGGCATTCGAAGGTGGTGATATGGTGCAATAGCAATGTTGCACACTAGAAAAACGGTCTTCACACCTGCATGGACTCTTAGAGGGAATAATGGAGATAGCTAGACACTGGGACAGCTTGTGACTGGGGCAGAGTCCATAGCCTACTCTTCTCAGTCCCTGGAGTGTCCAGATAGAGCTGGGGAAGACATATAATGCACAGGAAGTGGCGCAGCTCATTCAACTTCCTCGGGTATCTCCCACATCATTCCCACCACAGTCTGCTGAATATACAGGTCCAGGCTCTAGCAGTGTGGAGCATCTGGAGACAGCCCAGCTTTTGCTTACACAGGTTGATTATCCCTTATCCAGACTGCTTGGGATGGGAAGGTGTCCGGATTTTGGATTTTTCTGGATTTCAGAATAATTGCATAAATACAACGAGAAATGCTATCTGGTGTCTGCTGGCCTCCTTGACATTTTTCGACAATGGCTGTAGAGGCGCACACCACAGAACATAGAATAGAAAGTGCAGCCTGTACATGGGAATGAGCACAAGGCCTTCTTTCTATAGCAAGTTTTTTTTTTAAGTTTTGGACAAAAATGTCTGGATTTTGGATGTCCAGATAAGGGATGAGCATTTGCTGTCTAAGAAAACCGGTAGGTATTTGAACCGAAAACTTTGTCAATGCTATAATGATTTCTTCCAAGTATCTTGCACTTTTCATATTTAGCATAAACTCTGTATGTGTATCACTTTCAACCTTCACCAGCAGTCAGCACATGCTCTGCCTCTCTTGGTGTGCACACAGACACACACACAGTCTAATTGACTCTGGCTTTTGACGGCATCGCTCAAACACATTGTGTCCTCTGTAATCTGGGGAAACCTTTCACATCTGTAACAGAACCCTACAGTTGTTTCTACACTGTACAGGAACATGGAATTGACTGGGCTGACATATAGATTAAAAAGCATCTGAGGAATAGAGGATATTGTTTTGATACATAAGTAAAAAAAAAAATAACCTTGCCAAGTGGTCTTCCAGTGATTAAAGTTGCTTTTCCCTTTAATAACTCTGCTAAGAAACAGGAAATGTAATTTCCTCACACCTTTCCCGAGGCTCTCCAATCAGCCAGGTCCTTTGAGGGGTTCCCTACTGTATATTCCTTCATCAACATGGAATTCCTCAAGGGGGCATACACAGACTCTGTTAAAATTAGCTATGTTCCACATTAGTGACAGGAGCTGCCTTGTCCCCAGAGGAGTACAGAGTGGTGTGGCGTTGCTTCCTATCGGAGTGAAATCATGTCTTTAATTGCAGAGCATATTTTTACTATCTGTTAATTGATAAACAGTGCCTGGTGCTTGTAGAACTCGGAAGCTGATTTTGTCTGAAATCATCCACTGCTGCTTGGCTGCCCACAGCAACATCTACCACCACCACCAGTACAGTTGCTATAACTTTTACTCCCTGTGTAAAAATCATGTAGGATTTCTTTCTACCAGAATAGTGTATGAACGCACCTTAGAGAGAGCTGCCAAAGCTCTGAGAAGATTTAGTTTTACACTAAGTGCACTTCCAGGGCAGACTCAAATGTGGGGCTTTTTGCCATGCCCATTCATCAATGCCAACATAAAAGCAACCCAGCAAATGGTAAATTTGTCCCAATCTCTCTTCAGTTCAGATGTAATCAGGAACCCCTGGCACATTGCACAGTTGGAACAGGTTGCACCAATTATGCAGCAACTCTAAGTTGGAACTGCACTAGGTGCCACTATGTTAAGATTTGAGTAGAAGAGCTGGATTAATGTTCTGCTAAATACATTGAAGGACCCCAACTAATTATTTAAGAGTGCCTTGCTCTGCTCCCTTTGCTGGGCTCCTTTAATATTCCTCAAAGCTCAGAACACAGCAGCTGTTCCTTTATTGCATGACATGGTAGGAATGGCCACATTCCCAGTAATGGGGGAAATGTAAGACCATGGTAGGAGTCGGATGGTCATAAAGAGGAGAATGGCATTGCTGTCTGTGTTTGCCACAACACAGTGTTCTGGTGTGCAAATAGGATATTATTAAAAGATATTTATAGTTCTGTTCAAAGTTCTGTTCAAAGGGTATATAAGGGTACTAGGGCAGTTCTGTTCAAAGGGTATATAAGGGTACGAGGGCAGATGGAGGATGGCATGTGTGATTACTGTTCATATAGTGTTCATCACACATTCATCATCTGCATTTCATCCACAGTTTGGTTTATGAGCCAGGTCAACACAGATGATAATATTTGTATGTGAATTCCACATCTTATAATTCAACAGCGTTCAGTAGGATAGCCACAATACCCAGCTACACATTCTACACATTTGTGCTCTTGTACCAGGGAAGGTGCCAGCCTTCCCAACGTGCTCCTCGAATCTGCATCTGCGAAATCGCGGGCACAGAACTAAGGAGACAGCGCAGCCCAAATTGGGGCCGTGCAACCTAGGGGCAAAGCCTTGGATACAGCTTAATGGCCACTTCCCAAACCCATCCCCCTCCCCAGGCTGGCATGCCCGCCAGCATGCCCACCCCTGCCCAGTTCCTCCCTCCCAGAGCTGCCCCTGTGCCAGCCAAGTTCGGCTGGCGCAAGGGCAGCTCTCTACCGGCCTGGGAGCCTTAGCGCTGATGCAGGGGTGCCACTCGGCGCCCCCGCATTGGCGCTACGTAAGGGCCTGGATTGTGCCCTGAAATCTCCAAATGGTTATTGCAGTCATTGTTAGGGAACTGGCTTTGGGTCTTTAAAAAAAAAAAAAACCCTGACAAAGGAATAAATTGGGCATTAAAGTTGCAGCCTCCAGGAACTGCATTAAACCTTCCTTGTAAAGGAAGAACAAGAAAGCTATTCTTTTTCATTTTTGGTCACTTCTATCCTTTTATGCATGTTTCTGTTACAACTAGCAAGAGGCCACTGTCATGAGAGGAACAGTAAAAAAAAAAATCCTGAGTATAGTGAAATAATTTAGCTGATAATTCCCTACTGTATAATTTTCTTTGCTTCCTGCTAGCTGACCTTGTGGGCTCTTGTCAGGTTGCTAAGGGAAATCCAGCGGGGCTCCTGCTCTGCTCCTACTTTTAAAGAAGCATTGCGGGGTATGGGGGGATGTTTATGTCTGCTTAATGATGTACCTATTTGATCAAATGGCTTTGTGTGACTCCGTGTTCTGGGGTTGGTGATAGGAGAGAGCGATGGATTCCCCCTCCCACGCTCATAATTTGGAATTCTGATTTTGTCACATATTGACAGTAGAACGGGGTTTTTTGGGGGGGGAAGGATTAATTGGCGGGAAGAAATTCTTGGGAAAGGGATACTGGAGCATTCCATGAGATGGAAATTATTATTTCTCTGAGGATCACAATGTCAGTAGCTATAGATGCTAATAACAATAGTCCTTACCCGGAATGAATATCATGCTTCTTATCATTTATAATGTTCTGTGCCAGTTATTGGGGGGGGGGGGGGAAGGTACAGTCTACTTTACATTCCTGATCTTTTTCATTGCCTCAGTACTCCTGTAATACAAGTTACTAACAGTTCCATTTTATCTTCTGGATTGGGATGTGCTCCTGGGGCTGACCTTGAAGTTTCTTAACTTTAATTAGTGCAAAATGCCGCTCTCTGCCTATTAACCAGGAATGCTCAAAAGAACCTGCTGGATCAGGTCAAGACCCATCTTATTCCAGTATCCTGTTTCTCACAGTAGCCTACCAGCTGTCTCTGGGATGCCTGCAAGCAAAGAGAAGGCACCACGGCTCCCCTGCGACTATATTCACCGTTGCAGGGGAACTGTCCTGTTCAGTGTTACCACGGTCCAAGTGGTAACACTTGACCATCTTGACTTGTAGCCATTTATAACCCTGTCCCCCCATTAGTTTGTCCAGTCCTCTTTGAAAGCAGCACATTTTACAAACTCATTATGCACTGTGTGAAATACCTCCTTTTGTCCATTCCAAAAGTGCCACCAGTCAGGATTACTGGATAATCCCTGATTCAGTTACTGTATTGTGAGAGAAGGAGAAAACATTCCACGCATATTTGTATAGGTCTCAACCACATCCCTCCTTCAGTACCTTCTTTCCAAGCTAAAGAATTCCAAATGTTGCCTTTTCTTGTAAGGAAGGTGATGCAGCCCTGGAATGATTTTGGTTGCCCTCTTTGGCTTCTCTTTCTGTTAAATTGTTCCTTGCTGGAGTTTTTTTGCCTCTAAAAACTTCAGAATAAACAAAGGGTGCAATCCTAACCCGGTTAGGCCGGCACAAGACCCTTGGCCGGCCCAGGAGTGTCGAAAACGCAATACAAAGCGCATGTGCACCACTCTCGGTGTCAGGGAGGGTGGCACATGGGCGTCCCGACCTAACTCCAGGTTAGGATTGTGCCCGAAATAGTTTACAATGGCTTTTAAATGTTTTCTGCTGCTATTTGCCTAGAGATTTTGTAGAATGCTGGGTCTCAAAAAGAAGAAGCCTTTAGTCTTTAAAATGTCAAACACCCTTGGCCAAAAGTTCACGAGCAGGATCAGGCCAATTGCAGTACTGCTCCAGCCGAATGGTGTCTGAGCTGATCCTGCAGCTGTCTGCCTTCCTTTTCCCAATCCCATATCACTCTCAAATACACTAACCATAGAAAATCTCAGAATTCCAGAGCCCATGAGCTATACAGGAAAGAGTCCTTGAGTATTAAATCTCTTAATATCAGTCCATTCTTCCTTCCATGCTCCTTCTACAGGATCCTGTCTCCAGTTGTAACCATGAGTAATACCTAGTATCAACACATCAGGCCCAATCCTATCCAACTTTCCAGTACAGATACAGCTGTGCAAACGGGGGGGGGCGTGGCATCCTGGGGGGGGGAGGAGGCAGCCACAGAGGCCTCCTCAAAGAATGCTTGTTCCCTCACCTCAGGGCTGCATAGGTGCTGGAAAATTGGATTGGATCCATCTCGTGTATAGGACTAGAACCAATAAAACACCAAAATTTCAAATATGTGATTAAATACTACGGACGAACAGTCCGTTTGTCAGGCTGTGCAATTCTAAGTATATTTACTCAAACCTCTTGATTTCATTAGAACTTACTTCCTAGTAAGTGTTTATAGGCTTTGCTGCCTTATAGCACAATCCTAGTCATGACTACTCAGAAGGAAGTCCCATTGTGTTCCATAGGGTTTACTCCTGGGAAACTGGGTATAGGATTGCAGACTTAGACCAAGTTTCAGGGACTCTGATATCAGGTTCACAACACTAATGCAACTAACTGCATAGTTTAAAAACCTCTTGGGGAGAATCTATCTTGGACTGGATTGTCAAAAAAGCCAAGTTTGTGTTGTACAGCTTTAGGGAGCATCTCTATAAGGTTTGCCTGGGAACTTCTTTTGCTTGAGCTTCATTAATTGAACAAGGATGTGCTAAAGCAGCTCTTCATTTCACCTGGATTCACACTGGTGGATTGTGCCCATAGGCAGGACTCAGGATTATTGTCAAGGCCTGGGTTTCTCTTGCCTCTGCAGTTCCTGTGGTGTAGACAAATTGACTACTTTGGCCTCCAGAGTTTTCAACAGGCACCTCTCACAATTGCTAGCAATTTTACAAAAGACTTGACAAATTAAACTTTTAAGCACTTGGGATACCTTTGATAACCCAAATTTCGTTAGGTGGTTTTGCCAAATTTTGTGGCAAAAGCAAGAACTAAAAACAATGCAATGATATGGTCAACCCCAAAATGTGTTAAAAGCACAATAAAATGATCCCAGGTCTGTCACTTGCTTGTATCCAATTGGACATGTAGCTGGCATTTTTTAAAGCTTTAAACTATTAAATTGTTCCATTTATTCAGGTTTATAGCCTGCTCGTTTCCTGGGAGTAATGCTCACTGAACACAATGGGATTGCACTGTAAGAAAAGATAGGGGGAAAAGTACATAAAAATACAATTTCAATGTACTTTAACATAAACAACATCATAGTTCAGGAAGAAGTAATATTCTTGTGGTGTTTGAAACATCTGGAGAAGAGTTCAAAAACTCAGAGTAAATCTAGTGCTGTAGCTCCATTCAAATGGAGTGACTCTGCTACTGTCTATATGATCCAAGCATGATACTCCTGCTTTTCATATAATTCATGATACATCAACAGTAATAAACTTACTTGTCTATGTCATGGCCAAACTATATATGATGTGGATGGGAGAGATCTGTGTTGAATCTCTTAACTTTTCTTAAGTTAGTCATGGGGGCCCCCGATTCTGATTGGGACTGCAGGAAGTGGAGGTTCAACTCTTCCCCTCTCGTGTCTGTTGAAAAGTCCTCCTTCCACTGTTATAAGAACATAAGAAGAGCCCTGCTGGATCAAGCCAAAGGCCCATCTAGTCCAGCTTCCTGTATCTCACAGCGGCCCCACCAGGTGCCCCAGGGAGGCACGAGACAACAAGATGCTTGGATCCCATTGCCACTCCCTTGCACCCGGTCCTCTTACATTACACCACCAATGTAAGGAGGTTGCACAATCCATCATTGCCTATAGCCCACAATGGACCTATCCTCCAGAAATCCGTCCAATCCCCTCTTAAAGGCATCCAGACCAGATGCCATCACCACCTCCTATGGCAGAGAGTTCCACAGATTAACTACCCGCTAGGTAAAGAAGTACTTCCTTTTATCTGTTTTAACTCTCCAAACCCTCAGTTTTAGCGAATGCCCCCTGGTTCTGGTGTTTTGAGAGAGGGAAAAGAACATCCTTTTATCGACTCTATCCCTTCCATGCATAATTTTGTATGTCTCAATCATGTCCCCCCTCAGGCGCCTTTTTTCTAGGCTGAAGAGCCCCAAACGCTGCAGTCTTTCTTCATAAGGGAGGTGCCCCAGCCCCGTAATCATTTTTGTCGCTCTCTTCTGCACCTTTTCCAGCTCCACTAGGTCCTTTTTGAGATGCGGTGACCAGAACTGCACACAATATTCCAGGTGCGGCCTTACCATCGATTTGTACAATGGCATGATAATATTGGCTGTTTGATTCTCAACCCCCTTTTTAATGACCCCAAGCATGGAATTGGCCTTCTTAATTGCTGCCGCACACTGGGTCGATACCTTCATTGAATTGTCCACCAGCACCCCAAGATCTCTCTCCTGAGCTGTCACAGACAGCTCAGAACCCATAAGCCTATAGGTGAAGTTTTGGTTTTTTGCCCCAATGTGCATCACTTTACACTTGTCTGTGTTGAAATGCATCTGCCATTTGGCTGCCCATTTGGCTGCCACATTATTAACCACAGAGGGGAAAATATACAGATACCCTCAGACATAATTGTAACTTGGAACCCTGCTTCTCCCTCACCCCATTTTAAAAATTAAATTCTGTGCAAGCACACCTCATTTCCTAGGTCAACTTTCAGTTGTAGTGAGAATTGTTTGTTCGTTCTACCTTCTGGCCAGGCCTGGTGCTGTGCCAGTCAAATGAGCTGAACGGAGGAACCCAGATCATCCCAGATGCCTGTAGGCATATTCCAAAGTTTTTTGAGGATGCTTCTAATGCGTTTTGGCACAACAAGTTCTGCGCACAGGTGCAGCCGTTGCTTTCTGCATGATTTTTCTCCGGCCTACAAAACTTTCCCTGTGCAATGTTTACAGGCAATAATAAGCAATTGATTTGAGTCCAAGTTGTTCTTGGGCAATTATAAGGAATTGATCTAACCAGGCTGGGGCTGTGGCACTGAGTGTTTTGCAGTCCTCGTTACCTCTGACCTTGTAACTGCAGCACTGACTCATTGGGAAAGGCGGGGGGGGGGGGGGGGTTGTTTCATTAGATGAGATTTTAATTTTAAGCTTCTTGCAGGTATAGAAAAAAAGAGCGGCTGAAACGGTCATTAGAAGAGACGTGGGTTGCATAAGTAAACCGTTTGCAAGTCACAGTTTGGATTGAACAGCAGTAGGCTCCAAACAAGTAGGCTTCCTGTATTCCACTATTTGTCGTAAGCTAAGATCAGGAACTGCATCAGCTGGCTTGCTTTGTATCTCAGCTGTCACAATAAGAGCGCACTAATAGTCATGATTAAATGTCATTAGTCCGTGGCGCAGGAGCAGAGATGGCTGGCGTTGTTTGAGGGGCAGCTCCTGTTAAAAATTCAGCTATAGTAGCAAATTATGTCTGCTATGGATTAATCACAGACATTTTTAATCCGCATTCTGTTGCATGCACTTGAATTCCTGTCAATAAGCTTATGCCTTATAGGCATTGATTCCTGCAGGCCTTTAACTGAAGAACAAAAAAAGGCATTCAGTGATCGAATCTGGGAACCGTATTGTTCTTGCAGAAAGCCAGTGTTTGTAGAAATTCAAGACCAAATCTACAAGGACCATTAATAGATTAATATAAATGTATTTGAAGGGAGAGTTGGTGCCTTAATTAATCTGCTGTCCTGAAATTCTCTCTAAGTTGTCCTGTTGTTACGTACCTGCCAGAATGTTTTAGGGTCAATCCTAACCAACTTCCCAGCACTGACATAGCTGTGCCAATCGGGCATGTGCTGCATCCTGCAGTGTGGGGGTGGGGCGATTATGGAGGCCTCCTTAAGGTAAGGGAAGGTTTGTTCCCTTACCTCGGAGTTGCATTGCCCTTATTCCAGTGCTGGACGTTGGTTAGGATTGCACCCTTAATCTACCTTCATATTTACATTTTATCTGTATAAAGTGTATATGCACAAAACAGTAATTTGCTCAAAAGAAAAGCATCTTTGCTTGGCCACCATTCTACAATATGGTAGTTATTTTCCAGAAAGAATGAAAATAGATTTTAAGTTAATGATTTTAGTATGATGAATTTTATATTTGTCTGGCAGAATGTGGATAAACAGAAACATTGGATTTTGGAAGTGTGACCAAAGGTTTTGTGTGTGCGAAAAGTAGTAGGTTTTTAATACGATGTTAATAGTTGTGGGTTATTAAACTATGCAGAGCAAGAGAGCAATTACCCATACCCATTTAAGTGATGAACCTCATTTCATTACGCAAAATATAGTTCAGTAATTCTTGAAACTGTCTTAGTAGTGGGGAAGACAGCCTTTTGGTAGTCAACTGCATGAACATTCCACATCGTTTACTCGAATAAAGTGAATAATAAAAATCACTTTATAATAAAAATCACAGGAGTTGAAACATAAAATACAAGCTTTGGCACAGGCTGGCCCAAAGTTATCAAATACCACTATCCATTACCTGGTGGCACAACTTTGGACTCTCCTGCTGCTCCTTCCCTGTCCACTCCCTGGATTCAAAAAGGAAGAGGAAAGCAGAGATTAAAAGGAAGTGGGGGAGAGGAGAGTAGTGAGCTAGAGCACCTTTCCTATACACTTCCTTTTCCATCCTGTTCCCCTCTACCTTTTCAAAGCTAGCAAGCTAATGAAAGTGGTCCTTCCTGAAGCTCTTGTCTCTGTCAGCCCCATGGATGAGCAAGCCCTTAAGTCTGCAGAAACAATGTTGTGTTTCACCATTCTGAATGAACAATATGAAATGAATCATGTTCTGATGTTGGGTGTTTTGTTTTCCGTGTCCCCATTCAGTCCCATTGTTAGATATTTTGAATGACTTGGACCTGACCGTTGCAAGTCTCACTGAGAATCGCTGCACACTATCTACAGACCCATTATAAACATGGCTGTAGGGGGAATGGGGGGGGGGGAGAGGGAAAGGCCTTCTCCTTGCTATTCGTACACACTTAGTGCCTTGTTTTAATTAAGCCCCGATGCCTGCAAATGGAACATTAGCATGGCAAAGTTTTATACTCCTGGTGAACTGAAGTTATGTACATAGGCAAGGCAAGGTGTGTTGTTGTTAATTTAATCATCCAACCTCACCTGGCCACACTATGCCCATTGTGGCTTAAGATTGATGTGTTAGAATTCTGCAACCACTTCAGACTGCACATATAGTGAATGTTGTGCCAACTGTTTGCATGTAGTGAATTCGTTACAATGAAAATGCTATGCTAAACCTTTCTTCCTCAAGTGCTGCTTAATGTGATGAGTGTTGAAAAATATGACCTACAGTCTGAACAGTCCAAAGTTCTGCCACCATAGCCTATAACCTCACACTGCGACAGCATTGACTGCCGCAAAGCAATTGTAAAGCACACTCCGCTTTATAACGTGCTCCAGCCAGACAGGTGACTATTCGCGTGGGGTGACTAAGTCAGTGGGGAAGAGTAGGGAGGGCAGAATGGGGGCAGGTAAGGGCAAAACTGGGGGAGGAGTGGGGTGAGGAGGCTTTAGGGAGTGGATCTGGTGGCGATGGCAAACTAGATCCTATCCCCTTCAACAGCAGCCTCCCCACCCCCTTTCTCTCCTCAGACATGCGCCAGCGAAATTGCTTGGTTAACAGCCTGGTTAATCTGGGCATCTAGCTTCCAGTAACAGTGCTTTCTTACTGAGGATGTGAAGAAGAGGCAAGAGACAGGCATTTTTAGGCAAATTCCTTTCAGGACCACAGTTTTCAGATCCAGACTGAGATTTCTTTCTCTCTGGTGGCAGAATCTGCCCTTGAGGGGAAGATGGAGATGTTTGATGTCTTAGCCTCTGGGCTGATTCTGAAGAGTCAATGCCAGGCTAGAAACTTAACTCTCACAGACAGAAACTGCTCTAAGAGATTTTAAATCTGCAATTCCCAGAGTAGCTATAGTTTGAGTTAGTTCTAAGAATTTAATGGGTGGCGCAAGCACCAAGAGTAATCTGAGACTGGTTCGGTTGGAGATTTTCAGTTTAAACAAGCTGCATGGATAGTAATAGACAATCATGATATCTTGATTAATGGGCAAGCGTTGAACAAGAGTGCAATCCTAAATTGGAGAGGCCAGCATAAACTAAGCCAGCAAAGTTTGGCCAGCACGAGGGCTACCATAAAGTGTGTTTGGACCACTCGGAGTCAGGGAGGATGGCTCTTGTCTGTGTGCTGGCCTCTCTGACTCCGAGAGTTGTCCAAACATACTTTACGGTGTCCCTTGTGTTGGCCAAACTTTGCTGGCTTACCTTATGCCGGCCTAACTCAGTTTAGGATTGTGCCCCAAGAGACTTTCTTAAACTGTAGCTATTACCAGAGATAATTCTAGCGGAATCAACCTCTGGGAGAAGGGTGCATGTAGCTGATTCTCAGGAGTGCTCTCTGGGTATATATGATGGATATATAACAGGCACAAAAGGGTTTTATGTTAAAGTCATGGAGGAAAGTTTAATCCTGATGTCCCTTCCCTTTCTTCTGTTTCAATTTCCCTGTGATGGCTTTGGTGCCAGAGAATCAATCAATCAATCAATCAATCAATCAATCAATCAATCAAGTAAACTAATTCTGCTTCATCCTGTTCCCTCCTGGCTGGGCAGAGGAGAGTTTCCAAGGAGGAACACATTCTTCAGTGCTTCACAAGCAGATGTGGGCTACTGTCATGCACAGAGAGGAATCTGGGATTCCAAGTGAAATATGTATCAGAAAGCATAAAAGCTGTTTCCAATTAGCTGATCTGTAAGACTCTGGGGGAGGCAAGAAGGTTCTTAATATCCCTTGGTGTTATGGTTAACAAACACTTCAGTTATCTGGAATTGCCACACCATCAAACAATCAATAGAGACGGTCTGGTTTAGACAAGATGGCGAGAAGCAATGGGAGTACACTTGGGCAGGATCACAGTATGCAATAGAGCAGTGCTTCCCAAACTCCTACAAGGGAATTGGGAACACTGTAAGTGGGTGTGGAGGAGAGGCTAAGGCAACAATGCACTTCTCAGGATTGTGCCGCTGTCAGGGACAGAGCCAGCACTGGCTTCTGGGGATGTGGGAGGAGCCCGTGAACACCTTCACAGAGTTCCAGACGCCTCAAAATAATAAAAACAATGATCAGAAGCCAGTTCCAGTTTTCTATCATGAGCAATAGTAAAAAAAAAAAACCCTTCTGACCCAGGCAAAAGGCGTCACTGCCTTCCCCTCCTTCCTACCTTAAAGGGATATCGGCCAGTGTTTCCCTGACTGGCAGGTCGCAACTTTCGGAAGCATTGCAATGGAGCATAATGGACATTTGGGCAGAAATGATACTGGTGGTGCCCCACTTGTATTGTAACCAAAACTTCTGGAGAGATTCTAAACTAGGCTGCTTCTTGCCAAACAAGAACATGCGGGCTTGCATACCACCACCACCTAGGTAGTGTTGCATCCAGATCCAGCCTACATGCCTAAAGGTGAACACCATTTTCCATAAACAATTAAATCAGATAATGGTTAATAAAGAAGATGTTTTAGATCAAATTGATAAACTACATATAAATAAGTCACCAGGCCCAGATCGTATACACCCAAGAGTTATTAAGGAACTAAAGAACGAAGTTGCTGACCTCTTAACTAGAGTATGCAACTTGTCCCTTCAAACGGCCACGATGCCAGAGGATTGGAGGATAACCAATGTCACACCAGTCTTTAAAAAAGGGAGAAGGGGGGACCCTGGAAACTACAGGCCGGTCAGCCTAATGTCTGTTCCGGGTAAGATGGTGGAAAGCCTCATCAAAGATAAAATCCTAAAACACGTAGAGGAACAAGTACTGCTGAAGGAAAGTCAGCATAGCTTCTGTAAAGGTAAGTCTTGCCTCATGAACCTTTTGGAATTCTTTGAAAAGGTCAACAGGCACATGAATGTGCGTGAACCTGTGGATATCATATACCTGGATTTTCAGAAGGTGTTTGACACAGTCCCCCACCAAAGGCTGCTGAAGAAACTTCACAGTCAGGGAATAAGAGGGCAGGTCCTCTTACGGGTTCAAAATTGGTTGAGGGCCAGGAAACAGAGAGTGGGGATCAATGGGCAATTTTCACAATGGAGAGAGGTGAAAAGCAGAGTGCCCCAGGGATCTGTCTTGGGGCCGGTGCTTTTCAACTTGTTCATAAATGACCTAGAGACAGGGAAAAGCAGCGAGATGGCCAGGTTTGCGGATGACACAAAACTTTTCCAGGTGGTGAAAACCAGAAGGGATTGTGAAGAGCTCCAGAAAGATCTCTCCAAGTTGGGGGAATGGGCAGCAAAATGGCAGATGCGTTTCAATGTAGACAAGTGTAAAGTGATGCACATTGGGGCAAAAAACCAAAACTTCACCTATAGGCTTATGGGTTCTGAGCTGTCTGTGACAGCTCAAGAGAGAGATCTTGGGGTGCTGGTGGACAATTCAATGAAGGTATCGACCCAGTGTGCGGCAGCAATTAAGAAGGCCAATTCCATGCTTGGGGTCATTAGAAAAGGGGTTGAGAATAAAACAGCCAATATTATCATGCCATTGTACAAATTGATGGTAAGGCCACACCTGGAATATTGTGTACAGTTCTGGTTGCCGCACCTCAAGAAGGACCTAGTGGAGCTGGAAAAGGTGCAGAAGAGAGTGACAAAAATGATTACGGGGCTGGGGCACCTCCCTTATGAAGAAAGACTGCAGCGTTTGGGGCTCTTCAGCCTAGAAAAAAGGCGCCTGAGGGGGGACATGATTGAGACATACAAAATAATGCACGGAAGGGATAGAGTCGATAAAGGGATGTTCTTTTCCCTCTCTCAAAACACCAGAACCAGGGGGCATTCGCTAAAACTGAGGGTTTGGAGAGTTAAAACAGATAAAAGGAAGTACTTTTTACCAGCGAGTAGTTAATCTGTGGAACTCTTTGCCACAGGAGGTGGTGATGGCATCTGGTCTAGATGCCTTTAAGAGGGGATTGGACGGATTTCTGGAGGATAGGTCCATCGTGGGCTATAGGCAATGATGGATTGTGCCACCTCCTTACATTGGTGGTGGGCTACTTCAGAGGACCGGGTGCAAGGGAGTGGCAATGGGATCCAAGCATCTTGTTGTCTCATGCCTCCCTGGGGCACCTGGTGGGGCCGCTGTGAGATACAGGAAGCTGGACTAGATGGGCCTTTGGCCTGATCTAGCAAGGCTCTTCTTATGTTCTTATAGGTCACAGGGAGCCGAGGGCAATCCTGGGTATATGGAGTCAGTTTAGAGTCAGGCAATATTTACTGTCTAGGGAAATCCTCCAGTCTGTAGTCTTTGTGGCTCACCACCCAGAACGACAATACCCAGTTCCCAACCCAGCTATTTCCACTACAAGCCTTCCTACATCCACCAGGAAATTTACACAGTATGCAGTTCTCTTGGAAGTTTTGCTGCCTGATTATAGCACAATCTTGGGGCTATATGCTTGAGTAATAAACACGTGTATCCATTTGAAAGCTGCCAGTTTGGGTTTCTTAATATGCCACATTCTTTTATAACAGTTGCACACTAACAAGGTGGACCATTTATGCAAGATTTTGCAGAGTTCATCCAAATAAAAGCAAGAGATGATGCATACCAGTTAGTGGTTGTCGTATGTACGATGATTTGTTCTTTGATACCGATAGATCATCCCTTATCCAGGCATCCAAAATCCAGACAATTTTGTCTGAAATCAAGATTGTTTAAAACTTTCTGTAGTGTGAGCACTGTTGCAGTTTCACACCACACACTCCAGAACTGGTTGAAACTGGCAT
>JAJKFI010000031.1:7868750-7879625 GCA_029204185.1 Lerista edwardsae
GTCCACAAGCCCCCAACTCTGCTATCAACACTCCAAAATCAACAACAAGCACTAGAAGATCACTAGAAGATCCCACACACAGGCGGTAAGCTCTATTATCTGCTCTGTGGTGTGTGCCTGTATAGACACTGTTGAAAAATGTCAAAGAGGCCAGCAGACACCCAAATGGGTCACAGTGAAAAGAGCATTTCTCATATTTATGCAATTTTTCTGAAATCCAGACAAATCCAGGCACCTTCCCATCCCAAGCAGTCCAGATAAGGGATACTACGTCTGTACTAGGTAACATTCCAGCACCCCCTGAACAGGTGCAGTATTATCCATATCCTATAGTGGACTAAAAAGATAGAATTAACAAACAGCTTTACTGTACATAGGCAATGTGACTGAGGCTGCAATCCTATGCACACTTAGCTCCATTGACTGTAATGTGACTTTCTTCTGAGTAGGCATGCATAGGATTGGGCTGTGAGATAATCCACTTTTCTATTCATGCTGCCCTTTGGAAACATCAGGGTTCAATTTATTTCCCATTGGGTGATTTTGCCCCAGCACCACCGTGATGGCAACAGGTGGATTAGCCATCGGGCTGCCACCCTGGCATCCAGTCCAGTGAGCTGCCATCCCAGCACAGTGGCTCAAAGCAAGTCAGTTCACATGGGACTAATTGGTTAGTGAATAGCTGCTGACATGTGTAACCCCAGGAATATTTTCCATCAGAGCAGGCTTGAAAAAGTAGTGATAAGAGGCAGGTGGAAATGCATTGTATTGTGAAAAGCTGTATTTGCCAGGTGAGGGCTTAAGGAAGGGCTTTTGCCCATGGATTGGTTCAGAATCCTTCCCATCCAAGTTAATGAAAGCGTTGTGGTAAGACATCACTTTGGTTTTGGTGGTGGTAACGGCGATTGCAGAGCCCCAGCAGCCATGCGGTCCCTGGTCGAGGTACGCGTGAGCAAAAAGTAGGAGGAGGACTCCTACCCTGTACAGTATGCGAATCACATGGTGCAGTGTTAGCTATCAGGACACAAAAACAGACAACAAAAGGAGCTTTTTTTATTTTTATTTTTTTGTTTACCCTTCAGGATACTGTTTATCTTCTCACTATAGGGGCAGCGTCCTTTTCAGCCACCGAACCGGGTTCATTCCGTATCTCTAGGTCTCGGTCCGGCCAGTGATGAAGTAGGCATGTCAGCCTGGGGTTAGGAAAGCTGTTGGACTCGTTTTCTCCCTCTCACTCTGCCTGTCTCTTGCTTCTTGCCCCCCCCCTCCCAAATGGTTCTGTCTCTCTCTTTCCCTTTTTTCCAGCTGAAATTATCCCCCCTCCTCCCCCCTCCCGTCTAAATTTACTTCACAGCAGATTGTCTTGTAGTAAATCACCAAAAACCCAAATAGCACTAAAGCATTCTGATACAACATTAGCATTTGCTTAACAAGCACAAGATAAACATTAAACAAAGAACTGCATTTCTTTATTAGAGGCTGCAAGATACATAATCCATGAGCACAAGAAACATGGGACCCAGTGGATATGCAGATGTGTGTTATTTCATTGGCGCTGGGCGGCCTTGTTAGAAAAGGTTTTCATCTGAAGGCTTGGGGGTGGATAGTTGACTGTCCCTGGTGGGGCTGTAACTAGATACAGAGACTGTTGCAAGCTAGGCTGGGCTCCCTGGTGGATGTGCTGATTGGACAGCCTGAGGAAAACTTGGGAAGCATCAGGAAGTGAACTCAATCACCTTGGGGATGATAGGGTAGAGCCAGATGAAGGCATTTGACTTCTTTTGTAACTCCCACTAAGGACAGATTGCCAGTGTGATCCAACCTCTATAACTGCAAATCAGACCCTTTCCCCTATACTATGCCGATTTCATTAGAATGGCCAGCATGGTGCAGAGAGAGAGGGAGAGAGAGAAGGGGAAAAAAAGGTTAGACACAGTAATTTTACAGGCAGGCGGGTACAAAAAATCTGCATAATTAAGCAGTCAAGGCTGCTAATAGGGGAGTTTATATGCTCTGGGACCAGGCAAGGGCAGCGCATATGGATATAGCACTGGATATTAAATCTACGGCATGCAGACTTACTTTGGGGCCCTTAGAGAAAAGGCTAATTATAGAGAGAGGAATTGTGTTTACTGGTCTGTCTTGGGCAAAGATGTTGAAAGAAGTGCATCCAAGTTTTGCAGCTAAACCTGAGCATTCTGTTAATAGAGAGATCAGACCGGTGCTTGTGGTTGTCTTGTGTCTAATCATGGGAAATCAGAGATTCTACGTCACCCAGCCTCCTCCTTAAAAAGAGCAACATAAACTGGCCCCCTCCATGCAAGTGCATGTCTATACACAAGCATATGTACGTTCAGTATAGGCTGGCTGCAAAATATGTGCAATATTAAACTGCTGGAATGCCATCTGAAACCAATTTTTGGCAATTTTAACTCCTGTTGAAAGTAACATTGGTGTAAGTCTTCAGTTAGTTATGTGCTTGGTAGGGCTGACATTCAATGTCAACCTTTAATGATTCAGATAAGATCAAAAGTGGGGAGTTCCTGGGAGCCTCAAAGTCCGTCCGTCCGTCCGGCACGCACGCACGCACGCACGCACGCAAACACCTACCTTTTGTATAATGCATCTGATGAAGTAGGCCATTGCCTACAAAAGCTCATGCTACTATAAGCCAATTAGTCTCTAAGTGCCACAGCGCTCAGTTAAAACTACATTAGGATTTTCTCACATTAGTAAAGCAAATGGAAAGAAAAAAAAACACAACACCCTGCCTTGATTAGAATGTACATTTAATTTAGATATGGCTGTCTCCTGCCGTCTGCATCACGTTAATAGCAACATTCGCAAGTACATATACTTTTCATGAATGAGTAACTAGTGCTGAATCTTATCCCATGCTAGTTCTACAATTATTAATTCACTTCTGTTTTGTACGCTACAATTCCTTGCAGATGTAAATCTTTGTTTTTGTTCCTAAATAATCTGACGTTTGAGAATCAAGCCCACAATCCCGTGTGAACTGTCTTTGTGTGAATGCTTTAGCCGTGAGAAGTGGAACACTCTGTCCATTACACTACTGGTCATTAGGACAAAACCATATTATCATTTCTGCAGGAATTTGGCCACTTGGGATTTCAGTAAGGAAGCATGCTGATAAGCAAAATCTAGGTTACTTAGTATTACTGTAGAATGGGAGCACATGTCAGTACTGCATCAGAAAGACTTTAAAAAGAGCATCAGTGAAGCTTTATATGCTTTTGGGCCCAATCCTATCCAACATTCCAGTGCTGATGCAGCCACAATGTAGCCCCAAGGTAAGGGAATCAATGTTCCCTTATCTTGAGGAGGACTCCATGATTGCCCCCCCCAATCCAAGATGCAGCACATGTTCTGTTGGCATGGCTGTATCGTCACTGCAAAGTTGGATAGTATTGAGCCCTTCCCATTACAGAAGTCCTGTTCCTTTTGCCGACAGGCACATTATTGCACCAGAGTGCAATTGACTATGGTGCATAGTGGTACATCACTGAGCTACATGGTACAGTGCCCAAGGTAGCCCAACAATAACCATGTGGCTGAGGTCTGCTTGCCTATGGTCAGTGTGACACCCTCTTTTTTCAAGGTGCAATATACTTCATAGCATCTTTTCCACATTGCACTACAATGGGGCTGTGGCTCAGTGATAGAGCCCAGGCTTTGCATGCCAGTTTCAATCCCAGGGCGGACTGGGAAAGACCCCTGTCTGAAGCCCAGCACAGCTATTTCTGTCCAATAGCCAGTGTTGACAGCACTAAGCTATATGGACCCACTGCCACTGTATACAGCGTAAGAGGTGTACACAGGGCTACTATCAGTCTTTTTAGAGAGAAAGATGTGCAACGGAGTGTTTTTACTTCTTTTTTCTTCTATTTTTTTCTTCTGTTTTTACTTCTATTTTCACTGCAACAGTCCCAAGGAAACTTCAAAGTGCATCTTAAACACAAGAGAGTTTAAAACATGGCTTGTTCCTTCAAAGAGGCCCAAGGGACTGAGACTCAGGCTGCTGAAGTTTTTATTTGATATTTATGTACTACATTTGTATTTCATCCATCTTTTCTCCATTTTGGTCAGAGCAACTTTTACCGCACAATAACCCTATGAGATTGGTTTGAATTGGTTTTGAAATTGAGATTGGTATTGAAATTGGTTTGAAGCTCAACATTAAAAAGACTAAGATCATGGCAACCACTCCCATCACTTCCTGGCAAATAGGAGGGGAAGAAATGGAAGCAGTGACAGACTTTATTTTCCTGGGCTCCAAGATCACCGCAGATGGTGACTGCAGCGATGAAATTAGAAGATGTTTGCTTCTTGGGAGGAAAGCTATGGTGAACCTAGATAGCTTAATCAAAAGCCGAGACATCACCCTGCCAACAAAGGTTCGCATAGTCAAAGCGATGGTTTTCCCAGTAGCCATGTATGGCTGTGAGAGCTGGACCATAAGAAAGGCAGAGGGTCGAAGAATCGATGCTTTTGAATTATGGTGTTGGAGAAGACTCTTGAGAGTCCCCTGGACTGCAAAGAGATCCAATCGGTCAATTCTCCAGGAGGTCAAGCCTGATTGCTCCCTGGAAGGACAAATGCTGAAGCTGAAGCTCCAATACTTTGGCCACCTGATGAGAAGAGAGGACTCTTTAGAAAAGACCCTCATGCTGGGAAAGATTGAAGGCAAAAGGAGAAGGGGGCGACAGAGGATGAGATGGTTAGATAGTGTCACCGAAGCAATGAATATGAAATTGGGCGAACTCCGGAAGCTAGTGGAGGACAGGGAGGCCTGGCGTGCTGTGGTCCATGGGGTCGCGAAGAGTCGGACACGACTTAGCGACTGAACAACAACAACAACAACAACCCTATGAGATAGGTGAGGTGACTTGCCCAAGGCCACTCCATAAGCTTGGGTGGGGATCTGAACCTGGGCTTTTCAAGTCCAAGCTCTTCACCTTTTGTATATTCACAAAATCCAGTAGACAATCATTGGAGTTCCTGTCATTCACAAAAAAGGCGTTGATACCCCTTGCTATTAGCCACACAGATGGTTGGGCAACACCATCGATAGCAGAGACACACGTGTGATAATTCTGAAGGCTTGGAATAGGGAGGGTAGAGATTTGAGAGGGAGATGTAGCATTAATACATTGCCACATGGGATTCCCTTGTCCCGCCTTGTTTTCCTGTGTGAGGTGTATGCCGTTTGCTTCTCCTATTGGGCCAATGAGATCGAAGTCCCTATTGGCTCTTAGTGTGTTGAGACCCCCCCTGGGGCAATAAGAATTCTACAAAGATAAGAGTTGACAAACTATCAAGCCATATATATTGTGAGGGGAAAGATGTTGTTTGGTCAAAGTTCTCCCTTTGTGCTTGAAATACCCTTTCACCATGGCTCCCATCACCACATTTCCCTTTTGAGAGGCCAGATAGGGATGATGCCCCACACTGCATGTCTTTTCTTCTGAGATATACCATAGTCTCCTTGTCAGGGGCTTGGCATGCTGTTATTGGCTGCCAATTGTTGTATGTATCCTATACTCCATCAAAGGAAGTTGGGCAGGGCAGAGGGGGCAGGTAACAGGAGTTGCTGTTTTCCCCTTCTTTATTGTTCCTTTTTGGATAGACTATTGGACAGACTGTATTTGCCCTCAGTGTGGAAGGGATTGTCACTCTCGAATTGGCCTTTTTAGCCATATGCTGTTCCAGGACCTCTGTTCGGATCACGTCACCATAGTCTTTTGAGACTGAAGGATGCCAGAATTGTTCCTTACGGGATTACTTCTACCTATGCTAGCTGTATCTTTAGTGTAGCATTTAGTGTAGCATGTTGGAGGTATGTCCATATTTTGAAGGGGAGTTAAGGTATGGTGCAGAGAAGGCCCAAGTTACAGCTCTCCCTCTTGGCCACAAGGTTATACCAGTCCAGTGGCATAACCAGAGTGGTGCAAAATTGTAAGTTTTTTACAGAGGAGCAGCCACCACCTTGTTTTCATCACCCAGACTGGCTCCAGAAGTGTGGGGGACAAGCTGCTTACACGGCTTGGTCAGGAGATATAAAAAAAACTTCTGATTTTACACCCCCTCTGGCTACACCACTGTACCAGCATGGACGTTCAGCCATAAAAATGCTGATCAAGGTTCTTGTGAGTATTTGCCAGTGGTTTAAGATATGCCGGCACATGGTTGGTATCCGTTCATGTAGTATGAGCATCCTGGAATTGAGCAAATGCATTTTACCTGCACTGGGTGTCACATGGCATTTAAATAAAAAAATAACTAAATCCACGAACATGCAGTAGCTTGCATTTTACTGCCAGACTGAAACTTCCCCATCCTACCAAGGGAGCTTTTTCTAATGTTTGTAATGTGCTGCTTTTGTGCTTTAGCAAAGAAAAATGTCACTGCTGGGCTTTATTTTTCAACAGACTTTTTAAACATCAATTAATGCAGGCGAATGTAGTGGAGGGTTTCTGGCTTCTTATTTATATGGTTGTGTGAGAGGGAGGGGGCAGCAGGGGAAAGGAAGGTTATTTTATTTTTTACTCCAAAAGATTGAAGAACAGAGGAGGAAAAAGGCAGAAATGATGGTCAAGCACCAAACGCCCACCAAAAGGCAACAGGGAGTGACCAGGCTTTTAACTTTCCTCTATGCCTCCAAATGTGTAATGCAGTCTGAAAGTTTTGTTTTGTGCTTGTGAAGGTGCAGACAAAGCTGGCCAAGACCCAAAGATTTAAATGTCACTGAAGGACCACACAATCCAAACAAGTAATAAAAAATAAGTATTTTCATAGGGGGACCAATGAAATGATGTCACAAAATTATCACTTTTTCAGGATAGCAGCGTTGACCAGTCCAATGGGTTTAATAGGCTGTGAAGCAAGTGATGTAATCATCCTCCTTCACTTCACTACTCCCCTCCAATCTTGAATAACCTTTCTTTTCAAAATATGACTGGGGTTAATATTCCTCTGTGGCCTCACTATTTCTCTGGCCATTGCTGAGTAGCAAATTCCTAAGCATGTCTCCAGATTCTTCAACTCTGAGTTGTTCCTTGTGTAAAAGAGAAGAGAGAGTACAGAAATGAATTCTGCCTGCTTTATATCAGCATACTTATTTTTCTCTGTGTTTGTAAAAGGACTGACAAGTAAGTGTAACATGACTAGCACTGTCAGGAAGTACATAAACGTGCTAACTTAAGATTTCTGATGGAGACACAGGCGATTTTCAAGCAATGTCTGAGATTCAGAGCTGATAGGCCAGAGGCTTCGCAATAGTATTCAAACTGTGGGTCGGGACCCACCTGGTGGGTCGCGACCTGATGTCAGATGGAAACCTGATGCCATCTTGGAAACTGCAGACCTTACTCTTGCTGTATTCTTTTTTGTGAGTGTTAACAGTTTGAATTTTCAAATGAAAATTTTTTTAATTTTGTTTTTAGTTCCGTGCTTTTACATCATATTTTCTCCTAATCTTGCTTTCTGTCCGGGATGTTTCATGGTTGTACAATTGCTGCAGTCCAAGAATGCCAATTTGCATTTCAGGAGTGTCATTTTATTATGTTACAATGACAGCACTTCTTGCTTGATGATGTCACTTCCTGCCATGATATTAATTCCAGGTTAATGGCATCACTTCCAGTGGGTCCCGACATGAGTGCCATTCTAAAAAGTGGGTCCCATCCTAAAACATTAGAATACCACTGTTCTAGAGAACCAAGTCCAGAGGAGTTGCATGTGTAGTGTTTTAAACGAGTTTCCAACATACCTTTATTTACATATTTCTTGATTTTAAAATGCGCTCTTCAAAACCAAGGCGCCATAGCTCGATGGTAGGGCGTATCATTTGGCAAGCAGAAAGTTCTGGTTCAGTGCATTTTTATTTGTTTTAGTTATTTTTCCCTTTATATCCCAACTTTTGTTTGGGTTGACCCTCTGAGGCAACTAATAAAAAGTAGGTAAATATAAAACCAAAATGAAATGGAATAAAACCATTTTTCACAGAAGCGAAGATAGCCAATCTGCCAGCAGCAGAAACTGAAATCCCCCCAGATCCACCCAATTATCCTTCTCCAGGAGCATGATGAAACAAGTGTAAGTTCGTCACCCTCTAAAAAAATTGGGAGGGAGAACTCATCATGGACATTACACCTGTGCTAGGGGGGATCTAATTGCTCTGTGAGGAAGAGGAGGAGGCCAGGAAAGGGAAGAACCTCCATTCCCCCCCCCCAACCTGCTGGTGCCTTTTTAGGCTGGGACTGTGCCTCCCCCGACAGCAGCCAGAAAAACACCAATTACCCTGTGGGAGGCGGAGAACAGAAGTGAGCATGAGAAATACTCCAGCTGTATGACAGCGGTAATGATTTTATGAGGATTTTTAATGTTTTCATTGTATTTGTATACTTTAATTGATATGGACCATCTTGAGGGCATCTTTGAAGGCAGGAAGGTGGGATGAGAATCTCCACCATAATGAGTTAGATCCTGACTTGTATATATGACTTGTGAATTGTGTACAATTATTGGTAAATCTCAGCCAGAGACAGCACCAGGATTAGAGCTTCCCCTGAAGGTCTTAACTGATCTGTAGGTTCCATATGGCAGAAAGTGGTCTTTGAGGTACTCAAGATTCAAACCATGTAGGGCAGTGGTCTTCAACTTTGTTTGTAGCATGAAAAATAAAAATAAATATGAGACCAGGGACCCACTGTTGATCCCACCTCCCTCCTTGGACCCTCTCTGCGCACCCCTACCCAGGATCACCCACTCCCATCCCTCATAATGCTCTCCCAGCACTGTTCATTGTAACCAGCTACTCTTATTAGTGAGCAGAAAACATTACCACAAAGCACTAGTGAAAGCAGTTTTAGCAGAATGGCTAAGAACCTGAGCAGGACTGGAAACTGAGCAGGATCTGATCCCTGAAAGGGTACACCAGATGCCTCCCCCTTTTCCTGGTGGTGCTCTAGACCAGTGGTCTCCAACCTTTTACTTTGCCATGTCCCCAAAACTGAGGCTTCGTGACCCCATTGGGGTTACGCCTTCAAGGTTGAAGAACACTGACAGGGCTTTAAAGAAAGCAGCCAGAAACTGCCATTTCCTGGAATCAGTCCCTGGAACCTCCAGTTGAAAGGGTCATAGGTTCAGACCTAGAGAACATCTGCCAACTGGAAAGGGCTGTGTGGACCAGCCACTTGACCCCAGTATATGGCAGCTTCATATGTACTTGTTACAAGGCTGTGAGATATACTAGTCCCATTTTACAGATTGAGAACTGAGGCCAAGAGCATGATTTCCTACCAAATTTGTGACCTAGACAGAATTTGAAAAAGTCTCCCAATTCCAATATTCTGTCCACCAATTCACAGTTGAACTAATAAAGCTTTGCCAGGGTAATCATCAGTTTATAGTCAGCAAATGTCCAGTTTTTATTAAGAAAAAGCTTGAACTACCTTGTTTTTGGTGTCTATCATAGAGAAATTAAATGTGATTTATAATTTTTCATCTATAACCTCAGAAATACTTAATAGCGGACAGTTACATCACTTTCCCCCTTCTTTGTGCTGGAACTGGCATCAGGAATTACAGGAATAACCTGCTTTGATTATTGGTTTTCATTAAATGACGCTCTTTGGTTTACAGATGCCTCATTTGTCTTTCTGCTGACCCGACCTTCCACATTGGCAGACGTATTTGTGTTTGAGTGCACTTTCATCAAGGATCTCCATTCCTAATTGAGTTATGATAATTCAGGGCAAAGGACTAATTATTGTAACCCTGTCATGATAACCAATATGCTTGCTTTTCTGCTTTGGTAGAAACACTATTGCAACAAAGGAAAGATATATGGCATTACTCAGTTGAGAGTCATGTTGACTGCATTGTGAAAGTATTGCATCAGCAATGGTGGCATATACCCACAGGAGTATGTGAAAAAGAAAAAAAACCCACATGTGATCTAGTGTCATTACATGTATTAAGTGAATTGAACATGTTTTCTGCTTCTCTGAACCACCCTTTTTAAGGGCAAAATGTCTCCTCCTCTTTCCAAAACTACTAAGCCATGAATTATCTTAGGGCAGTAGTGAGAACAGGGACAGAACTGGAGGGTGGCAAATGACTGCCAAGATATACATATGCATTACATTAACCATTCACACATTACACTGACAAACAGTAAGCATAACATTCCAGTTCTGACTGCTTTAAGGGTCGTTCTTTTTCTTTTCACAGTTTAGCATGCGAGCACTGTTGAAATTCTTCAGCTAGAAAACAGACATATCCTACCCCCTTGCCTCATGTTAATAGAAGCTATAGTGTATGATGCCGGGTCATTATTCTGGCTGTTGCAGAGGTATGGGGCATGACTGCTTCTGTGCCCCTGGAAAAATGATTTTTTTCCTTAGCTGTAGATGATTTCATATTTCAGGATGAGAAAATAAGCCTATTGCACTTTTGCCTTTCTGTAGGTCAGGTACAAGAGGGGCCTATCTAGTGAAAGTTATTTCTGCCCTCTGATTGCAGCCTGCTTTGGAGTTGCTACCCAATCCATGGTAAACCTTGTGGATTCTGCTAACTGGGCAAGAGGCACTTTTTCAAGTGGTGCTCCTCTTATATTTAGCAAGGGGAGAGCAATTGTCCCGCTTCATCCCTGTGCAGTGTCTTTTCTAGTGGCTGTTGCTGGTGGTGTTCTGCCTTTTTTTAGATTGTGAGCCATTTGGGACAGGGAACCATTTCACTTTATTACTCTTTGCCTGTAAACTGCTTTGTGAACTTTGTGTTGAAAAGCGGTATATAAGTACCGATTGATTGATTGATTGATTGATTGATTGATTGATTGATTGATTGATT
>JAJKFI010000031.1:7879635-7909103 GCA_029204185.1 Lerista edwardsae
ATTGATTGATTGATTGATTGATTGATTGATTGATTGATTGATTGATTCGCCTGGGAATTAACATCGTCCTGTCTTTTCCTGCCTTTTCTGTCTCACTTGGAATAAAGCTCTTGAGATTTGGAGCAAGGATCAATGCACTCCTGTGTCCTATACAACATGTAGTATAACTTTGGCACAAGGTAAATGTTACAAAGCAGTTACAGGAGTCACAGGAGCAGCTGTGGGAGGAGCAGTAACACCTACAGTAATAGTAGCTGTCGTCATGCCAATTGCATATAAAGAAAAATTTCTCAGCCCTGCATTTACCCACGATGCCACCTGTGATGAAAATCCCTGAGTTTTCACCCTTTGCCTTTTCCCCATCTATTTAAATTTTCCCACCATCTAAGGAGACGTGATTCATCCAAATCCTGAAATGACTACAGAATCATTTGGGTGCATCGCCACATTTGGCTGTATTGTTGTTATTTGTCCTTCTTCTTCCATCCAAAACCGATTAATAACAAAAACCTTGGTGTTGAGCTAATGCATTGGGTCATGAAAACTACCTGCTTTTCAAGAGTAGGAAAGCTGAAGATTCCAGTGACATGCCACCACCACCACCCAACCCCAGAGGTAAAGCCTCAGCCTGGTTAACATTCCCAAGTTATAAAAAGCAAATTCACACAAACTCTTGCAAATTTGCCCTGGCCACTCATCAAAGTCTTGGGTGCATCCACTAGGGTTGCCTGCCTGCCTGCCTAGCTATTTAAGAGTGTATGAACCGAGATCCAGAACTAGCGCTGGTACTTAGGTTAGGGAAGGCACCCAGTAAGTATTCCTGGTCCCTTGTGTTATTCCTGAGCACCATGTCTCCTGAATGGAAGAAAGGGCATTAACACCCAAAATGCAAAAGAATTATGTCCCAGAATATTAAATGCTATTTTGAAGTTCTCTAGTAACAAAGTATATTCTTAGGGTTTAGGAGAAATGGAGATGGAAGGAAAGAAAAAAGGAGAATAGGGGGAAAAGAGGAGAAATTAAAAGAAACCTCAGTTTGATCCAGGTTCAAGTTTTATTGGATGAACATACAAAAGCATTCATCTCTAGACAGAACCCTGGCAATTTACTGCAGCTCCAGTGGCAATAATAATAAATGCATTTTTTACAGCCAAATGGTTCAAGCAGCCAACAACGTTACCACTATATAATTAATAACAATAAGCAATTAAAGAGAACAGCAGGTTACAACGATAAAACACTGAAATATATTAGCACAAAAAAGAAGTACAGAATGGTTATGTGAAAAAGGAGTGTACTGGGTCAACATACTGCCTTTTTCCTTAGGGATAAGGACTTCTCTCATTGATGCTGTGAAACTTCCACTCATTCCTAAGAGGCTTGTGTGGGAATCCCAGTGAAATCCTGAACAGTAGCCTAGTGAATTGCTCCCAAACTGGGAAACTCTTATGGAAAGCAATGAATGGAGCATAACTGATCTATCTATATATATTAAAAAGGGTGTGTGTGTGTGTGTATGTGTGCGTGTGTGTGCGTGTGTGTGTTCCACATAGGCTCCGCAACGCCTGGATCGATCGACACCAAACTTGGCACGCAGATACCTTGCGGCCTGGCAACAAACGCTGCGGGGGTCAGGCCCCCCTCGCGCCCCCGCGGGTGGGGGTATGGGGGGTCCCCATGTGAAAGTGGTCACCTGAGTGGGGAGTGTCAGCTAAGGTATGACATGGTAATAATGGTGTGATGGTAATTGATGACAAAACAATGCCTGCTTGCCAGGAGAAGTTAGCTGTCCTAGGGTGTATCTAAGTATACACCTAGCTTTCCTAAGGGTGCATCACACCGTCCTGAAATAAAACCACAGCACCACCACAGAGCAGTGATGCTCCCCACGCCATTGGAGTCCAGGTTCGGGGGGCCCTCAACATGGGGGGCGAGAAAGGGTGTGAAACAAAACATCCACCATTCCCCACTGGAACGCCTGGAATGATTGGCTGAGCTGATTGGTACAATTCATTCCTTTTCGTGTCTAATAGAATCTTGGGATAAATAACTACCCGGGCAATGCCGGGTAACGAAAAGCTAGTATAAGATAAATACCAACATTCCAAAATCACAATGGCATGCAGAATCTTGGGAGGATTTGAAAGAAAAGAGGGGGTTTCATAGCAAAAGAGTTGGCTTTGTCACTATAAAGTCACTGTTTGCATGCATTTGAGTGTGCAAGGGTCTCTTTAAAAAAAACCTGAATTTTGTACCCCAGTCCTATGCAGGATTGAGCCGTTGTGTGGTGGAGTTTACGACCGCAGAACGTGGTACTGCTATCATAAAATGGCTTCCAGCAATGCACACAAATGCACTACTGGTGGCCATTTTAGGTGTGCTAACCACAATTGGCAGCAGTGTTGGAATATGACTGCCGGGCCCAGCAGGGTAAGTCTAGCATTGGGACGGTGGAATAGGGAGGCCTTACTCCAGTCTGGGTACATTACAGGCAGCCCAATCCAATCCTGTGCTGGGACAGGCAGGCCAGCAGACCTGGGCTGTATTCAGTGCAAGGTTGGAGGTGGCTGCAGAACTTGGAGTAAAGGAGCTTATGTCTCCTTACCCCCCAGTAATGCCCCAGCCACTGCAAAATGGCTGGCGCAGATCCAAGCAGCCTGGTGCAATGCCAGGCTGTTCAGGAGGGTTAGGATCTAGCCTAAGTGCCGGAGGCCAGTTCCATCCCCGTCCTGGGCCCAATCCACGCTAGGGCCACCTTAGCCCGTCCTCCCAGCCCCCCCTCCTGCGCCACTGCCCTCCTAACTCAACTGGGGCAATCTTACCTGGTATGGGCAGTGCAGGGCCTGGGTTTGGCCTCTCTGAGCCAGCGCGTGTCCATGCGCTAGCTCAGCCTCCTCCAGAGTTGTCACAGACATGCCGTACAGCACATTTGTGACACTTGCAGGCTGGCACAAGGAACATGTGCCGGACCATCAAACACGTAGGATTACGCTTTCAATATCACGTTTGCTTTGCTTCCCCAGCATCAGGGTACATATAAAATGCTGCTACGTCTGTCCACTCCCAATTCAGCCAAAAGTCCTGCTGTGCAAGCTTGAATGTCCCATGTTTTTCTTCTCTTTCTCCTCCTAGTTTCATTAAGGGTTAATTTGAGTCTGGGTTTGCCAAATCTCATTTCCGGAACCAATATTGAAAACCTCAGCCATACATAGTGAAACTAAGCTATTCTTTGTTTCCTCCCAAACATTTTGAAATTCTCTGTTTTTAGCATGGATTTAATTTACAGGAATGTGCCTGTATCTGTTCAAACAATAGAAGCAATCCTCAAGTTGCTGTCATGTTTGTTCGTTGTACGCTTCCATAGAAAGCATGTTATAAATTAAATGCAGTGCATATGGGAAAATGCATTCAGAAACATGAACTTAAATAAATGGCAATTCATACCCAAAACCAGTGTAATTAATTCATTGTCAGTGAAAGCAGCTGATTGCAACCAAATCCATAAGCCAGTCAAACTGGCGTAATTGGATTTAAACTAACCTAATCTATTTATTTCAATGGCACTGTGGTGGTTTATGTCTTTTACCTGTTTTCTGCTATGATTGCTCATCAGTAAGCAAATCCTATTGAAATCAATTGAACTTCCTTTCAAGAACATCTTTGGGGTATTTAGATAAGGCTGAATTGGATTATTTTATAAATTCTCTGGAGTAAGAGGTTTCAGGATTGCAACTTGTCACTTGAATCAAGATGCAGTGGAGGTTTCCCATGTTCAAACAAAAATGGCACTTTATTTGATATTTAGTTGTGGAAACGTTGCTCTTTTCTTACCATTTAACTTTCATGATATGCAGTTGAAATCGTCCAACTGGTGCAAGTCAGTTGTAGAAGCGATTTTAGTTTGAAGTGCAGGTTTAAGCAGAACACTGATGGAGATGTGTCACCTTTGATGCTTGTACTTTTTTTTATATCTCCTCCCCATATTTTAGGCATAGAGGATGAACTAATTATTCTGTCTAAGTACTTGGTGAATTTCAAAAGCTGTCTTACCTAGATGTGAGATACCTTGATTATGTCATTCATGCTTTCATTTGCTTAAACAACCTGTAAACTGATAGCCACTAGATTCAGGTGGCAATGTTAAAAGATTTGAGTTGCATGCTATCTGGAGCGGCATGAACACGGCTATCTCTGTGATTGCTCTCAAGCCACCCAGCATGATAGCTACATCTTCCAGACTGTTACGGGTTAAATGTTAAATTCACCCCAGGAGACCATTCTTCTGTGAGCAGCTACTGTATGGCTATGGATGTTGGGCAGCTCAATCCTATCCCCCACCAGACTACTGTGATGTAGCAACACTGACACAACATGTATTGCAAATTGTGGTGGGAGGGCTGTGACCTCATGGCCCTAGAGGGCTACATAAAAATAAATTTTACTTAGCTTCCCGTAATCTGCCTGACTACCAGTGGGTCTCGGATCTATACCAGCTCTTCCGCTGTATAAGTCCAAGGGGTCTCAGAGGGCATGTCGGACTGGAAAAAGGGAAATAGACTCTTGATGTATGCCACTGCCGCCAATATCCTCCTCCTCCTGCCTACTCTCCACCCCAATTCTCTCCTGAACCACCCTGCCACCACCTTACCTGCTTCAGAGTAGGCCGCTGAGCCATTGGCACATGTGAAAGGGCTTCCGGACATTTGTGCTGGAAGTCCTATTGATGTGCATGACAGCAGCGTGTTTTTTTTACAGTGCTAAATGCAACTTATGGCAGTGGATCACGAGTTAGGATTGGGCCTATCACTTCGGTGGGAGCTGAAAACATGAGGGAGGGACAAGACAGCTACATCAGAAAGAACCACATGACAAGCTAGTCCCCAAGCAGTTCTCTAGGTAATGTTTGTATTTAGGGCAGAGCATATTAACAGCCCTGAAATTGGGTGAACTCAGGAAGCTAGTGGAGGACAGGGAGGCCTGGCGTGCTGTGGTCCATGGGGTCGAGAAGAGTCGGACACGACTTAGCAACTGAACAACAACAACATATTAACAGCCCAATCCTAACTTGGGCTGTGGCAAGCAACCCTAAACCAATTACACACTTAATTGAGCCACTACACTAGTAGTGTAATAACCACATGTGTGGGAGATCTACAGGCCATCAAGAGTGGTATGGGTGTTACCTAGAGTGGTGGGAGGCCAGGGGGAAGACCATGGGACCCAAGTAATATGTTGTCCAGCCATGTTTTCCATGTTGCTTGAAAGCTATAGTGACATCTATTTATGCTAGATAAACTGTATGTAAGAAGAGAAATACAGTGTGACAAAACACCTGTAAGTCAGACCTTGTGCATGAACATACCACACTGTAAACATTGTGAGTGGTACTTGGTTTAAGTGATTTTAAGGAAATTTGACTCATCTAAATTGTTGCTTATTTATAGCTCTCAAATGTTATGCAGAGTGAGGAAGCAACCTGTTAGTAAATTAGGGATTGCTCCACTTCAGACGGTATGTGTAGGATCTGGTTTTAGAATGCTTCCCCATAAAAAGGACTCACTGTATGTAGTAAATTAAGCACAATGGAACCAGACTTCTCCCTGATTTGCTGATTTACTACATGCAGGGTGTGTGTATTTGTTTTTGGCACAAGGGAGGATTCAGGTATGGAATCCCCATGTACAACTTGCAGTGGAACTATCCAGAATTCTACCACTTTGCTCTGTCAAATGTGTAATCTAAATACTTCTGGGGTAGCAGGCAGTTCTTTGTCACCCGGTTTGGCCACTTTCCCTCATTGTTTCTTCTACAGACAGCTATTAGACAGTCATTGTACTTTCTGAGCAAAAATTACCTGCCAAAACAGTTGTGTATAGCACACAGCATGTGTGGCTGATCCACTGTAGTGTGGAACTCAGATTGACTGACTGCTTGTCTCAGTGTTAGATGTTTTCCCTGTCAACCTTACTTTAGAACAGGTAGCATTTGGTTTGTGCTGCATGAAGTATCTATGAATTACCCTCTTTCAATTTTACCAATTTGTGTTTTTTTTTGTGTAGAACTCGATGGTAGATATACCAGTACTTCCACCAGTTCCAGAAGTCCCAGACGGGTGGGCAATACTAGTAGGTATTTAACATTAACCAAAAGAGAAAGCTATCTATTGAAACATGAACAACCATTACAAAAATTATACTTTGACACAGCAGTACAGAATAACTTCTACAGTGAGAGAACCAGTACTTAAAAATATCCCAAAATCTGTTACTTCAACTAAACTACATTTTCCATAATGTCCATGTAACTTTGATTAATGGAACCATAATCCTAAGAAACCCATACCTCTTTTTCGTACTTTTATTGTTGATTTTAAAATATTTTATGTAATTTGCTGGTGGGCAGCACCAAATACTTTTATTTCAGAGTGAGAAATGTTATACCATTGCAAACCTGGAATTTGCAGAGGTGGTTTACACAAATTAAAAACATCTCTGGGCTTCCTTCCAAAGGCATCTTCGGAACTGTAGTTGGTTTGTGTGCAAGGTGGGGAATCTATAGAGATGCCCAAGTGCCTTTGGGAAAGCCATGCCATTTAAGCTCTTCTATAGGCAGAAAGATAATAGGTTAGATGAGTGATTTTTTTTTAACCACGGTGCCATGGCACATTGGTGTGCCATAAATGGTCTGCAGGCGTGCCGTAGGAGTTTGGGGGAATGCCATTATTAATAGGGCCACTGGGGGAAGTGATTCCCCACCAACAACAACAGCATGGTATGCCTTGTCAATTGTAAAGAACTGATGGTGTGCCTTGACAGTTTTAGCACCTTGTCAATGTGTCATGAGATGAAAAAGGTTGAAAATGGTTATGTTGGGTAGAAGCTGGTGTTGTATCTTTCCAGATGCAGGAAATTTTTGACACTGAGAAGCATTCAGATCGTTGTTCCAAAGTAGTGAAGTCTAGCCTTTTCTCTAACGTCTTAGCTGTCCATATGTAGGGATTTTTTTTCCCTTCACAGGCAAGCATTCAGATATGCCATCTGTCACTTGCAGTATAAAGTGTTATGGCCTAGAAAACACTGTGTGTCCTTTTTCTGCACATCTGAATAGATTGTGATGGCTGGTCAAAGAGCAATGTAAAGTGTTTTCAGTATTCTCTTGTAGTTACTACCACTTTGGTCAATATCCAAACTCACAAAATTGGGCACTCTTTAGATTTTATTCTGCACTTCTGTAATAGCAGTTTCTTCCAGTACTGTAAACATTTCCCTCTGGCAAATCCCAGCTGTATCTTGGATGTTAGCATCTCTATTTCCTTCCCGTTATATCCCTGAATTGCTGTTGTTTTTTGGTGATAATTCTGGAGAAATTGTAATTGACAGAAGGCCCATTACAATCAGGGAGGAACGAGGAGCATATGCTGGAAGTCTTCAGGCAATGTAAATTTCTGTATTAAGTCTTTAAAGAGTCAGTGTGTGCTCCTCAACCAGGTGAAGAGGAGGGGAGGGAAACCTTACCTGCTGCTAAAGTAGACTGGTACATCTCTGTTTTGAATTCCATATTTTGTACTAGGAGCAAAATCTTCAGATCTATAACAAGGATTAACATTCCTTATTGCTTCAAGAGGAAGTGAAAGTGTCCGACAAATGTTAATTAAGGAGCATTTTTCACACATTCCATTTTGCCAAAAGTAGTAGTAATATCTGATTCTACTGCAGTTGTAAATTCTGTAAGTTGCAGTTGTTCGCAATTATTTACATGGTTTTGTCCTTCTTTACAGTTCACTTGCCAATGGCTATGTTTGTTAGGAAATGTCGATCACAAATAACAGAAGAAAGTAGCTGCTTTTATGCCCTGCTTGTAAATGATCTAGAAACATCTGGCCATTCATTGTTGGGAACATAATGCTGTCTAGTCAGCTGACTAGCTGACATAATGCTGATGGATCTTTGCTCTGATCCAATAAGATAGTTCTTATGATGATGATGATGCATCATCAGGTACTTGTCTGCTTTTCTTTTTGAGATGACAGAAGTATGTTCTCTAAATCCTGAAACTACTCACACTGCCTCATTAAAGATACCCAGTATGTATGGAATTAATACTGGATCCACCATGTTCAAAGTGAACAAACCCTAGCCTAGCAGTATACCTGCATTGGTTCCTGCAAGACACTAGCATTATGCTCTACCATGAACATGGACAGCTTTCCAGAAGTCACACTGTTTGCTGTTTTCCTTTTCAGAGTGTAAACCCTGAATTCAAGGAGGTTAGCTTTGTCATACATGACATTTCTCTCTTGCTGTTAAGCTACTGGCTTATAAGCTCGTATTGGCTTTAGCGCATACTGTAATGAATTCTGAAGGAAAAATCAGGGACAAATAAGAAGTTGGTCTAAGATAGCAGGTCTCAAACTTTTTGGTCTCCAGAGCCATTTACAGTCCTAAAAGGAGTCTCTGGAAGACCTGCTAGCACATGTGTGGAGTCTCAGGGAGCCCTTGAGCACCGCTGCGACCTAGCCCAAAGCCAAACACCGGTGAAGAGCAGGAACAGAAGGAGAACGTGGAAGGAGAACCACGAGGATCCTGCATGGGATGGATGAGCATACTGGGAAGGGGGCAGATGGTGGCCAGTTATGATGTGCTTGTAGAGTCCCTGAAGGTGTCTCTGGGACCCCCACAGCTCCAAGGAGCTCACTTTTGAGAAATGCTGGTCTAAGGCATTACTACCTTTTCAGTGTGATCAGCCAAAGCATGCCTCAGCTGCAGTTTATCCTTTGCTTGATGGTCCAAAGAGCATTATCCAACAATTTTGGTGCATTGTCCATTCACACATAGTGGGTAGGGAGGATAGCTTTGTTGTAGGGTGTGTATGTATGTGTGCACATGCCTGTGTGTGAGACAGGTACGGTACTGTTCATGCTGGCTTTCAAAAAGAAACAAAACTGGCTGGCCATGCACACAACCTCTATTTTTAAAAAAAAAAAAAAAAACCCAAGAACATTAAAACCAATAGCAATGAAAGATTCACAAATAACAGAGCAGGGAAATGTCAGGTATTTTGCTGAACTTCTCCACTACTTTACAGGAGTCCAAAGCTGGGTCACACAAGAAGAGAAATCCATGTGTGATTGAATTAATATTATAGGAGAATTTTTTATGGCATTTTTCTACTTACAAAATAATTCCCTTTCAGTGCTCACCCAATGAATTGGAAGACACAAAGGTATAGAAGAATTTTAAGCAAGATACAGCAAACAAGGAAAGATCCTACTGTAAAACCAACCATTTTAGTTTATATAGATAACAGTCTGCTTCTTCCATCATATAATGAAATTCAGCATACTGATATTTGCTGGAGTTCCGTACTTGATGGAGTTCTGTCTTTCTTTCATAAAGGTTTGGGTGGATTTCCTTATTATTTTCCACACTAGGTAATGAACAGTCTGAGGCTACAAACCACTGTATTGTTGAAAGCTAAGCAGGTATAAACCTGGTCAGTAAGTTGGATAGGAGATTACTGGAGCCCCCATGTATATCTAATAAATAATTTTTAAAAAATTCCATTGCCCCGAGGAGTATAGTATATAAAAAATTAAGGTTTTCCCATTATTTGACAGTAGCAGGACACATTAGAAGCCCATTCTTCAGAGTCTCTATTATATCACTTGGATTTCTTTATGAGATGACTGTTCATGTTCCTAGTGGAAAAACGGTTGTGTGACTCAGCCCTACAGCTGCTGTTGGATTCTTAATTTACAACCGGCATTTTTCATTTAATCCATAGAACCATTTAAGATTAATCTATTGGAGCAGTTGCTTAGAAATTCCATAGAATTACTTATTCGTCACCTATACCTCTTAATAAAAAATAGGACTGTGCCAACCTATTAAATCCTTAATAGAATATTCTAATGGTTATTAAATCAATTGACTCAGAATCTCACTTTAATAAATGAGTCAGACAGTATTTTCCAATTACTGTCATCCACCACCTTTCTAAAGAGCAGATTATTCTGATTGAATTTTTTAAGCTGTTCAGCACTTTTAGATTTTTTTAATCCTGCAGGTTTGCTTAGAGAACGTAGCTTTGATGTAGATATAAGAGTGACTGCTTGTATTGATGCTCTAGCCCTCCACCACCTCATATTTATCCCATGTTTAAACTGCCACGGTAGCTCTTCACTCCCTATATATGTACTTGCGATGTGATGATCAGTATTTCTGTATTGAGTGCTCAAACTTTCAGGGTTTCTGTGAGTAAAGAGGCAGGTATCTGCAAAACAGCTTTCCTTTCACTCATCGTTCCACTTTTCCTTAATCTTTTACTAACCACAGAGAGCAGCAGGAATTTAAATGTAAAGCCAGAGGAAGAACTATAGGTGTGCATGTATGATGCCTGTACAAACAGGATATTTTCGGAAAGGCTACTGTCAGAATGGGCCAGATCATCACCCCACTATTTCACAGGTGGCCAACCTTTCAACTTTAGGGCTCCTGGACCTTTAACAATTGTGTAGAGGAGGAAATTTCAGGAAGTGCAGCTTGTTAACTGTGAGATGAAAAGCTTCCCCTGCTGAAATTCCCACTTCTACACAATTTTTAAAGGTCCAGGAGCCCTAAAACTGAAAGGTTGGCTATCTCTGCACTGTTTCCTCCTCTGGGTCACCCAGAGTTCACCTGCTGTTGATCACACTCTTACTATTTCAGAATACAGAGAGTCCTATTGGCTAGAATGCAGAAGCAATAAAAAGAAATAGAAGGGGAGCAGCACATACAGAGCTATATGTTGCCAATTCCACAACAATATTACATGGTGTTCTGCACCATGGGTGTGTTAGACATGTCCCTGCTGTAGTGTGAGGGGGGGTAGTTAAAGTCCTGCCTGATCTCATCAAGACATAATAAATATATCTATTTTAACTAATAGAATTCCCTCTCGTTAGTGGGAACCCTAAAGATAAATAGCAAACAATAAAAATTTTGCAGTCATCATAACTAGTGGAAGCAAACAAAAAAATGCCCCAAATAGTCCTTTAATATGGAGCAGCACATATTCCTTCCACATCACACAAAATACACAAGCCTAGTGCAGATGTAACATTTCAGATTTTCTAACAATAATTATGGAGACCAGGAACACCTTGTGTGTTTGCGTGCTCCTCATTTCCATTTTTTAAAACATGGAGTAGTATTACATCTGCAGCCTGGTTAGCTCAAATCAGGGTTAGCAAACCTTCTGTACATTGATACAGGCTCTGTTTTTAAGCTACCCATGTTTAGATTTACATTTTATAGATGTAACGCCAAACCATGATTGGATTCAAAAAGTGAAGCAGATAAACAGTATGCCCAAGGCCACAGAACACTCCCACTCGCAGATTACAGTTTTAGTAGCAGATCCCATATCTTGTGACCATCTGAAGCTTTTTCTTAAATGTCACTATGCTTTCACCTATGTACAGACCTGTGTATAAGTCAATCTCATGGATAAGTCGAGGGCAAGTTTTAAGGCAAAATTTATAGAATGCTGTGACCCATGGATACGTTGATGGTAAAATTTAGAGGGGCATGAAATTCTTTGAAAATATAACAGTAATTGTTCTGAGACAGCAATAGAAAGCCAACCAAAAAAACCAGAGCCATTTCACTTTCTTCTGAGGCAGCACAGAAATTGAGCTATTCTCCGAACAAGCAGAAAGAGAGATGAAGTTGCTTATGGAAGTTGTAGGCTTTGTGAGGAATACAGTGCCTCTATAGCAGCAGCCCTCATAACAAATACAATTCCATTCGCACCTTCAGCTCTCTGCCTTTTTGGAGAAGAAGGAAAATGGCTACTGATTCGTTTTTTGTTTTTGTTTTTGCTGTCGTTTGGTGCCTGAGAACAGTTACTGGTAAGTAAAATTGCTCCATTTTTTCCTATCCCCTGCTTTCTGCTTCTTAGCCTCGCCCCTCCCCCAAGCTGCTGTTAGAAACTTCATTAGCCATATTGACCCATGTATACGTTGATACATGTTTTCAGGGTCAATTTTCAGGCATACATTTTTAGACTTATACATGAGTATATAGTGGAATTCTAATCAAAAAAGGTTCTCTACCATTAATTCCTAAATATTTTGATAATCAGGCACAAGGTCTTGTTTACTTGTTTACTTAGTCAATAAAAAGTATTTATGGGTCACTTTTCTCCCAAGCACCAATCTTCTACTGATTTTAGTAGAATTTAAGCATATGTAACCGAGCATAATGCATACTGTGTCCCATATTTATGTTGTTATTGACAATACATTCAGGTATGCAAACACACACACTTGCGCTCACACACAGGGGATACCTGCTTTTCCTTTTTTTCTTTGAGGAGTGAAATGAATGGGGATGGTGACAGTAAAATCCCATATGTCGTTCTGAACTATTATATATCCTTCGACTTCAGTATTAAAAATCCATGTATCCTTGGAAAATGTTGTGACATAAAGTTTCTATTGATTTAGCTGATTTGCATTTGGCTAGCAATTCAGGAGTTGGCATTCTTATCTTCACCTTGACGGGTGAAAGATCTAGAGATGGGTTCCTTCTTCGTCCCACTTGTCTTAAGTATGCACATCAACATAAATATTCATTTTTTGAAAAAGTCCCGCTTAGGCTTTTAGTGCTTTATATAGCCATTATGGGGATTTCTAACTTCTACCTGAAGCAGCTGGTGCTGACCACTGTCAGAGACCAGATACGAAATGAAATCGAAGATTGTTTGGCCTGATCCACTATTATTATAAGTAATTTCAGAATTTTCAGCAGAAAAAAGCACTAAGATTGATGTGAGGGGTGAATATTAATTCTATCTCATTTTCTAGGTTCTGTTTGAACTGCAATTTAATCCTGTTGAGGTACATGCCCATTTAAAATGTGTCCAGCACTTTTTGAATAGATCTCTTATAGCACAATCCAACCCCATGCTGGAATAGGGAGGCCAGCTGGCCTGCCTCATATCCAGCATGGAGCCAGGGCTGCACGCAGTGCAACCCAGGATAAGGGGAATCAATTCCCTTTACACCATGTCACACAGCACTAGTCCAGTGGGGCTCCTCAGATCTGATGCAGCAAAATTTGCAGCAAAAGGGGACCCAGGGAAGGCCAACCAGCCCAGGGACAGTGGTTTGGATCCAGCCTGTGTGCAGGAAGCTGGCCCCACCTCCCTCCCCAGGCTGGTTCATCCATAGGCCTGCCCTTCCCCTCCCCAACTCCATTCTTCCCCCGCCCTCTCCAGCCCCCTGTATCAGCCAAACTTGGTCAGAATCTACTGGGTCCAAGCTGTGCAGGTCCTAGATCTGGTCCAGCTGAGCCATCATACATCTGTGTGCTGGCTCAGACTCTTCCAAAGGAGGTGCAAATGCCGTAAAGTGCATTTGCGACACTTCTGGGCCGGTCCAAAAGCAATTCTAGATTGTACTCTTTAATGTCTGCCTTGCATTATCCTGGATTATGTGAGCTGTCAGGACTAACCTGGAGTTAGGCTGGCGCAGCTAGGCCAGCAAAGTTTGGGTGGCACAAGGGACACTGTAAAGTATGTTTGGACAACTCTGGGAGTCAGAGAAGCCAGCACACAGGCGTGCGTCATCCTCCCTGACTCCGAGAGGGTCCAAATGCGCTAAACTGTGGCTCTTGTGCCAGCCAAACTTTGTCAGCCTAACTCCAGGTTAGAATTGTGCTCTCAAACTGGTATTACGGTATTACTGCCGTATAGGCTGGAAGAAAAGTGAGCTACTGTGACCAGTTCCTTGGCTACACAGCTTTACCAAAGTAATGTTGATGACCACTACTAGCTTTAAATGGAAGAAGATGTCTGTCACTGGCTATTAATAGGGGTGTTTATTTTTGTTAAAAACACAAAATGCCTTTTTGGTGTTTAAGATATTTTCCAAAACATTAAAATAGATTACTTTTCCATTAGAAATAATACAGTGGTTGCATCTGCTGACCCTATATCACCTACCTAGTATACTTTTAAAGCATTTAAAAATAATAAAAATGAGAACTTGGAATGAGACCGTGAAATGTAAGTTATATACACTATTTTCTGCCTTTCAAATCAAGAACTCTGCGAAAAAATAAAACCATTTTCAAACACCCCTAGCTATTAGCCATGATGATGATGATGTAACCTCTGAATAGCAGAGGACAGGCAACAGCAGGAGAGGGGGGTTCTCTTCACATCCTCGCCGACTTCGCAGAAGCATCTAGTTCAGTGGTTCTCACAAAGTTACTGGAGCTGCAGTCCACGTTGACTTGCTGCCAATCTGAAACAGGCCTCAGAAACACCTCCAGATGCAACCGGAAGTTGCATTTGCAAAACTGGAAGTGACCAAGAGGCGTCACTTTCAGAGGTGTTCCAAGGCATTGGATGCTTCTGGAGGCCGTCCCAGGCCTAGCACAACACAGGAGTGGCTTCTGGTGGTAGGCCACATCACAGAAGTGGCCTCCAGTTGTGCCCATTTAGTTTCAGTTTTGAGCCAGACGGAGGCAAGGGCAAGTGGGTGGGCCCAGCTCATGTCCCACAGTTTGAGATCATATTTAGAAACACGGATCTAGTTTATCATTGTGAGACACAAAACGCTAAACCCCATGGACTTGAGAACTGTTCCAGCTGGATTCTTGTGTTCTGTTCAATTGCCATCAATTCACTCATTTCTGATTAAGTAGGGTGGCCTGCTTTTCGTAAGACATGTTCCTAAAGACCAAAGTGACAAGCTTAGAACCTAGAACCAGTACGGCTGAGCATCCACAAACCCTAGGTGTACCCAGAGTCAGTATAGCTGCTGGTGCTGTTTATGACTCATATGCCTGGGGGCTAGGGGGGCTGTGCTCACTAGGTAGAGCAGTACCATTTCATAGCAGAACTATTGCACACATGCAGGGCCAGGTAGCATCTGAACCCCTGGCTGGGCATGAGATGGCCAGTGTGATACAGTGTGGCAGGTTTGTACATTGTACTGATTTATGCGTGAAAGATCATTTAGATTTCAGGTAACAGTGCCCCAAAACACGTGGGATATAAATCTAATTACTGTTTGTAGTTTTAGTTGGCTATAATTTGGGGAAACGGCCAAGCGATGACATACAGATTATAAGCAATGGATCCTACTTTGATTTGGTTATTATCTCCATCACTTTGGATGATTTCTCGTCAGTCGTCAATAGCAATCCTCTCTGTTATAATCCTCTTTATTAGAACTGCATGCTGTGTCATTTTAAGCAGATGATACAACTATTTTATATTTAGATGCTTAGGAAGGGATGCTTTTTTAAAGAAAAAGTCCTTTTCATTTAAGACACACTTGAGTTGTTTTACTGGTGGAGTTGGGTTTTTAAAATTATTATTACTATTAGTAATCTGATAGTGTGTTTACCAGTAAAATCACAGTATTTGTATAATGCACTCCTAGTGACATACAGAAGGACCTTTTCTAAGATATACTGAGGGAATTGAACCCTGTACAAGAGAGCTGGGAGCTGCATCTTACCTAGCAACTGTTTCTAAGTAGGACAACCTATCCCTGTTCCCATGGTGGAACGAAAGGAGCTCGCAACACTGTTGGGAAGAAAGACTAATGTTAGGCCTACGCTGGGCGGGGGGAGCCCACCGAGGGCCTGCAGCTCAGAACAAGGAAGGTTTAAGGATCAATGTGGTGGGACTAGGAATATCTATAGTGAAAGAATTAAGGACCTTTGGGGCTGTAGGGGGATAGTTATTAATAGGGGAGGGGGAGCTAGTTCAGGCATTAAGCATACTAGAAGCTTTATTGTTCAAGACAAAAGACTCACGGTAGTGTACATATTTTAAAGCAAAAATAATCCTCTAAAAATTGCGTGTCAGAAATGAACACAGGCTCTGAATGAAAGGAAAACCCCGAATTCTATCACCCTCCCCCTCATGTATGCATACATGCAGATTTCCTGCCTCTGAAAGGTAACCCACAGACCCACACAGCTTCTGGGCCCTTCTTAAATTTAGGCTTTGGCAGCCGTCACAGGAGGAAGCCTTGGGTGGGAGAGTACAAAAGGAAATCTGTATTCTTGTGTAGGAGCTTCCGATTTATTTATGTTTTGCATTTTTATACTGCCCTTCCTTTCTATTTGTCCTCACAAAAACCCTGTGAGGTAGGTAAGCTGAGAGGTCATGACTGGCCCAGGAGTGGGAGTTTGAACCTAGTCGAAGTACAACTCCTGAACCACTACTCCACCCTGGCTCCTATATTGATGATGATGATGGTGATGGATATTTATATACCACTTTTCAGCAACACAATAGTTTAAAATGCGGGTTATGTAACAAAAGAAATACAAAAAATGGCTTCTTGGCCCAGAATTGCAATCTTAGAAATAAAAAAAGGCTATAAAGGAGAAACCAGCAGAGAGCCACTGGAAAAGATGCTATGCTGGGATTAATAAGAACAATTGCTCTACCCTTGCTAAATATAAAAGAACAGTTGCTTAATAGGTGCCTCATGACCCAGTTAGCAGAGGTTCCATATTACAGTGTAAAATCAGGCATCCTGTAGTTAAAGTAAACCTTACCTCTCCTCTTGGCCCTACCCACATAGTTAAGAAGGTTTGCAGAAACTTGTAGTAATTTTTCAGCTATCCTGTGCATCTTTTACAGGGTAGTAGTTACTACGACAAGGTGGCCAAGCAGTGTATCTCCCCATCCTTAATCTGCCACTGACAACACAATATAAATTTTGCTGCACTTAACTGAGATTTGTACTTATCCAGTTTAGGGCCCAATCTTATCCAACTTTCCAGTGCTGATGCAGTCCCGAGCTAAGACACCAATGTTCCCTTATCTGGAGGAGGCTTCTGTGACTGCTCCACCACTGCCAGATGCAGCGCACTCCCCGTTGGCACGGGTGCATCAGCGTGGAGAGTTGGGTAGGACTGGGCCCTTAATTGATTAAAATGTGGTGCATCTGCATTTATGTTGGCAGCAATCAAGCAACAGTATAGTCTCAATGCTTACTAGCAGATGAGTATTTTAATAACTGCAGATTCGGGGGAGGTTGAGGGATTACTTATGCAAGCTACCTTTTTCATTAATTTCACAATTAATCAAATTGTGTGCAAATTTGTTTGGAATCCTTTGGTGGGAGATCAGGGTACAAGTGTAACAAGTAGCACTAAACTGTTCTCACTTTTTTCCTACCAGATGAAGGATTAAACCATGAATGCAAGCTCTGCAACCAGACATTTGATTCTCCAGCCAAACTTCAGTGCCATCTGATAGAACACAGTTTTGAAGGAATGGGAGGTACCTTCAAATGTCCAGTCTGCTTTACAGGTGGGTATATTGATTGGATCCATCCATTTCCAGCCTGGCCCTGAGTTTTTTCACGTACATTCTCCAGTGATGTCATTCATGCCAGATTCTGACCATGCCAGGTCAGCTTGTGTGCGGATATTAGATTTGTGCTCATTAGTGATATTGATTAGCAATAATATTAAAAAGTCAAATGTGCTCAAAGAGCAGGCATCCTGAATAGTCTTTCAAACACATCTCTCAAACAATGTGTTTTTATCAAATCAGTTTTGGGTGGGATCCAACAACCCACTCTCCCCTCTTTAAAGCTACGGAAGATACATCGGTTTACCCTTATTTCTGCCAGTTCTCTCCCCAGCTGCAGTTCCTTTTGCCACATTCCCCAGTGTTCCCCAAAAGTCAGGAGCAGCTGATAGATTGCAGGTAGAAGAAGGGGGTAGGAAAGTTACATTGCAGAAGCAGAATAATGCTCATTTCCTTGGAATCCAGGACTATGTTTAAGTGTGTGTTAGTTGTATATGGCCTGTCAAACTTTCATCACTCAGTGATATCTGTGAATTGACATCCCCTTCCCTTGAAATTCTTGTTTGAGTATATGTCAAGTGGCCCTACATGTTCACACATGCTTGTACATCCCTGGACCATTCCCTGCTCAGTAACTTGCATTTGAACATCTGAACAGCCACTACCGCCCCCCCCCCTCAAAAAAATTCTTTTTGAGTATATATGAAGTGATATGAAAAGGCCCTTCTCTGGTGCTTATTATGTGATGACTGTTGCATACATCCGTCATCAATTGATGCTGCTATTAAGCTGTACTAAACTATGCATTTGTGAACTTGCCCAAAACAATGTCATGGAGGATGCTTGCCTGGCTCCTGTATTCCCTGTATGGTTTCTCCTGCCTGCTCCTATACCCATTGCTCCTATTCAGAGGTGTCATTCAAATGATTTAGGAACAGGAACTCACTTTTGATTGGCACTTGTCAGGAACAGGAACCAGCCATGGAGCCCGTTAGGATCCGGAACGCCCGTTCTGATCCGTTCCCCCTGAATGACATCACTGCCTTCGCCCCCCTAGGAATCCGGAGTCGCTCCCTTTAACCCTCTGAGCGCCGGCCAACCAAGAAGAAATGCTCTTTGCAGAGGAATCGGGAGAGGGGAGGAGGGAGAATGAAGTGGGCGGAGTCAGCCCTAATTTTAACTAGTGGAACTGAGTTCCCCCGTGTTCCCCCTGCATGACATCACTGCTCCTATTACAGCTTACTTTCTCCGCTCTCCACCTTGAATCAGTTTCCAACAACCATCTCCTGCACACACTCTCAGGCTATGACATACCTTCTCCAGCCTGAGACCCATGGTGCTACAGCAACCAGGACTTACAACCACTCCTCCCTGTGGGGTGTGACCCACAACTTTTGAGAAACTGTAGACCTTGTCTTAATATGGGCCGAATATTACCAAAAAGACAGGCAAAATTGCTTGCCCTTTTTCCCCCTCAGTAGGAGCCACACTGTGGTACTGGATGAGACATAACCTCTAACTGTAGTTTAAAATTAAACCATTTAAAGGCTGCATACCGATCTTTTATTTTTAACAACAATAATACTGTATAAAATTACACCCTGAATCATAGTGCATAAATGCAGGATTTGTTTTTCTACAAGAGGAAAATCAGTGGCTTGCACAGCTCTGCATCAATGGGAAGCCATTCAGGGCTTTTGTTCTCCATTGATAGACATTGATAAGAAAACAGAACCCTTTGGTGCCTTCATATTAGTCGTTGTTTGGCAGCTCCCTTCCCAGCGAAATGCAAGGAAGCACTTGCAAAAGCAAATTAAAGTTAGATTTTTTTCTTCTGTTCGTTGGAGTTTGCTGCTAATGATTGCTACCTCCTCATATTTGAGTTAAACATGTTTTTCCTTCATTATAACATTTAGGCTGCAGTCCTATCTGGTAGTAAGCCCTTGGAACACAGTAGAACCTACTTCTGAATAGACATGCCTAGGATTGTGGTGTTGGTTAACTTTCACTACACAGCCTGTGGTAATAATGTTTCAGGTTGTAGTTAGTTCTGCCTTCAACAGTTTGCTCATCAAGCATCTGTGTTCAATAATTTATTTGTATTTTTTCCTCTCTCATCTGTGTGTACATATATGTAAGATGGTGATTTTCTTGCACTACCTTATATGGCTTGTGATTGTAAGAGTTAAGTTCAGAGTTAAGTGGATTTTTTTTAAAAATACTATGTACAAAATAGCATCTGAAAATCAGCCCTACTGATAGTTCTAACCATGAATAAGTTCCCTGATTAAAATAATAATAATCCTTTAATGTTTCAGCCAGTGGCCTTGTAAAAATGTGTAAAGAAGTATGTAGATAACTCCTATTTCAGTCTGTATGAAAAACCATTTTCTTTTTTTTTCCTTTCCTTTTTTTGTTTTTGTTTTTTTGCTGATGGGGTAAATAGATACAGCACATTAATCATAAACAGTGATGTTTTATGAGTAATATGCTATTAAATTATTTCAGTGTGTAGAATATTAACGAGAGCTGAAAATCACCAATATAAGTTTTATATGGAAAATGGAATCCAATCCTTTTTAAGGTAATGAGAAATGTGATTAAAATGTATGACTCATAAGAACGCTATTCTAATTTTTTTTCTTGTTGGCATTCAATTAGAATTATTTTAATGATTAGGAGCAGAGTCAAAGTTAAATGCCAGCATCTTTAATAAATCCTTGCCCTGCCTATACAGATTAATATTGTGGATGCAAACTTTTTTTAGGTCACAGTGCACCAGGCATCCATCAGAAGTCAGCGCTGCCAACCCAAACACTGCCTCTGGCATATACAATTTAATTATTAATAGTATGTCTCCTAGGTAAACTGTTACACAGTCTTAGGGCCTTGTTTTGTAGTCATTAAAATTGAACATGTTTATATTATTGAAACCCTTGCATTCAGTATGAGAGTTGATCTTAAAGTATCCAAAGAGAATTTACCTGCAGTTCTGTTTCACATTTATAGACATTGCCCCAATGTAGCTGTGGGATATTGTTTTTAACATTAGCACATTTAAATACAGGATTATTTGTTAGATTTAACTTTTGGGCAAACACACACACACACACAAAAAATGCCCCAGCATCTATTGTTTTCCCAATTTCTCTCTAGCAATGAATATTTTCGTAAAATGTTTCTTTTGATTTTTAATGCTCTGTGGTTCAATTGTAAATTATTGGTAAATGAGGGTGGGGGGAGAGAAGGCCATTTCTTCATGCTTTAGATTTAAATGTTATTTGATTATGTTTTTACCAGACATACAGCACAGTGCTTTTACAAAGAAGAGAAAAGAAAATTAGGACTTGAATGTGGAACTGAGCAATCGTGGTTGGTGCCTATTATAGCAACAGTATAATCAGAAATTATAGGGTTCTTGGATAATTGTAGCCTTTGCAATTGCTGTGAGTTAATGAGGAAATGTTCACAAAAAAGTCTCTCCATGTAGAAAGCGAAATCACGAAAACTTCACTTTTTTCTTTTTAATGTTCCAGTATTTGTGCAAGCCAACAAGTTGCAGCAACATATTTTTTCGGCCCATGGACAAGAAGACAAGATCTATGACTGTACACAATGCCCACAGAAGTTCTTCTTCCAAACAGAACTGCAGGTACTCGGCTCATTAAGAGTGCTTAAATATAGGCGGGTGTAGCATATATTATTGTCCAAAGGGGCCGTAACACTGGTAGCTGTGAAGTGTGGTCGCACTTTATCAGAAGGGGAACAAAGAATGTTGAACAAGAAGGATAAGCAGAAAGCTGTTTGCAGGTAATCTGCATGGCTAACCATCCAAGCTGCTTCTAAGAATTGTAAGGGATGGTACACCAGAACACCTGTCTATGGGGTGAATCCGGTTCTTCAGTAGTTTCAGACTCTTTTGCACTTACTTTCTGCTCACTGGTGAGAAGGAAGTGTTGCATGCCTGACTGGAATGATCATGACACTGTGCTTTTATACCTATAACACTGGCACCTTCTCCAGTGATGGCTAGCTACCATTATATATGGATCTCTTGTTATTGACATTTTGCACACTACATGGTAGTAAATCAGTATTTGGTTTTTGCCATTACACGTACACTCAGCAGGGTGCTGCATCCAAGTTCAGCTTCCTGTTGAGTGAACCTGTATGATCAGAGGCGGATCTACAGGGAGGGCAAAGCTCTAAGTGTTGCAAGAAGCCTTACCCTGTCATGTAAATCCCTCCTCTCCCTTGCTGCTGTAGCCAGTAAGCAACGCCAAGATGTTGCTTTTCCCTGTGAGGATTGGCTACAACGGTGCAGGAGAGGAGTGATTTCCACTGCAAGGTAAGGCTTCTTGCAAAACTTAGAGCTTTGCCCTCCCTTAGATCTGCCTCTGTGTATGATACATTTGATTGCAAATATGTGTTCACTGTCTTTGCATGTTGTTGTGCTTTTTTAAAAATCATAGATGTTGCACTAAAACTTGAAGAAGCAACTCTTTCTAATTCCTGATTCTGTATCTCGAACTCAGTCCAGGTCAAAACAATGTCTCACAGTGCAATCCTATGCTTACCTAATCAGAAGGGGCCGCCCAATCCTATTCTTCCTGGCACCCAGAGGAACAGCAGTGCCGAAATGGGTGCTGCTATATCCTATGGGCGTGGGGAAGCGGCCAGAGATGGTCTTGGGGGAAGGGGACATTCATAAAGCCCCAGCAATAGCTGGCGCAGAATTGAGAACCCCGTGTTGGGCTTTTGAGCCTGACACGGGGGATGGGATCCAGTGGAGGAGCGCCAGTTAGATCCCTAGGCTAGAACCCCAACCCCTGTTCTACTGTCCCACACACACACTTTCCCCCCACACATGCCCACGCCGCCCAGCACTTATTTTTTCACCACTAGTGGATGGGACTTTCTGTGTGGCACTGGCAGAGCAGTGCAGGCCTCCCAGGCAGCACTGCGTATTCTGACGGTACTGCAAATGTGCCTTGGAGCACACTCGTGACACTGAGTGCTGGCAATACACCTGTACTGCTGGTGCTAGCCTACAGCCCATAGGATTGGGCCTTAAATCCAATTGAATTCACAGATAGTTATACAAAAGATTGCAGCACTAAAGTAGCAGACCCAAAAGACAGCATTCCTGTTACTATCACATTAACAAATGCCCCCCAAAATGAGGTATATTAAAAACGATTCGTTATTCTAATTATTTTGAAACAATATTGAATAATGACTATTGTAGTCCAGCTATTCCTTGCAGAAATTTTAATGTCAGGCCTGAATCTCTTCTGGTATGGCAGTTCTTCTCTGGAATCTACAAGAAAGCTTTGTCTTTTGTTAAAAGTGAAATTTTTCAGTCCCCAGAGATGTTTTGTAAATCTACATGGTGCTTTCATTGGGACACTGTGGTTCTCAAGAGAGCAACAGAAAGGAAGCGTGTCTTAACGCTTTTTGCATCAAGTTAGATATATTTGAAGAGGTCTCCCGAATGGCTAGCACTTAGCAAACTAAAGATTTGCCAAAAAGAGGTTTTGGTTACACCTGTTGCAAATGTAGAAAACTGTGCAGCTAAAAATGGTGAGCCATTTTACATCCTAACAGAAGCATCCACTTATGTAATAATCCTTTTTTATAAGATGAACGGCATCAAGTAATTTAGGAGATTATGCAAATAGAATCCAAGCACCTATTATAGAGGTTATTTTTACTCTGATAAAGAAAATAGAAACCATTTTTAAAAAAACCACACAAAGGCTAGAATCTACACACTTTTCCTAGGGTATAAGCCTACTGAATACTCTGAAGCTTACTTCTGAGTAAACATATATAGGATTGCACTGCACAGCTTGATACACGCTATGAAAGATTATTGTTCTTGTCATTTATAGATCCTATTTCCATAGCTTCTGTTCTCCTGTTTCCCTTTATCTCTGAATTTGTTTTCAGTGTTTGGCTGCTATTTCAAAATGTGTTTTTTTTTTCTGTGTCCCTTCAGTCACTGCTAGTTCCATCCTTGTCTATGACCAGTGAAGGGTTGGCGTTTCCTCACAATTGACTGACTTTAGAGGTCTTAGGGGGTTGCAGAGTGAGAAGAAACGGCAAAGGCCGAACAGGCAATGCTGATATCTGTTCCAAGTGGGTTTCCACTGTGCCCTGAGATTTGCTGTGCTTGTTATGCAAAGGTTTTCAAGTGATTATTGTTTGATGATTCATCTTTACCGAGTCAGATTCTCTTAGAACCTGTGTAGTACTTTCCAGCCATTTGCTAATTGATTATCTGAGCCTCCTAGGAGAAAGGGGTGAAACCCACAAATTTTCAGACATGGAAAGAAGGGAAGAAACATTGTGGCTTGAAAAGGAAAGCAAATTCTGTGAAGAGGTGTTAAAGGAGCTTGGTTTAATTTAGGGATATGTGTGTGTTTAGGGTATTGGGACATTTTTCGGGTATTGATTCAGATTGTAAAAAGAAGAGGAAGGCCAGCTCTTTCTATGAAAGGTCTGTGGCAGGGGTTCTAAACTTTTTAATGATTTTAGACACCTTCCAATAGATTGCCCAGTGTGTCCCCATACCTGTTTGCCAGACTGTTGAAATCACCATGACAGTTGAAATCACCAATCAATAGCTTGGTTTTACTTTACATATGGATAGCTAGGAACAGAATGCCTCAGTCCACATTGATAATGGTGATACTTATAAATATAGATAATGGTGATAGTCTAACATGATTTTTTAAAGTTCAAAGATCGTCTCGTACCCCCATCATTTGGTTCCCCAAGGAATATGGATCTAAGAATCCCTGGTTAAGACTTCCTGGCCTATGGGAAGTTGCCTTATACTGAGTCAGACCCATTTATCTAATTCTATGTTGTCTTCATTGATAGACAGCAGCTCCCCTGGATTTCAGACAGAAGTCTTTCCCAGTTATGTCTACAGATTCCAGGATTGGAAGGTGGGACCTCCTGCATGCAAAGCATGCACTCAGCAACTGAGCCAAGGCCCCTCTAAAGACAAGACGCTAGTGACTTTAAACTACAAAAATGTAGGAAATGGAAGGGGAAAAAACTAACTGTAAGAAAAGAACCGTTCAGCAGTGCAGCAAGTTTCACAGGGAAAATGTGTCATCTCTTCCCTTAGAAGTGTTCAATGAAAGACCAGACAGACCTATCAAGGGTGATGCTTTAAGATTCATAGGAGTATACTGTCTTTTAGGATGGAGACGGTTGCCCTGGATGATCCATTGGGTCCCCTCCAACTCTATAGCAATTTCGCTGCAGTATCTCACAAAGGGGCGTTCACTGTGTGCTGTAAATTTAAATGCACCCAATACACATTTAAATGGCCACTATGCAGATTGTAAACTCTTCAGGTTGGGAATCTGGTTTTTTTTCTACTATGTGCAAAGTACTGTGTACACGGATGGACGGATAATAATTTGTAATAAGAATGATTCAGACCAGAAAGGTCCCCACTAACCCAACCCTGCACACTTCATGAACAGGATCCATAAAAGATATAAGCAGTCATCTTTCATGTATGTTGTCAGCTGCCCAGCAAAATCCTATGCATGTTTAGCCAGCCATGTGTCAACTATGTTTAATGGGGCTAGGAAGTGTGTAGAGATCACAGCCTTCGTCTTTTATTAGTGGGAGGTTAGGATTAGAGTTTTACTCTGTTCTCCGGAAAACCAAGAGGAACATGAGAAATAAAACCGGAGGGGGGGGGGTCTAGTGTCTGTAAGGGTATTTCAGGTCACTCTGAGCAGGATGTCACAACTTCCACGGCAGCCCCACATGATGCATACTAGAGGTCTGTTCAAGCAGACCTTTCACAGAATCATCAGTCCCGTAATTTTAAGGGCTGCAGTCAACCTCTGCCTGCTCTGGGTCAGCCAAAAGGTTACACAGTTGGAATGGCGTTGTGAGCGCTTGATCAGCTCTAATGATACTATTACTCAAGCTATTGAGCTGCAACTTCTTAGGGCAGAGGTCACTTGCGTTTAATTTCTAGACAGAGGCGATGAGAAAAATTCCAATCAAATTATGGTGGACATAGAGCCAACAGTCCCATCCTGAATATTGCCTCTCTGATCATTCATAAATAACATAAAGGGAGAAAGCATTCTAAACTCAACCATTCAATTTAAATTTTCAAGGATATCTTCACAAAGAAAAATGGCTAAGGAATGTTTTTTAAATGAAGTAAAGGATTAGATTTGACATTTCTGGATCCCTGGAGTCATTGAGAAGCAGGGGAACCGCCACTGGTTTTCAGGCCCTGAAGGCCAGCTGTGATTATGCAGAATAAGGAATATCTTATCTGTTCTTCTTCTTTGAAAGGAAATCTACCTGAAATCCAATTAACATCAGTCAGCTTTAGGCCAACATTTTCATATATAATAGTGTGCTTTTTCAGAGGTCTTGAGCACTACAAGCAGCTCTTTAAAAGAGAAAGAGAGGCATGGTATTTAGCACATGTGAAAATCAGGCCACAAGCACCTAAATTTAGGAGCCAACATCAGACCAGAAATGTAAATTAAAATATCCTCGCTCTCAAGAAAGCTGTGGATACCATAGCTTATGCTGATGTTTGAACTAGGAGCTTAAATGTGGCATTCTGTAGCCAGTTATGATAGGCAGACAGCATTTAGTATTTGAAAGTACAGGGGACTTGTGTTATCCAAAGGCTCAACAGCCACGGATTTTGGTATCCACAAGGGCAGAATTGGCCCCCTTCTGAATCAGATCTGGTTCAAATGATACTAATGCCACATTAGTGAAATGAGTCATTAGGAAGTTGAGGTGGACTCCTGAATTGGAATGGGGAGGATAATGCAACTAATCACATGAGCTGATGCAGCTAGACAAACCCCAATATCACATGAATTGCCTACTCACCAAGAGGTGTGTGTATTATTTAGACAGGGGTCTTAGTTTTTTTTCCTGCCGGGGTGAGATCTGCCGTGTCAGTTTTCAGTTAACTGTCAATCTTCCCAAGTGTAAATCTGTGACATTTTGAATGAGACAAAAGTAGGAGAAAAAGAGAGCACAATTGCCGCTATGGATTGTACTTCCTGTTTTCTATACGAAACATTGAACTGTCATAATTCCTGATGCAAAGAAAATGTGGGCCTCTCCACATGGGAAGACATAGGAAATTTCTCTTTTGAACAAGACAGAAGAGGGTGAGAAATAGGAAGTGCAAAGCAGCTGTGCTTCCTGCTCCTTTGATTCATCTTCCTATCCAAACAAGTTTAGAACAATAACATATAATGCCACCAACATATATTTTCAATTGAAGTGCTGGAATAATTGGAGAAAGTAATTTGAACGTCCTACCATTAGTGGAAGAGAGAGGCTTAGCGTGCTGTGGTCCATGGGGTCGCAAAGAGTCAGACATGACTTGGCGACTGAACAACAACAGCCATCGGTGTTGGGGGGGAAAGAGTCATGACTCAAATTTTGACTCGAGTTTTGACGATTTGGCCTGTCGTCTGAATCGAATGACCCGTGTCATTAATTCTCACTCTCTCTCTCTAATTTGGCCACTGACTCACAATGAGTCAGCAATTTTGGCAACTCAAATCTGCGAGTATGTGCCCGTGCTTCAGTACTTCGTTGCAGCTTCCGCATCGGAAAGAACTCTTTCAGAGATGCGGAAGGTGCCACAAAGTTGCCACCAGCAATGGTTGTTTCATTTCTTTGCTCTCTCTTTCCAGCCAGAAGAACAGGCGGGGGGGGGGGGTGGAGGGGAAGGTGTGTGCCCATGACAGTTCTTTGCCCTGCCTGTGGGGCATGGTCAGAACATATCATAGGCTGCAGTGCTGCACAACTTTTCCAATCCTGACTATCCTCCACATAAAGGCGGGAGGGAGGGAAAAACAAAAACTCTCACTGAATGGCCAGCTGGCCAGGGCTATTTTATTTCTTTTCATTCTTCCTGTGTCTTACAGTGGCCCACCAGATGCCTCAGGGTGCATAAAAGACAACCAGATACTTGTATCTCACTGCCACTCCTTTGTGTCTTATTGCCTCATTCTTGGAGCAAAAACTTTTATATGCTTTGTTTTAAAGATTGTACTTGGAATATGGTGTTTTCTTAAGTGTCTGTTTACATAAAGGTGAGACTGCCAAGGTCAATTGAAGAGTTGTCATGATATTATCCCTCAGGGATGCCTGGAAACATCTGTGCACAAAAGAGATCTCCCATTTGCATGGCACACAATATCCTTAAACAGTTAACTTAGCTTGCATTGCAGCACAAGAGAGTTGCAAAAGAAGCTTTGGGGAAAAAATATGGCAAAATATCTTAAATTCTTCTGCATTTTTTTTGTTTTAATATTTTTTTTAAAAAATTAATGCCTACAGAAAAAAATATTTTGAATTCCTTCCACTGTTCCTTTTCTCCCCTGGGGTTAAAAGAATTTTACTGCCATATTAGTCTTTCATAAGGTAATTCTTTTCTGAAAAAGAAACTTCCTGGTCTGGAGCATGTGAACCCAGCCTTCTTTGATTGGTCTATTCAAATGTAATCACTCCCAGTGGGTAGGTGGTTCATTAGTCCATGAATATTTACAATCTCTTGTAAAATCCACTAGGCCTGATGTGTCACAGTCACATTCTCATTGTGCCAAGGAGCACGTAAAATGATTAAATAGCTTGACAGTATCTTAGCCAGCTTTTTTTTTTCACCAAAATACTTGTAATCACATATAGAGTGGCCCCTTTTTCCTCTCCTTTCCTGTGTTGTTGTTCTAAAGTGTCACTGGAATTCATCTCACATTAAACAGACAAAGAAAAAAAATAAGTTCAGTAACCCAAATTAAATTGCATTTTCATTTTCTGTCCTTTTTTTTTTTTTTTTTTTTTTGCCGTTTTGGGTTTTAGCAGTAGCAATATTGGGTTTAGTAGTATATTATGTTCATAGTTTGTTATGGGCTGGCTGGTGGGGTCTTCTTTTTGGGCTGTAAGGTGGGATTTAAATGCTACTAGTAGTAAACCCAATACTAGTAATAGTATTACTATTAGTAGTAATAGTACTTCGGGGTTTAGTAGAGCAGTAGCATTGGGTACTACTACTAGTAGTAGTGGTAATAGTATTGTGTTTAGAAGTCATGACTTTTAAATCCCGCTCTATAGCCCAAAAAGATGCCCTCCAGCCGGCTCATAACAAATGTAAAATACAATAAAGCAAGAACAACAATAAAATTAAAAAAAGGTTTTCACAACTGCCAAAATGCTATTAGTGAGGGGGCGTATAGGCCTCTTGCGGAAGGAATCAGTTGTACAACCTGGGAACTGAAATTGAGTTCTTGTCCCAGTTACATGGACTTCCAGCGGCCATGGAAGCAACATCTCCTCCCCACTTGGAAATCTAGAGAGAACAGGTCTACCTGGACCTGTGAGGAACCCAGGACAGCAAACATTTTCACAGGCGGGTGCGTCTGGGCAAGCCAAGTAGAGAGGAACCTCCCCTTCCTTACCCGGGAGACTCCGGTTCTCTCTTGGCCAGCATGGGGACCAGGCCAAAACTTTACCCAGCCTTTTAATGATGAAAGCCATGGGTGGGCTGAACAAGGTCACGAGAGAGAGAGGGGGGGCATTCCTTCAGAGATCTGAACCCAGATAAATTAGGGCTTTATAAGCAATAACCAGCACTTCTATGCTTGCTGAAGAACGCTGGTGTGTTTTTACTGTAGTTTAGTAAAGTGCAGGTTGTCTAGAGTAGGCATGTTTCAACATTCATATGAGGCAGCAATTTTCAGTCTTTTTCATCTCACGGCACACTGAGAAGGCACTAAAATTGTCAAGGCACACCATCAGTTTTTTGACAATTGACAAGGAACACGGCTCTGGTAGTGAAGGGCTCGCATCCCTCAATGACCATACTAATAAATGAACCTCCCCCAAAGTCCCAGGACACACCTGTGGACCATTCATGGCACACCAATGTGTCATGTCACACTGGTTGAAAATTGCTGATACGAAGTTAATGGCCAGTTTGGTGTTCTTTCTATATTAGTCTGTTGTGTTCTTTTAAAGAGAGTTAACTTCCAACCAGTGGCAGCTGGGCACATCACAGATTGTGTGTGTGTGTGTGTGTGTGTGTGTGTGTGTGTGTGTGTGTGTGTGTG
>JAJKFI010000031.1:7909113-7920301 GCA_029204185.1 Lerista edwardsae
GTGTGTGTGTGTGTGTGTGTGTGTGTGTGTGTGTGTGTGTGTGTGTGATTGATTGGGAAAACTTATGCATATCTATTCAGAAGTAAGTCTCATTGAATGGAACTTACTCCCAGGAAAGTGTGTGTAGGATTGCAGCCTTTATATATTGAAGAGATTTTTGTTAAACTTGTTTTGGTGGGTACTTAGTATCCTGTTTTTTTTTAAAAGTAGCAAATGCAGGCAAATATTAGCAATTGCTGTTGAAGAGAAAAGTTTGCTTGTTATATTTTTTTGTCTCATTTTTCAGACAAAAATGGTCTCCTAAAGAGGCTCACATTAATTAAAATTCAATATAGTTCATAATTCTGGTGACAAGAGCTGTTAAACTGTAATCTGTATAGCGGATTAGTGTAAGCCCTACTCAGTACCATGCAGTAGTTTCTTAACTCTTGCATTTCTCAATCATATATCAGTGAGTGGAAATGGTTTTTGTTTTGGTGGTGCTTCCTCTGCATCTTCCTAAATAGCGAGTCCTTTGGGAACAAGGGAACCATTTATTTATTTTGCTAGGTAAATTGCTATCTGAACCTTTTTTTAAAGCAGCATATAACTATAGTGCACTTAAGAATTGCTAAATAAAATTGAGTTTTATAATATTCAAAAGTAGGGATGCAGTCTGCAATCCTATCCCCATTTACCTGAGAGTAAGCCCCGTGTACTATAATGGGACTTACTTCTAAGTTGAGATGCATAGGGTTGTTCACAAATGGTTCCCTGTTCCAAAAGGGCTTAAAACCTTAAAGTTGCAGAAGAAATGCCAGCACACAGCCACTGGAAATGATGCCATGCTGGGCTGAAAAGGGAAAGTTGCCTTCCCCTTTCTAAACATAAGAGAAGTGCCACTTAAAGGTCAACACTGAGCTTAATTTAAGTTTTATCCCAATCAGTGGCATACCCAGCCGAGGTTCCGCCCTGGGCCGGGTTGATGATCACAGCCCCCTGTGCTGCCCAAGCCACTGAGTTCGTTCAATGCAGGGGCAGGCGGGCCAAACACGGCTTGCGCAGATCACCTCTGCGCTGCGGGGCTCGCCTCTACCAGCAGCAATGGGGGTGGGTGGCGGTTCTACAGCCACTCCCGCCCCTGTGACCCACTGGAACCCCCTGCTAGGCCCGCCACTGATCCCAATGATTCTTCTGCAGCTTTCTTCCTAATATTTTTTGAGAAAACTTTTGCAAGAGGGAATGCTCTGCCACCAGGGGAGAAGCTGCCTTCTTTGGCGATGCATGTTGTAATTTCTTTTTGTTTCTAGCAGCAAGAATATTCTAGTGAAACCTTTGTAGCAGATTAGTCTATGAGAGTTACCATGTTTCCGTATATATTCCCACACCTCAAAACGTTTCAGCTTCTTCCCCATATCTTGTTGCAATCACTTCTCCTTCACCCTTTTGGTTTCATGAAGATCATATAACAATACCTTATAGCTTTGTGGTACATGATGTTTTCTTTTCCCACGCATTATTGCCTGCTCCAATCCAGCAAAGCCTTGTGATTGGCAACGATGATCGGGTTTTACAATGGAAAAATGTCATATCAGTGAGTAAAGTGTTTCCTACAGGAAATACAAATACCAGTAATCAAGATAATGTTAATTAGCAGTTGAGGTGGATGTGGTGTTATGGAGTAAGCAAATAGAATTTTAAATGAATTTCACAATTAGAGGCTGAACCATACGCCATGGGCTTTTTAAACAAAAATCCAGTTTTAACATCCCAAGTTGAATTCTAGTTTAATGATTGTACCATCTCATGCGTGAAATGCAAATATCAATAACTAAGATAATACTGAATGGCAAAAGTAATTGAACTGTATTTCAGGGCAGTCATTCTATGTAAGGAATATGCAAGGTAGCCCAAAACAATTTGATTCTTTTCTTCAAAATACATAGGCCATCCCATCTGCATAAGACAAAGCCTGCAAGAGTAGCAGACAAAGCCAATAGCAAGTGTCCCTACAGAAAAAAACACACAGCAGATACTCCCAACCACAAAAAAGCAAGGCTAAGGAAGAAGCAAACATTGCTTGCATGAAAGCAAGGTCTGGGGTCCCTTACCAGTGATGTCATGCAGGGGGAACGTGGGGGAACTCAGTCAACTAGTTAAAATTAGGGTTGACTCCGCCCACTTCACTCTCCCTCCTCCCCCCTCCCAATTCCTCTGCAAAGAGCTTTTCTTCTTGGTTGGCCGGCACTCAGAGGGTTAAAGGGAGCGACTCCGGATTCCTAGGGGGGCGAAGGCAGTGATGTCATTCAGGGGGAATGGACCAGAACGGGTGTTCCGGATCCTAATGGGCTCCGTGGCTGGTTCCGGGTTCCTGACAAGTGCCAATCAAAAGTGAGTTCCTGTTCCTAAATCATTTGAATGACACCACTGTCCCTTACCCTTCCCTTTGTGTAAGGGGCGGTCAGTCAGCTCTCTCATGCTCTGCTCATGCAAAATGATTCTTTAATTTTTATTTGAGTATAATGCATAATAATGCAGAATGCTCCCCACTGAGAATTCCTTGTCAAGTTCTTTAGCTTAATCAGTACTACAGCTTTTACCCCATATGCTCCTTAAAGATGGGCTGCAGCCTTAGGTGGTGTTCTGCAAGGAATTCCACGTAATCAGAGTGGTGGGATGTTCACCAATCCAGCCCTGTATCCCCCAGTACTGCATGCCGTTTTCTCTAAATAGTCCTCTATTTAAATTAATATGGGAGGGATTTTTTTGTGGGAAGGGGCCTGCTTTATCTGCAATTTACAGCTCAGAATACGACTCAGGGTGCAATCCTAGCCAACTTTCCAGCAGCAGGGTAAGGGCGATGCAGCTCTGAGGTAAGGGAACAAACATTTCCCTACCTTGAGGAGGCCTCTGAGACTTCTGCTCCACTGCAGGATGCAGCACGTGACCCACTGGCACAGCTGGGTCAGTGCTGGAAAGTTGGTTAGGATTGAGCCCTCAGTAAGCTTCTGGTTGTTACAAAGTACAATTATTCTTAGCCTTTTTTCTTTGTGTCTATGTAGAGTTGATTTTTTCAAACCTGAAATTTGTTCATGAACATTCATTTAAAAAGCGAACAGATATTTAGACCATAACATGGATGAGACAAAAAGCGGTGCTAATTATTATAAAATTCCTTTTGAATACGCATCTCTTTTATGTTAGTGAAATCTCTCTTGTGAATCTGCGGAAGGATATTATACTCTGGTTAGGATAAACTTACCTTGCACCTTTCAGGCCCAATTGAAAAAGGATTCAGGACGTTCAGCTCCAGCAGATGGAATCCTGTACTGTTTTGAAGTCTACCTGTTTCTGCCAACCAGTGTTCACGTAATGGGGGATTAGTTACACCTTAACAAATGTTAACCATGTTTTTGTTCACACCAAGTAACTGAACAGTAGTGAACTGATGGGCCTTCCTCATTCTTTTAAAGAGCTTTAAACAGAGAGAGGCAAAAAAATTCTGTAATTTATTTAATCTGGGATGAAAGACTCTGATTAACATAGGAATGAAATGCTTCTGTAAGCATGTTCAGGAATAGTAGTAAATCCACCCTTTTTGTAATTCTTTAAGCACCCTGTTAATACGAACAGAAGGGTGATTAAAGAAGAGTAATCTTAATTGGATGATTTTAAAAATGGTGATACAGGGTGTGGTGTTTATTCTGGACTAATTAATTTGAAACAAATAACTTCTGAAGACAGCCTTGATCCTTTGGAGTAGTCTAAATATGAATAGCAGAACAAGATGAATACAAGCTTTCAGCTCGTTTTGCTATAATTTCCCCAGTAGCCCAGTCATGTTTCCTGAATTCATTCCATTTAAGTCCTTAATAATGCAGTCTGTATTGGTGAATGATTTTTTTTAATGCTATACATGAAAGTGCTGCCTCTTCATTCAAGCACTTGTCATTTCTCCACCCCACCCCCCTTCAGTTTCTCTGCTCTTTGACACTGGAAGCTGAGTTTACATTATCTTGCATCTGACCCAGAGTTGACAACAAATGACCATCTCTGAGACTGGTTTTTGAAGCATCCAGGATTGTGGTAGTGAAAACCAGTCTCCCCTTGTCACCATCCCCCTTCCCAACAATCCTGGCTCCGCTACAGTTTGTGAAGGGGAGGATAATGATACCAGAACACAGTTTTTCTCGTTCAGCAGCTATAATTTCATCCCCATTACCTCTCCTAGCACAACTGCTAACTTCTGGATTGGCCCAGGCATGTTGTAGTTAGACTGGAGCATCATATTTGAGAACTATGTAATGAACTCATCTTTCCTGTGTTACAAAGGTGAGAAGAAAACATTGCATGGTGCTTCTCCTCCATTTGATTTTCATTCCCAGAGCAGGTTGCACTCTGTAACAGCACTGTTTAAAGTGCAAGTGAGGTCTTTCCTGGGTCTCACTGAGGTTTTTCAACTTGCCATTCGGACGCTCCTTCATATATGTCCAGGGCTTTGAATGTTAGGAAACCAAACTGAATGCTGTGGGAGGAGGGATGGCCTTCCTCTTATCACACTTCTGCTGCTTTCAATAGCTGAAAGAAAGCCCCTCAGATACCATGTACACCTCAACAGAAGACCATCTCCAAAGCAGTGGTTGTGTTGCACCATGATACTGGGACGGGGGATAGGATGCAGCATGTGCTGCCACCACCGATCCTGCTCCCTCCTGGGCCTGATCTGGCTCCTAGTCCACCTTCCCCCCTTGAAATATTCTGTGCTGGTACAGGAAGGTCTTTGGGAAAACTAGGAAGTGATTATTTTCGGCCTTCTGGGGACACAGCCTCCCTGGCCCCCAGAATACCCTCCATACACAACCAAAGCACAGCTGTGCCAGCAAGGTTAGGCAGGCCAGAGGCTCATTGGGGCCCGATAGCGACTCTCCAAGGGCTGCATCTGGCCCCCAAGCCAAGGTTTGGACTTTGGATTTAGTATAATGAGGTCAAAGCACCATAGCACTAGTGGATTGCCATGTCACACCCAGCTCTTGCTTCACTCTTCTTGAAGAGGAAGTGGACTCATGCAGAGTCGAAAAGCTACCAGTCTTTCCATCTCCCATAATACATTTCCCATTCTACTTCCAAATGTACTGTATCTAATGAATATCAGAATTCAAGGACACCCCTCATGCATGTATTGCTCAGCAAGAGACAACAGGATGGTACTTTTTCATGTCGTACTTTTTCATGGTGAGCCAGTGATATATCTGCTCTAGGAAGCTCAGTCTCACCTGCCTTGGTAGCTCCAGCAGCCGCTAAAAGGTGCTGCTTCTGCACATTTGCAGAGACTGATGGCTTCTTTCCTGATGTGATAACTGAACATAGGAAGCTGCCTCAAACCGAATTGGTCCTCCTAGCTCAGGATTTTCATACACTGGCTGCTGTTCTTCTGGTTTCAAACAAGCTCAACTGGAAATGCCAGAGACTGGACTTGTGTGCAAAGCAGCTGCTCTGATTCTGAGCTTATCCCTGGGTGTTTTCCATATTCATGAAGCCTAGAATAAAGTCAGGACTATCTAGCACTTTTCTTGTCAGTCTGGAGGGGACACAACTTCCTTGTTGAGTGGTGTTTTTTTGGGGGGGGGGGGGGAGGCTGCATTCATCGAATCAGGTCCTCTCTGGTGGCATTGCATTCCTCTAGCCTGCCCTTTGAAGTGGACTGAGAAACATTTGCTTGCTCAGAAGTAAACATAGTGCTCAATATGTTTTTCTCGTCAGCTTGTCTGTTTCAGTTTCCTGACCCATCAACAATCAAGTTGGGACCCACTGTTTAGTCCCGACAGTCCAGGAAACACTGCTTTGTACCATCAATTCATGCCACGATATCCTGGTGTGTGTGTGTGTGTGAGAGAGAGAGAGAGAGAGAGAGAGAGAGAGGAAAGTATCGTTATCGAGAATAAACATTACATGGCAGTCGAGGAGGAGGAAGAGTATAAATCTGAATACTCTGAATCTGAATACTGCTCCTCATCCCATGACCTAAAAGGAAAGCAAAAATCCCTGAACACCTTGACGCATTGTTCTGTATGGCTGTTTCAGATGTAATTTTCACAGGATAGCACAGGATGTGCATCTGGAGGAAAGCTATGTTGACTGTTATTGACAGAGTTTGCTAGAGCAAGGTATTTCCAGAGCTGAACCTCTATTTTAAGAGGAATTCACATTTGTATCCTTTATTGTGATATTTGGTGGCAAGTCTACAGCTAGTAACAGTCTCTGCCCTGCAGCTATGAAGGAGTAAGACTCCATTGTTGGAGAGAGAGTGGTGCTCTGTGTAAAAACCTGAGATGTGGTAGGCAAGATGAATCGCGCTTAAAAGCAGTGCTCGCGGTGCTGTCATTTAGAACAGGGAACACTGAAGCTTTAAATGAAAGTGAAAGGCAGGATAAATGCCCCCTTTAAAAGTGGTAAAATTCTTAAACTGCCTACAACAACAAATCTTCTCCATTGATGACTTCGCTGAGGGCAAGACAATTTGGCAGAGGACAGCTCTCCCTGGGGAGGAGATGCACAGAATCTTTCAAAAAATGTAGATATAGCCTCCTTTTTTTTTTTACAGTATGGCTAGTACTACATGAAATAGCATGTCCTAGAAACACTATAAAAGTAGAAAACCTAACTTGACTATATTCTCGAAGCATTTTATTCAAAGCTTTAAGATAGATATTTCATGCCATGCAGGGGAGTAGCAACGAGTTGCAAGTATCTTGTTGTCTTGTGTGCTCCCTGAGGCATCTGATGGGCCACTGTGAGATACAGGAAGCTGGACTGTTTGAGCCTTTGGCCTGATCCAGCAGGGCTCTTCTTATGTCCTTACGTTTATATATTTGAAAAGGCTCAAATGGTGCAGCCCAGTTAGTGTGTTACACTCTTTATCCTCTCCTTTCACCCGTCTTTCTAAATAGCAGATATATTCCCTTATTAATTCAGGAATTAAATTTGTGTTCCAGTTTTCTTCTTAAAAAGAATCCAGCTTCAGCTTACTATACATGGCAGAGTTTTGTGCCTGCCCCACCCCCAGCTGATCAGATTACCAATTGCCTACAGTTTCGTTCCGCTCAGAAGGGTTGTGTTGGGTCATCCAGGTTGGCCGAGCCCAGGTGCAGCAAAGGGTTGACCATTTTTGAACCCTCAGCACCAGTGGCAGTGATAGCACTGCCAAGGCATTACTGAGGGCAAGAGGGGGCATTGGGGAAGTTTAGTACAGGACTTTGCCACATGTTCAGTGTTAAAGGAGTCCCACTTACAGCTGAGAATTGGCTTACTTTGTATACTATGGCACTGCCTTATATAAATGCACTTCAGCAAGGTCTCCATATTAACTAAAGTTCTATGTATAGTACAACAATTGATCCAGTATCTGTTACTGTCTTGTGTTGTATATTTTCTCTAATGCCGGTCGTTCTGGCCATTGCCAGAGAAGAATAGTGAGTAGCAGCAATGGCATTCCTAGAGGGAGAAAAATGCTAATATAAGTTTTTCAGGAGCCTGAACTCCTGTGTAAAGTGACCCCTCCTCCTCACCTTCAGAGCCATTCGCAGTTACAAGAGCAAAGCAAGGTGTCTCCTCCATTTGCTTTTGCAGCCATGAATGGCTCTGAAGGCGAGGGGGAGGGGCCACTTTACACAGGAGTTCAGGCTCCTGAAAAACTTAGCATGTTGCCCCTAGGAATGCTACTGGGTACCAGGAACACCTGATCTGTTCTTAGGAAAATGTTTCAAGTTCAGAATCTATTTTGAGCAAGCCAAGATGTTCACTCTGTCCCTTACATTTTTAGAAGTAGTGTCTTAATTTGCATTTACCTGTAGACTGCTGCACACCTGCTTCTAAGAAATACACAATGATAATGTATTAGTAGTACAGTATTTGAAAATACTCCTCTGCCTAATCTGAGAACAGAGAGCTACAGTGTCCGGGTAAGGGCACAAAACCATACCCTGGAGTTCAGTGTACAGCTTCAGAATTGGGTTTCTCTTTTGCTAGAAGCTAGTTTTGTATCCAACAAACACATTAGCAAAACATGTGGTATTTGTATATCAGTCTCAGATCTATAATAGTGTTTTGTGTGCGCGCGTGTGTGTGTGCGCATCTCTTTCTTTTCACATATTCCATACCATATAGAGATGCCGGTACCATTAAATATTAGCAGTGCATTTTGCTTTGCTCTGAGTTTGTCAAGGTGAAAGGTGATTGTGCAGGAAAATGGAACAGTATATTTGCTGTGAGACAGGCAGTAAGAACTCACTCCCATGCTCAGTTATAATTCATGACTGTACTGGTGGGAAGCCCTTATCCCTCTGTGGAGTTAATGCATCTCTACTGTAGCCTGCTGAGAGCACCCTGCGTCCCCTCCCACCATCTGTGTATTCCGTTGCGTGCCTTCACTAGTTCCCTTTACTGTGAGATCTCTTGGTGTAAAAACTGTCAAACTACTTCTGCCTGGTAGAAGTGGCTTGATGATGTGTATCAGTGTTAAATTGTAGTCTAAATGGAAAAGAGCCGGAAGAGAGATTTATTACAGGTTTCTTTTAGGAAAATACTATGCCAGTGCATGTCAAGAAGTATCTGTGTCTTTTAAACGGATTCCCTGACTTGGGGCCTCTCTAATTTGCTTCTCTTTCCTGATGCCATCTCTCTATGAGAAGGGTGGAGGACCAAATGGTTTTTGTCAGGCTCTGAATCTTCTGCCGGCTTGTTGACATTCAGCATTTTTTCCTCTCTTTGCAGTCTCGTGATTTAAACATTTGTATCCAAGTGCCTGAAGTGTAGCACACTGCATAGTTTGTTACCCTCCCATCACCTAATTTGCACAGGCCACTATTCCCCATGTTTATCTTCTCCCTAGTTTAAGGCAGCCCACTCGGAGGCAGTTAATTGCCTCCGTGTTTCCCAAGGCATGAGAATCACATGGCCAGAGACTATGAGCAGGCGGCGTTGTATCTAAAATAGACCCCATATGAAGATTTTTATAGGGTGAAGAGGGCTGCCTGAAGAGAAGTGAGCTGTGTCAGGAGCCTTGATTGCAGCAGAGAAGGGTCAGAATTGGACCACAGAGATTTGAGATGGTAGACTATTATCATGACCCCTTGCTGCTGCCCCGAGTCTTGTGACTACAAATAAGATGGAATTGTATGTATGTGTATGTAATGTAAGAAGATTTCTTTATGGATTTCACAGTATGTGTTGTTGCAGTTTGTTGTTAACACATCTTTAAAACATAAATCAGATCTAGATTCCAGATGCCACTGAATAACTTTAACAGGCGTGATACGTCAAAGGAGTCCTAGTCTGTAGTGAACTGAAGAAATGACCTCTCTCTCTCTCTCTCTCTGTGTGTGTGTGTGTGTGTGTGTGTGTGTGTGTGTGTACGTACACAAATCAGGCTTTCAGCTTCTTCCAAGGAGGCTTAGGAGCCACAAAGGCCTGGTGGAATATTAAAACAGCAATACACACCCATCCTCCTGCTACTTTGACCATTTGTGTAATCATTGGTTGGCCATTCCACACTTTTCATGTTGCTTCAAAGAACAGCAGGTGCACAATTCTTCTGTTGAACAAGTTGGAAACATTTCCCCTCAAGGATGCTTTTCTGTTTTGGAAACAGTACATTGTGTTAGCACTCAACTATGGTACAGTATATTAATTTTATTCTCCAGCTTTCAAAGCCACTGTGATTTGGAGTGCTGGATGTGCAGAAATCCCAGCACCTGTTGGATAGCGTGTCACTGATGTCACTGATTACGAATGATGCAACTTCCACTCTTCCATGTTCATGTCATTTTGTAGCTTTTTACTTCTTTCAAAAAACAACAAAAAACTACCATGGTTATGTTTCCCATTATGCGATCATCCACTGGGCTATTGCAGCAGTGTAGCATATAGCCATTGTTGTTGTTTTTGTTTAAAAGGAAAACCAGCATCAAGCTTAGCCACCTTCCCCATTTACTGCTCGGCCATTTTATAAACCTGAGTGAAATGGATTAATAAGCAAAGGGGAAGATTTACCAGGTTGGTTTACAAAACAACAAAAACCAGAAACAGCACCCCAATCCATTAAGTGGGCATCAGATATTGACTACAGTTGTTGGATGGGGCTGTTGCAAATATAATGTAAAAATGATGTAACAAGCCTGGGATTTTTCCCCCTCCGTTTCTTTCTAAGACATCTGAAAAGGCACCGTGTGGTGACGGAAGCCTCATACTAAAGTTCCACTGCTTAAAAGAAGTAGGGCAAGGATGACTTGAGCAGCTCAGTGGCCAGGTTTTCTGAGGTGAAAGATCACTCTGCGATGACATGGCTGAGTAGTCAGGTTGAAATCCTACTTGCTATTTTATTAATTTTGCACCAAGATAAATCCTGAAATTCTGACAAACTCCATGACAGGTGAAATTCCTTCTTGCAGAATCTGCTCAGCGAGAGGCTGCTCATTTCGTTCTGTTCTGAGGCAGGCAACAGGAGGGCAGCTTTATAATCAGCCCTCAAAGGACCCCCAGCTGCCCCAGAGTCTTGGGCTGATTGAATAACTCCTGGGCCTCTTCCCCTAGGCCTCCATCAGCAGGGGTCCTGTGGAAAGCAATCTCCTGCAGACTGGCACTGAAGTGAGCTTTAAACTACTATTTTCTGCTCTCCAGAGGAGCCTGGAGTACTAAAAGATAGATGGACTGCAGATATTTTATGAGAAACTGTCAGAAGAAGAGCAGGGTAAATGTTTTTTTTTCTCCCCATCTTCTTTGAGTCATGCGCTACATCATTGTGCAATTTCTCCCAGAGTCTTGTACATTTAAGGGAAGAAAATTAATTGGTCACTAACGCTAATTTCTTTTCCTGAACTCCTCTTTTATTTTTCATTCTCTTTTTGTTGTTTGGTTTTATTTTTTTATATAAAAAAAAAATCACTCGGAGGCCCTCTGCTTAACCACAGTTGCAGAAAATCAGTACCATTTGCACTGAAATATTTATAATGACAGAATGAAAAATTGGATTCATTTTCTGGCTTGTAGCCGAACAGTCGGCAACTTTGTACAGCACTGTTTAGCATCTCTCTTCCTTTTCATTGGGATTGTCTTCCTGCACATGCATACACAGAAGATGCTTCATAGGAAAGGGTAGGGAGAAACAGTCTCTCTCTCTCTCTCTCTCTCTCTCTCTCTCTCTCTCTCTCTCTCT
>JAJKFI010000031.1:7920311-7936925 GCA_029204185.1 Lerista edwardsae
CTCTCTCTCTCTCTCTCTCTCTCTCTCTCTCTCTCTCTCTCTCTCTCATCTCAGCAGTGAGAAAACAAGTACCACATAACCTTTCAACCATTTGTAGTGTATATTGTTGGAAAGGGAGGGAGAGAGAAGGTGAACAAGTAGGCGAGATTATGAAAGATGGTATAGTGTAATTTGTTTTGTACAGCAAAGCAGCATACAGATGGAATTCCTAGGATTACGTCTGTGTATTCATTGAGAGGCAGTGTGTGTATTTAACATTGGATAGAATGCTAGAAACTGCCTGCTAATGCTTTCTCTGTCACTCTAAGAGCCAAACTAGACATAATTTGGAATATGGGGCATTGGTAAGCCCAAAATTTCCCCCACTGGAAGCATAGTACCTGAGGATGATTTTGTGTGGAAAACAGCTGGAGGGCCAAAGGACCTTTTCCTGTTCCTCTCTCCCACCCCCAAACTCCCACCATTCTTCCACTCCAGTTGCCACTCACATCTGTGGCTGACTGTAGCTTTGGGTAAGTTGCTTGATCTCTGCAAGGTTGGTTTTCAAAGATCCTTTTAAAGAAACAAACACCCAGGAATTTGTACATGAACATTGGTCATTATATGTAGGCAGCTGTACAATTTTAAAACATCAATATACACATAGTTGCCACCCTACATCACATAAACACCATGGTCCTGATTCAGATCACCTTCTACCCCACAACGGTGAACACACTGAAAGTCCCAAGTATAGGATTTAGTGATATATCAAAAGGCACAGAAAGTTTGACTCCAAATCTGTGGTTGAGGATAGATGAGCCATGGAATGTTGAGGGTGTCAGAAAATGGAGCCAGGGAATTAGTCTGCTTGAGCCCCTAAAGCTGAGGTTTTCAAACTAGGGCGTCACGATGCCCCAGCCTGGAAACCTTGGTCCCTTCCCCCTTAAGGTGCCAGGGAAAGGGGGCTTCTTTTTATACATACTGGGGTCATACTGGGGTCATGTCAGCCTCCCAAAGGGTGCAGGGAGCCCACAGACCCCTCTGCAAGCCACCCCACACCTTAGAAATGCTTCAGGAGAGTTTGGGAACCTCTTTCCTAAAGGTTACCTTAGAGGCAGGGCTTTTTTTCTAATGTAACGCACCCCAGCTGCATTCCGGCACCTTTTTCAAGCAGTACCCCCGCAGTTGGAGCTGGCTGTTTTAAAAAATTCCGCGGCTGAGGCAGGGCTACTTTGGGGGCGTGCCTCTTGCCGACTGCTGCCTGGAGCGTTCGGCTCCTTTTCAAAGCAGCGGAGAGCTGCTCCTGAGAGCCACCGGGGGCTGATCCCCGTGCCTCTAACAGCGCAAAAACACCCTCCAAAAATAGCCCCACGTGGCCAGACAACGAGCACACAGATGCTGTTCCCCGCGCCTCTAACAGCGCGAGAACAAAAATAACCCCACGTGGCCAGACAACAGAGGAAGCTCCGGGAGAGGCTGTGCGCAAGTCGCAGCCTCCGCAGCATCAAGGAGCACACAGACACTGTTCCCTGCGCCTCTGACGGCGCGGAGGGGGAGGGGGCAGGCTATCAAAGGCCGTGGCTCCCAGTGTGCCTGGACACCCCCAAGCGCTGCCTCTGCGCCTTTAACGGCACCGGAGAAAACCGGGGCTAAAATTAGCCCACCAAAGTCGCCTGGCAAACAGGCGGGCGATCGGGAGGTTGCAGAACGAAGCTGCAGCGCTCCCAGCATCTGGGAGCCCCCAGGCGCTGCGCCTGCATCTCTGAAAGCGCTGAGAAAAAGGCAGGGCCAAAATTAGCCTGCCTTAAAAGCCAGCAAAAGACAAGCACAGGGAGGTATTAGGGAAGCCCCTCAAGCTGCCTCTGTGCCAACGGAAGAAGGAAAGGGAATGTACAGGCTGCTGTTAATAAAAATGGTTTATAAATAAATAAATAAATAAATAAATAAATAAATAAAAGATTAACAAGTTGTGAGTTCCTGCACCTTTTTTTTTTTTTTTTTACAAAAAAAGCACTGCTTAGAGGTAAGCATTCAGGTTGAGGGGGAAAATACATTCCATGAGGTTAAAGAACTCTTCTCCCCACACTACGCTTCCCCCCCCCAACCATGTAGAACGAAAAGGTTCAGGGCTGACAAAACTATTTTGAAATAGATGCATTGTTTTTCCTGTCATTGTTCACTGTGCCGCAAAGCAGAAAGGAGCATAGATGTTCCTAGATTGTTTCATGACAGATGATATGGTACATGAGGTCCTGAATTCCTTGGTATTTCAGTGGGTCAGGAAAAGCGTTTACCTGTTTACAAAGTCAAGCCGCCACACATACAGTACACCTGTGGAAAGGCAGGGTAGAATTCGATAAATAATGATGGTATCACCATGCTTTAGCCTCATTTCAGAGTCAGTCTTACAAGATGCTAGAGCAGGGGTGTCAAACTTGTTTCATACACTGGGCCAAATAACATTCATGATGTGTGCTGGGAACCAGATGCAGTGATGTCATGCAGGGGGAACGTGGGGGAACTCAGTTCCACTAGTTAAAATTAGGGCTGACTCTGCCCACTTCACTCTCCCTCCTCCCCCTTCCCAATTCCTCTGCAAAGAGCTTTTCTTCTTGGTTGGCCAGCACTCAGAGGGTTAAAGGGAGCGACTCCGGATTCCTAGGGGGGCAGTGATGTCATTCAGGGGGAACGGACCAGAACGGGCGTTCCGGATCCTAACGGGCTCCATGGCTGGTTCTAGGTTCCCAACAAGTGCCAATCAAAAGTGAGTTCCTGTTCCTAAATCATTTGAATGACACCACTGACCAGATAAAGCAGGAAGTGATGACCAGAAATAAGCACCTTTTCTTCACTCAGAAACCCATTAGCTGCAAATGTCAGAAGAGAAAATACAGAGATCTTGACTATCTTTTCGAGATCTGGGACAGCCCCAATCATGCAGGCTGCCCTTTCAGCAGTGACACCACAGCACAGCTCAGCAGCGGAGAGCAGCTGATGGTGGCACTGGGAGAGCTCAGGGGCCAGATAAAGAGCTTCCACAGGCCACATCTGGTGCCCAGCCTTATGTTTGACATCCCTGTGACAGGTCAACTTTTAAAACACAACATGTGACTTCAGTTTCCAGTTACTCCATGAGGAGTTGAGTTTGCTCTAAACCTGTGGCAAACTGTTCCAATCTAGACTTAGGTCCTTGATGTTAGCTGACAAGTAGGATCCCTTTATGGCTGTAATGTGAATTAAAGTAAATGCAATCAAATGGCATTTTGGATTCCCGTGCCATTTCCCATGCAGAATCCCGTTTTTTTCCCACCCTGAATCATGACCTCCAAATTTTCAGTAGCTTTAATTATGTTCTTTTAGAAGAAGAAATGTAACAGATTTATTTGGCTATATTATTTTTCAAAAGGAAGGCTGACTTATTAGGGGCCATACAAATCATTACAAATGTACAGTCTCCCGTAATTTGTTTGATATATACTTTACTAACAGCAAAAGTTTTGTACGGTCTTGCAAATTTGGCTTTTTATTATGTTCCCAGAGTGGGTTTGAAGGAATGTACTGTCAGGTCAGCATAAAGTGATGTGCGTTGTGCGACAAACGGCATTGTAACTCAGACTGTTGCCCTAAAATCGTTTTACCTGAGCAAGTGCTTTGATTTTGAAAAGAAGTGTCTACAAAGTAGTCTGCCAACAGAGAGATAGAAAACTTTTCCAGTTTGATGCACATATGCAAACTGATTTTCAGCTTAGAGCCAGTTTTCATTTTGTTCTCTTTGTGGGGGAAGATGCTGCTTTTAACAGCAGAACGGGTAGGAGCTTTATGAATACAGTGATGTCTTCTCATGCTCAATGCGAAATGCCTAGTATAAAAATTGGCTTAACAATGGTTGCTTTCATCACTGAGATAACAGATAAACAGCAGTTGGTTTTGATCTAGTGTAAATAGATCCACTGCCCCCCATGCATCCCAAAACTGCTGCTGTACCTATTGCCACTGCTTGGCATGTGTATAGAGATGTGGTCTAAGAATGGATAAGTGTTTTCATAATGAGCAGGAAGGGGGTATTCCCCATTGATACATCTGCACCTGCCCAACATTGCTAAGGGTGATAATTCACTGCTCACTAAAATCGGAATAGCAAAACCATTCGTCTATATCCACCGTCCTATTTCTCTCTTCAGCACTCTCAACAATCTTACCACGTTTACATTGTCTCTATGCAGGCACATTCAAACATCATCATCCAGACTCCCATCTCAAGTCCCTTTCTCTGCTTGCAATCAGTAGAAGCAGCGTAATAAGTTTAAGCCAGTGTTTCTGAACCAGTGGTACCCGTACCACCAGTAGTACTTAAGCTGGTGTCCTGTGGTGTGACCCTCAGACCCCTTGCCGGGAGGGACCCCTTGCCGGCAGGGAGACCAGCAGCACAACAAGTAGAAATAGGGGGCTTGGCAAGCAGAGCCTCTTAGCAGTGTTTGTTGTGTTTGTTGGATTACGTCTAGCTTCCCAATCTCCAGTTACTCCCAGTTGTACTTCCAATAGGTGGGCTATGCGTAGTGGTACAGCAGGGGACAAATGTTGAGAAATACTGGTTTGAGCTTTTTTAGCTGATAGGATGGTATCACTTGAAAACAGTGGTGTCATCCAAATGGTTTAGGAACAGGTACTCACTTTTGATTGGCACTTGTCCGGGTCTGCCCACTGGCCAACCAGCTAACCAGCTTTGAGTGGGTGGGGCCAGCTCAACTTCTAGGAACCGGTACTCGCGTAGTGGTGCGTAGTGGGTGCATGACATCACTGCTTTGATATAATTCAGCGTAGTGGGTGCATGACATCACTGCTTGATATAATTCAGCACTGTGTGGTCTGCTTACATTAATGTCACAGGGAAAGGGGATGAAAATCTGCAGTTTTAGACAGAAGTCAGTTTCCAGTCTTGGTACACATGATAAATGTTGCCCCTTTCAGGCCTGTTTCACCCAGTAGTTAGTACTTCTTGCCTAGGCCCCCTCTGCATATACTGTAGTGTGTGGGTTAGGGACATGTTGCAGGGCAATAACTGGATTAGCTCAGTAGCTGCAAGCCAGTTTATAATAAGGATTACAAACATGCAAGTAATTGTGAGAAAAGAGAAGGGATTAGTCCATTAGTAAATAAAAAGGGGATATTAAAAAAAAAAGCTACTTGACACAGCACACTCCAAAATCTTTGCTATGTTTTCCCCATTGCAGTTCCCAGGGAAGGAGCAGAAATAGACACTTACCTTTCAACTGACAGGTCCCAGGATTTTTGCATGCATCCAATTACCTGTCCACATCCTCAGCTTCACCAACAGTACTTCTCTAGCAAAGCAGTTCAGAAGAAGGCAGATGTAAGAAGCCTTACAAATAGGAACATTTTGTGTATATGTGTGCGTGTATGCACAGCTGTAAGGCCACCTCTCCATGAGGCCTGTGAAGGCAATCACTACAGGCAGCAGATTGATGCAGGATAGGCCGTACCTGTGCACGCTGCTGCCTCTGCTGCTGCTCCTCCCATTCTGGAGTCTCAAGTACTCCAGCCCAGGGATGTCAAACAAGGCCCACAGGCTGGAGGCAGCCCCCAGAAGCCCTTTATTCGGTCCATGTGGCTCTTCCAGAGCTGCCTTTCAGCAGTGCCATGTCTGCCAAGGCGCTGGAAGGAGAGATGGACAGAGCTCTCTGAAGGTAAGGAAGGCTATAGGATGAGGGGCAAAACAAGGTGAGTGAAGAAGACGGTGCCAAGGTGCTGGGAGAGCCCTGTTATCATGCAGGGCACCCTTTCAGCAGTGCTGCTTCTGCCAAGGTGTCACTTTGCAGGCCACCTCTCATCTGCTGTGCTGCAAAGTGACACTGTGGCAGAAGTGTGGCACTCCTGAGAGGGCAGCCCAAATGATAATAGGACTCTCTCATACCATTAAATTATGAACAAGATTTGCACGTTTTCTTTTCTGTCATTTGCTGCTATTGCGTTTCTGTGTGAGAACAAAGTGATTATTTCTGGCCATCATGGCTTAATGATGTCACTTCCTATTTAACAATGTCACTTCCAGCCCTCAGCAGGTGCCATTAATGTTACCTGCTCTGCCCTCCACATTCCATTCTTTTCCCTTCTCCCTTTTCAAATCAAGGAAGCAGGAAGAGGTGGAGCAGTGGAGGCTGACGCACCGTAGTGTTAGGCGGAATTCGTACGGCAAGACACCATGTGGCATGGGCGGCATTTGGTGCATCACCTCAGGCACCAGAAAGTCTTGGGCCAGCTCTGTGTAGGAATGGACACTGTGCTGTGCTGTGCTGATCTATTACAAACAATATCAGAGCAGAAGGCAGGCAAGCAGCAAAAACAGTGGCTGACTTAGGGAAGAATTGGTGGTTCAGATCCAACCTGCACTAATTCTAGGCTGCTTCAGATATACAGCTTTGGTATAAACAGGTTACCATGTTAAAGAATGTACTGTATAAGTATATCTCTCTGTTATATGTGCAGAGAGAGAGAACGCGTATCTTTCCTTGTTGACAAAGTAAGAGTACAAAGGAAAACTGTGGCATGTCCTAGAAGCTCTCCTTAGAGATACATTTCTATATGATGAACATAACCTGAAAACTAAGCTACAGATGGTTGTTGAAGAAGTGAACAGAAATTGCCGTGACAATGGGGCTTAGTACAAGAGGATATGACAGTACAGATCTTGCTGATGTCGAAGATCCGATGTAGATATGTTATTGAACTGTAGGGATGTTACACATAACCCCCAAACGCATGTTTTATATTTCATTGCTGGCAAGAGCGCATTCCGGGAGAAAACTGCCTTCCCCCTTTTTTTTCCAGCTCAAACCTTTGCAGTTGCGCGTTTGTTGTTTATATATTTTGAGTGCTGAGTCAGTTTAGCAAAGTTATTTATACATTTTGCAAAGGTAAAAGTAGCACCATAAGAGCTTTAAATTACAATAAGTGCCACTTCACTATGACAGATACCTTTGAGGGCTGATTAGAAAGAAGAGCCTCCTGTGGCCTGCCCCTTTAATGCGTGGCAGCATTCCTGTGTCTGCTTGTTTGCAGCATGCTTTTTTGAAGCGGCGCAAGTGTGTCATTGGGTGAGGAACTGCCCTGTGATAGGCTTTTGCCTTTATTCTGGGATCAAGACAATATTTTGCTTTAAAGAGTTGCTTTAATGGAGGGGGGCTTGTAATGAAATAACATGAACTTAGCTCAAGAATGTGAGATGTGCTGTATATTAGACTTTCCACAGCTACAGCGCAGGAGTGTTTGGACAGTGGGTGGAGCACATGAGCTCTTTTCAGACATGGCGTCATCCAGGTGCAGAACAGCTGACATTACGTTCTCCTTACGCACCTCCCTATATGCTGTTCTTTATATTTTGTTCATACGATTGCTTTGTTAACAGGCAGTTGCCGCAAGATGAGATAGAGGAAAGAAATAGGAATAGATGACAAACAATATTATTTAGATTTGTGAGCCAAACAACCAATGGAAGACAGAATACAAGAGCAAATTCCTATCCTATCCACAGCATTCCCGTATGCAAATGAGTGGAAAAAAATAGAGGAAGCCCTGCCAATGGAATCCCTCCTCCTCGGTGGAGACTTTTCATCTGATAGGCTTGCTTCACATTTGACAACCGTTGCCACATCACCCTAAATGGTTCACAGAGTCCTGCCTTAGGACTATGATTACATTTTTTTTCTACACCAACAGAAGCTTTGGACAAAACACAGAAGAGTCACAGACCCTGTCAAGATGGCTTATAATTGAAATAAAACTGGCAGTACAAAGGGGAAGGGAACAGATGGGGCTGGAGAAAGTTGTGCCAAGGATAAAGTAAGGGAAAGGAAATCCACAGTGTAAGACTTCATAGAAGAAATGTTTTTAAAGAGACATTAAAAGGACAGGAGGGCTAAGTCGGAGGCATTAAGAACCGAAGGGCAGGTGGTACAAAGACAGGGGTAGGAAAGAGGAGTGAGGCAGCTAATTAGAGATAAGTTTGCACAGAACAGAGGTACAGGGAGAAGACAGAGGCTATATAATCAAAGTGTATAATCTTAAATGAAAAGGGTAGGAACTTAACAACACGAGCCTTTGCATGTTTATTCTGAAGCAGGTCTCACTGTATTCAATGAGAATTATGCCCAGGTAAGTGTGTCTAGAGTAGCAGCCTTGGCAGGTGACGAAAGCACCCGAAAGGTGATGAAGATGATCTCATGGTCAGGGGGAGAAGATGGACCTAAAATTATGTGAAAAAGGAGATTGCTCATATAAACACAACAGCAGTTGTTTTCATAACAAGAAAAACATGGTAAGTCCAATTTCACTCACTTATATGTTATGCAATCAGAGTCATTTGAGGCTGGACACTGAACAAGACATGATGATAGCGGAATCTATTCATGAATGAAATTTCATTGTTCTATGCAGAATAGAGTCAGGGCGCAATCCTAAACAGCGCTGGATTAGTGAGGCTGCTGGCCAGCGCCAAATCCAGTGCTGCTTAGGTCAGGCTGGAGCCTCCCCGTGGCAAGGGAGTGTGCGCTCCCTTACTGTAGGGGAGACTCCAGCCTCCCCAATGTGCTCCTCGGATCTGCCCCTGCTAAAGAGCGGGCGCAGATCCGAGGAGACCACGCGGCCCAAATTGGGGCCGCACAGCCTCACTGACGGGCTTAGGATGTGGCTGTATGGCCACCTCCCAAGCCCGCCCAGGTCCTGCCCAAGTCCCGCGTCCCCCCTCCCACCAATCCCCATCCTGAAACGGGACAGATAATCCCTTGCGCCAACCGTCTTCAGCCGGCACCAGGGAGGCTCTCCGTCGGTACTCTGAAGCCAACACTGCAAGCAGAGTCAGATTCAGAGTTGGAGCGCCGACGCAGGGGTGCTGCTTGGCGATGATGTCGTGTTGACACAAGGGGCGCACTAGGATTGCGTTGTCAGTGTCACATAGTGGGTGAATTGTTGAACTGTCGGCCCATCTAATACCCATTTTGGCCAAAGTTCTATTCATGAACTTCCATTTAATCCCAGTCAATGAATTGGTAGCACTCATCCATAATAACAAAGGTTTTCTGTGGCAGTCTTCCGACACTCTCAGATCTGCCTCTGGTGTCCCAAATTCCTAAAAGATTTACAAATATCTACGATTACTTCTCTTTATTCATGAGAATATGATGCAAGTGAGAAAGTCAGTAGATACTACTCGCCCAGAAGGCATTATAGAAAAAGCAAGAACCCAAATGTTCAGAAATTCCAAATCAATTACTACAAAGAACCATGATGGAAAGTTTAAAATGACTTAAATGGTGAGGATTTAGATGTACACATTGACATTGAATCTGCTTTGGACAGAGCAATTAAAAAAACAAGGTTCAGTCATTAATAGAATTCCCTTGATTTTTTTGTTAACACCACATGATTTTGTATTCACTTTCTAGAGACTCTGTAACTGTATAATATATGGGTAACTGAACCTACCACGTATTTCTTGTTATTAATATAGTTGCTTTTGTATGCAGCATTCCAAGTATGCCATGTTATTTCCGCACCCTTTTATGTATATCCCTTTCTCCCTACCATTCCTTTCCTTTTTTACCATTTTTTTCTCCATTATTTCCTTTGTCAGTTTCATGTTTCTGGCTTTTTCACTGAAGATTGTCTTTGGGAGAAAATGATGATCCAACCCAGTTTTTCACAAACTGTGGGTTGGGACTCACTTGGTGGGTCGTGAGCAAATTTCAGGTGGGTTGCATAGCACCTAAGGCAGCCATCTTTAAAATATGGGAAGATGGGACACTGGAAAGGGGAAGGGCTCTGTGGTTAGTTTGCTTGTGTCAAGGTTGTGAATAGGCTTTTTTCTTTCTGATTCACTTTGCTATTGGAAAATGACTGAGAAGTAATCAAACATTGCTGCATTTTCTGCAGGCTCTGGCATCACAGTGTTGGCACTTTCAGCCATGACATCATTTCCAGTGGGTGCTGGACAAATCATACTAAAAAGTGGGTTATGATGCTAACACATTTGAGAACCACTGATCTAAACAAACATGATAAGTCATGTTGTTTTGATATTGTGGAAAAGCATCGTCCCTTCTCTCCAATTCTGATTAACTCCTGAACTCCTGATTAACTCTCCTGATTTTCCACTCATTTTCCATTTTTCATATCACGGTGATTCAGTGGGTTGCTTATATGAATGCACCCATAGGACTGTGTTTCAGTGTGATTTGAAATATATAACACCTTGGTGCATTGGCAGGATGAAATACACTGTAGATTGTGAGATGCTCCAGTGTTATGGCAATGAGAGCCTTGGACGTGCTGAACATAGACTTCCGGACACAAGAGATATCAGTTATTTTGAGGAGACTGGAACAGCTCTCAAGAGGAAGAAAGATGCTGACTGATAACTGTAGAGGGGGATATGGTAATAGCTGTTTCCACAAAAATCAGTAAAATTTTGTGCACCATTTTCTGTTGCCTTTGCCCCATGAGCAGTCAGTCACAGCTGAACAGAGTAGCTATAAAACTCCAGTACTCTGCTTTGGTAGCATTTTCCACTTGCTTTGCACAAGTGTAAGTGATTACACCAGGGGCAAGGCAGCTGAGAATGAGGACACTACAAGTTTACAACCAAGATCCACAATAAGGGCATAAAATGTTACTGTCTTTTATAACATGCCACAGCAAGCTCATGCTAGTTTCTCAATTCTGAGTTTGTTTTAGAAGTGTAATAAAACAGATCACTTTCTAAAGCATTTTCTGAATGTTTTGACCCTCTGAAAAAGTTTGTAGTTTCACTGCAATTGTATTCATTAAACAGATTAAACATAGTGTAGTTCAGAACCTTATGAAGAGACACATGTACAGATGCCCACTACCAAGGCATTTCCAAACACATCTATATATATATATCTCAAAATAAATACAAAACATATCAAAAGATAAAATCTATGGAATCGTACAATTTCTTTACATATATGGGCTGTAGTCATCCAATCCAGTCCAGTTCATTCAGTGGTGTCTCTGCTTTAATGCAGCCCCAACAGGATAACTCAACGTTTGTTTATACAGTGCTGCAATGTGCATCACATCAGAAGGGCCTGCAGACAAGGAAGTAAATTTAACAGCCTGCCCTACTTGGGAACTGTCTCGTTTGTGAGAAGTGGGTGGGCTAGGGTGACATTTTTAAGTAAGAGGAGATGGATAATTTACAACGTTGACTCCAAGAATGTTTTGTAAGGGCTCCATTGTTATAAAAATTCCCCTTAGCATACAAAGTTAGCAGTTTCCCTTCCTTTTAATTAAGTGATCCTTTGAATGCTTAGATTGTGAGGCCTCCAGTTATGAGTACAGGCTTGAGATCACTGTAGTGACCCTTGTAGTTAGATGTGATCCTGATTTGAGGAGAATGGGAGCATGGCAAGGAAACTGCTGAGAACTTCTCTTTTAATGCCACATACACGAACTCAAAGCTTGTTGAATGGATGTGAAAGGCATTATTGCTGGCTTAGTCTTTTAAAAACATCTGTGTGCTTATCAATTTAAGCTCTCATTATTTGCCACTAATTACTACTCCAAGCTGTTAAATATTTTGCAGTAGTTTGTTTAATTGGTGTTGACCTATAAAGATGTGTGTACATACCATGGCTTGAGTTCCCAGAGTCAGTTCTGTAACCAGGCGAGTAGGGAAAGTGTGTTCACATAAAAGATAAAACACCTTTAGAGGCTGTCAAGTATCCTGATTGCTCATTCTTTCCCTGCCACAGATTTATTTGTCTTGAAGGTATCTAAAATTAAGGCACGGAGAAGGAGCACGACACACGGATGTAACATGAGAGAGGTCGTACTTAAACTTGTTTACAGATGTTCTAGTTTAAAAAGCACCAGCATGATAAATTAAACATTACAAGAAAAAAAATTAAAGCATAGCAACAACTGGCACATGAACACATCTGTCCATAACGCACTGGCTTAATCCTTGAATATTTGATTAGATGGTCTCGCCTATCAAAGCCTTCTGTCCCACATTGCTCCACCATCCTGGAGCTGTGGCACAGAGATGCGGAATAATCCGTTGCTGGTTTGCTTTTTCTTTTGCAACTGGCTGGGCCTGACACAGGCACCATGGGCCCAACAAAGTAATGCGTGTGTGCAAGAAGCCTGGGGAAGGTGGAGACTTGCTTGCCACATTCCTATCCATTGAATTTACCAGGTCTGCATTCCATCAGAGGTACTAAAGTAACCCTCTTCAACTCTCTATGTAAACTTGTAACAATCCTGACAATGTTAGCCTTTAAATCTTCTATGGATATATTCTTATTAATAGTTTTTTTTTAAAGAAAAATTATACTTCTGGTCATGGTTGCAGAGCAAAGTTTCATTAAAATTTGTTTTCCATTTTCTTTCTATCCCTTATGTGAATTGGAACAGTTTTGTGATAGGAGAACTAAAGGTTCCTCATAACTCAGAATTGATCTGATGCTTATATTTGAGGTTGTCCTCAACTCTTCTTTGTTGTGGTCTATATGCTCTACCATAACTGGGTTGTGAGCCTGCACAGACCAGCTTGGAACCTTCTAGAACTCTTTAACCAAGAAAAACTTGCTGCCATCTAGTAGGGACCTACCCATCACAACATAAGAAGAATCCTGGATCAGGCCAAAGGCCCTTCTAGTCCAACATCCTGTTTCCCATGATGTCCCACCGGTTCTCTCTGGGGAGTCCATAAGCAGGAGATTAAGGCATAGCCTCTCCCTACCATTGCTCCTCTGCAGTGAGTATTCAGAGGAATACTGCATCAGAACCTGAAGGTTACACATAGCCTTCCTGACTAGTAGACATGGCCTCTATGAATTTGTCTAATTCCCTTTTAATACCCATCCCACTCAGTTCTTGACTTATTACCACAGTAGCTTTGAGCATGATTCTTCTCCCTTTTTTCTTCGTCGCATCTGTCTTTTTTTTTTTTTTTTAGCAAAATACCTAAACTAGTGGTTTTCAAACTTTTTAGCACAAGGACCCACTATTTAGAATGACTTTTTAAGAATGATTTTAGGTGGATCTGTCTGGGATCCACCCAAAGTGATGTTATGGCCGGAAGTGTTGCCATTGTGACATCAGAGCCTGCTGCTTTCCTGAGAATGGGCAATAAGTTGTGTTATATCTCAGCCATTTTCCAATAGCAACGTGAATCAGAAAGAAAAAAGCCTATTTACAACCTTGACGCAAGCAAAACAACCGCACAGCCCTTCCCCTTTCCAGCATCCCTTCTTCCCATATTTTCAATATGGGTGCTCTAGGTGCTTTGCAATCCACCTGAAATTGGCTCGTGACCCACTGCTGGGTCCCAACCCACCGTTTGGGAACCATTGGCCTGAACCTTTCTGGATTTGTGTACCTTTGACCAAGCAAGTTTTGTTTTTTATGACCTTTTCACCCTTCTCTAGGATTTATCCTGACCTAGTAGCTAGGAAAGTGATGAAATACTACACTATAAGTTTTCAAAATCTTATTGATAATGGAATTAGATTGGCATTGGGGCTTTTAACTCAGGTTCTGCAGGATCTGCCCCTTTTCCCTTTTTTCTTCCCCTCCCATCCCTCCACCAAGGAAACACAACAGTCTGCCGTTCTCAGAGGACAAATTGAAAACTATCAGTAAGAAGTTTGGTGGGAGGGAGAAATGAGGGGATAGAAGCAGAAAATCTTGATTAGAAAGTATAATTTAATAGAATGTGTATTGAACCAAATGTATTGATTAATGTGGAGGATATAGTACTTATATTGATTCAAACTAGAGATTTAGTACTAAAAGCTGCAAGCCAAAAAGCTGTTGCAGATTGCTACAAAAGTCAGTTTAATGCTGTCCTTGAGAATGCCTTCACAAAGAAATTCTTCTAATGTTTGAGGAGTAGGTAGAATGCTGTATATGTCAGTTTGATCCCGGAGGGTTTTATTTTGTACTCTAATAGCTATTACGAGCCTACATTATATCCAAGGAGTAATTTTCCTTAGGGTTGCCTGGCTCGCTTTGTGTCAATATTCTAGCATTTTAAGTCACGTACAGTATATGCTTCTGGGAACAGCGCAGGAGCCAGCCAGACTCATAATGGTCTGCATTCATTAATAAAGGCAGAAGCTTCTGTCCCTCCATTGCCCACTACAGGGATGCCTCCCTGGTCTTCTGGGACCCGTACAGACACATTTAAAGAAAGCTTTATTTTGAGTGGGCAGGAGATGAAATGCAGGACTTGCAGGCATTTCCTAAGTCAGCTATATGCCCGAGCACAGAGGTGACCTTAATGGGTCAGAGAAGAATGCAGGTCAAAAGACTTATTATCCAGCCTGTTGGAAACCAATTGCTTTTGGGTTTGTTTGTTTTTTTGTTGTTTTTTGTTTTGTTTTTTTATAAAAAGTGGTGCTTAAAGGTTAGTAATGTAGAAATCTGTTTTACAACCTGAGACTGTATTGGAATGCAGCCGGCTTACGGAAAAGGGGAGGGTGCCGGAGCAGAGCTGAGTTTTTCAATGTAGATTTCTCATAAATTGTAAAATGTTAGTATACCATAATTAGTTAATCAGTGATGATTGATTGCTGGTGTACGCTGTCTTGAATTAAGGAGGAAAAAAGCATGCTGCTGTGATACTGTCACCATCTGTTGAACAATAACGTCCCCATTTAATCTTTATATTTCTTTATTTGTAATCTGCTTTTGAGCAACAATTGCATTCTATTTCATTCAGCTTCGAAATGTCTCATTTAAATTGAATGCAACTGCACATCACATTAGGGATTCTAATGGGGTAGTGAATTAGTGGAAGCTTGGTGGGTTTTCCCCCCCCTTGGTAGTTTTTTTTCTTTCCCCTTTAAAGACTGTTTTCTGGGAGAATTTTGTTCAGGTCAACCAGTGTATGTGTGTGTGTGTGTGTGTGTGCGCGTGCGTGCGTGTGTCAGGGGCCCCATGTAATGGCCAGTGACGCTGCTGCATAATTCTGCAGTGAAAGTATAACAGATGTGAGAAAGGAGGTGCACAAAATTGACTCAAGTGCTAAAAAAAACAGCAAAGGTGTGTGTGAAACTGGACCTAAGTGAATGAGTTTGCCACCACCCTTGATCCATCCAGGAGGAATTCCGAAATTCTGTATTCAGCGATCACAATCAGTGGAGCATTGGGGAAGGCAGTTAGATGAAGGGAAGACTAAGCGAAAGGAGAAGAGAACTCCTTGGTAGAAGAAAGGGTCAGAGCTAAAAAGGGGGAGAAGGGACATAGGGAGATTTGCTGGGATTCCCAGAGGACCTGGGGCGGGGGGGGGGGAAGGAAGTTCAGAAAATGGGAGATATGGGAAAGGGAAGGATTAATGGGGATGAAGAGAGGCGGTTAGGTGGTTCAGGCAGAGCAGGAGGCTGCAGCTGATAGTGGTGAACCAAGGGCTACAGGCAAGGGATCAGCCTAGGAACAGGCCATGAATGTGGTTCACCCACTTGTGGTGTGGGAGCTTGTCTCGCCTACTGAAAAGCACTCTTGACTGATAGTCCAAGCCTCTCAAGGGAGCCGCCGCCACCACCACGAATCTGGTGAGTCTTTGGCAAGGCTGCACCATGGACCAAGATTATTGTTTCTGACAGGCTTCCTAACATTGAATTGCAGGGTCACAGCAGCAAAGAGCCAATTGGGCGTATCTCACTGGCCAGAGGGGGTTCTCAGAAAGAGGGCAATGAAACAAGCCCTTAACATGTTCTTGAGGCAGTAGCCTGGATGGGAGAAGAGCAAGGGAACCAAGAACCAGGGGGCATCCACTAAAGCTGAGGGTTGGGAGAGTCAAAACAGATAAAAGGAAGTACTTTTTTACCCAGCGGGTGGTTAATCTGTGGAACTCTTTGCCACAGGAGGTGGTGATGGCATCTGGTCTTGATGCCTTTAAGAGGGGATTGGACAGATTTCTGGAGGAAAGGTCCATCGTGGGCTATAGGCAATGATGGATTGTGCAACCTCCTTACAAAGGTGGTGGGCTACTGGTACCGGGTGCAAGGGAGTGGCAACAGGATGCAAGCATCTTGTTGTTTCATGCCTCCCTGGGGCACCTGGTGGGCCGCTGTGAGATACAGGAAGCTGGACTAGATGGGCCTTTGGCCTGATCCAGCAGGGCTCTTCTTATGTTCTTATGTTTAAGCTGCCTTTCTTTGACGGAACATTGGGTGTTTGGATAGAGAAGAGTGATCCAAAAGCTTGTCTAAACTCACCAAGTGGCCTTAGGCAAGCCACTCCTCCGTATCAGTCCTCATGGACAATATGGGGATGGGGATGATAATGATGATATACTTACCATACAGGTGGTGGTTGTAAAGCTTCTACCAAGATGATACATGTAAAGCACTTTGTACACTCAGCATTATTGTCAATTGAACAGTGTATATTAGTTCCATTCCACTTGTCTCCCTCTTCAGGTTGGCAGATCTACATCTACATCAAAGCTTAAAAAGCTTCCAGTATGGTGAAAATGGTAGAGTCTATACATTACAGAGTGTGTGTGTGTGTGTGTGTGTGTGTGTGTGTGTGTGTGTGTGAGAGAGAGAGAGAGAGAGAGAGAGAGAGAGAGAGAGAGAGAGAGAG